>JACATO010000319.1:0-600000 GCA_018389105.1 Nautilus pompilius
CTTGCTCTGTCAGGTGTTCCTTAAAGATCGTCGCCCATCTACCCTGCAGCTGTTCTAATGGCATCCTTTTTTAAACTCGGTTTCCGAAATAATTTTTTTATTCATTTAAAAAACAACAAAAAAAAAAAAAAAAAAAAAAGGAATAAGTATGACCTTGCATACCTGTAATCTGTATCTTCGTTTTATCTCTGAAGTCTAAGGGAGGTAATTCTCACCACTTGAATGGCTTATGTAGGGAGGGGGCGAGAACACTAAATGACCAAGAGCTGAGGCTTGATTTTCTCTACCTTGCACAGGTTAAATATTTGGAGTTTGTTTATTGTAGAAGACTACGACTAATTTAAAAAAAATTGAGAACTCTAACATATGAGGGCAGATTGACAAAAAAAGTTGTGCTGTACCTTTGTACGGTGTCCTTGACGGTATGAAACCCAACCAATTGATGATGTAGATGGTAACCCTGCTCCACAGGTGGAAAGTTCAGTTTAGAAGGTATTGCATTAAATTGAGCATGTTCATCGCTTGATTTAAAACTTGATACTTATTATTATTATTATTATTATTGTTGTTTATTTTGCGTATATATTTATTATAAATTTTTCAGACTGGTGTAATTTAAATAATAAATAACACTTCTAAAATTAAAAAAAATTCTCTATTCTAGTTTGACTCTCATCCTTAAAACCGTTGTTTGATTTCGTTCTTACAAAAAGATAGGAAAAAGTCCAAGCAGTTGAGGGATTCCGACCGTGAGAACCAGTTCCCAGCATATTTACTTCATGATCTTAAAGTTCCTGCTTTATTAGATTTTACCATATTGCCGTACTGGCAATGTTGTTTTTGTTTTTTTTTTTTTTACCTGTCTGCCATAGAGCAGCAAATAACAGAAGCCATATCTTGATTGAACATAGATAAGGGGATGTAACTGTACAGTGGTCTGCCAGATAAGGTATGGTAACATACCTAAAATGTGAAGAAAGTCAGTTTGATTTTGATGTGCGTGTTTGAAAGAGTTGTCTTCGCTGCTGCATACAAAATAGCTATGTTTGATATCTTCTCTGACATGCATCTCAGAAACGTGCAGATCTCGGTCGAGCTGTTTCCCCTCACGCACACTTGCATGTGCATACTAGCAGGAGGGGAACACAACCAATCTCAGCAGGGACAGAAAAGCTACCAGATATCATCTGATTTGAAAAGAGAAAAAAATAGCATGGGCTAAACGTTGAATATGCCCCAAGACCGCCAGATATCGAATCAAAACTGCTGCCGTGGTGTGTGAACGTGCTGTCTGCTACATCAGCTCACTACCCACCGCTACAAAATGACCCTGCACACAATTTTGATCAAAATAACCTAATTAAATTTATCAGGCAACTTTATTTTTTTTAAATTTTTTCGCTTAGACATAAGATGTCTCTGTTGGAATTAGTCACTGTATATTGTTAGAAATATTGAATTTGTTCTGTTGTATTCAACTGGTTATTTATTTTTAAAATACATTATAACTCTTACTCCACTTGCTCTTATTTATTATGGACTTGGTTTTTTTCTTTTTGTTTAATAGTTTAGATTTAATGTTGCTATAAAATCTGAATTTGGTGGATACAGCTGATTGAATTTATGACCACACGATCAAGCTACTCTTGCACTCCCTAATTAAGATGATAGAAAAATATTTACACTTAAATGTAGGAATACAATTGTTTGTCTATATAAACTATTCATTTAACTGAAATCCCCAAAATGTTATGTATATTACTGCACTTTATTATTATTATTAATAATAAATTATCAAATGCATATAAGAAGTAATTAGTGATTTTCATAGTGGCACTTTCAGATCTTGGTAGTTTTAGCTCTTTTAAAGGAAGAGTAGAAAAGGTCTGACATGCACAGTAACACACACACACACAATGTACAGAACAATTACCAGCAGCTGTTTACACAGCTATTACAATACAGATTTGTTTTTGGTTTCCTTAGCAGAATCCCGATGCTTCTATTTGAAAATTATTGAAATTCTTGCTGTTAATAATACAGGTAATTATTATAGAGTAAATGGAGTCTGTTTGCAAATAGACTCCACTATCCTTTTAATACAAGGACAGTGATGGAAATAGAACCTTTTACAATTTAAGAAGGAAAAAAAACAAAGGTGGGATTGTATAGAAATGAACAGCCCATTTAGGAGGATATATATATATATATATATGTTATTATGCTATGCTCAGTTGGTCAATGATAAAGACTCTCTCTTGAAAATCTCTCTTGACATTAACCACCCATGAGTGGCTCACTATAGAGCTTGGCAGATTCACATGTTATTGAGCTGTCATAAATGCTTTTCAGCAATGAATTTGTTTGTCTGCACAATGACTAAAACCATATATTGCTATAAGTAACCATGAGTTAGTTTCCCTATTTTCTGCCATGAAGGATCCTCTACACAATGGACTTGAGTTTTGTGGCCTGGGTACATAATCACTCCCTACATCTGGCCAAGATATAAAATGTAACATTGCATGATTTTCCACATTCTTCCCAGTATAGCATTTTCTATCTTTTGCCCTTTGGCATGTTTTCCCATCTATGGCTAAGCAGATTAGTCATGCATGAATATCCATGACCAACATAGCATGAAACTAGGGTAGGATGAAAGCAAGTCTGCAAATGTCAGGGGGTATTAGTGATCTCCTCATTGTAAATGCCCTTGTTTTGTGACTGGCTACAGTTTAACTCTGAGCGAATACAATTTGTTTGACAATAATGGGTCAACTGCCATTTAATTAGGTAAAATGATTTTTTTTTTAACATTTCTTCTTTGGGTAAATTAAAGAATTGTAATATATCAAGAATAAATATTTTCTAGCAGATGTGGTAAATTTGCATATTCATGTATGTAAATAATTCAGACACCCACAGAACAACATACCTGCAAGGTTGCCATGAAATCTCAAATTGTATACACCTTGCATAATGCTTCTATTGCTATGGAAACACAGTTTAATGAAATAGTTATGGCTAAGGCCAAAATTTGACTCCTGGTTGGGGTTGGCCAATCATGTAGGTCCCCACCCCCCACATCTAAAAATGAAGAGTTATAGTAGGGATTTTGCTGTTGAAGTTGGAAGTGCCAGGACAGGGAGCGCTCACTCTCTCTAATGGGCAACTGATCAGTGTAGACAGGTTATTTCCATTGTTGAGATGGTGTACAACGATGACAAAACATGAATTAGTTACCACATCCATCCTTTGATGACAAAGTCACAACTTTTCTACTTGTTTTCCTTATCTATATACTAGGTACAGTCTGTCATCCTAAGGGTAAAAATGTAAACTATTAACATTGGTTTCCCTTGAAAACATAAGTCACCTTGGTAATGTTGTCCAGCAAAAGTGAAGCAACTTAGCCTTGCAGATTTGGGACCCCCGAATTTTAGTGTGTGTGTGTGTGCGGGGTGTGAGAGAGAGAGGTAGGTTGGAGAGATGGGGGAAGAGCTGCTGCTTTAGCATTAAGTTATCTTTGAATGGGGCAGCCTTACCTCTATTTTCGTGCTTTTGAAGTAAAAACATTGCAACATGGAATGTCAAGAATTCAAAGTTAAAGTAATGGAGAGGGTTCCGAAGAAAAATGGCTCAAGGGGAGAGGGTTAATGCTGCAGTATAGTATAATGTGAGATTTAAAAAAAAAAAATTTGACAAATTTTGCAAACAGTTAAACCATTTTAAAAAGTTTTGTTGTTTTTTTATGTATAAACTGGTCATTTGTTAGGTTGCAGCTATCAACCATCCAATTTTAAGTAAAAAGAATTGTTAAAATTAAGATTGTGTTATTGACAGGTGCCTAGTAAACCTTAGAATATGAGGATTTAGATTGAGGAGGTTAGCATTTAGCATACTGAACTTATTTTCTTTTAAAGGATTTTCTGAATAGAACATTTGTTGAGAATATCTGACTGGGTTGATGATGCGTATAGTAGAGGTGAACTAGAGAATATCGGACTGGGTTGATGATGCGTATAGTAGAGGTGAACTAGAGAATATCGGACTGGGTTGATGATGCGTATAGTAGAGGTGAACTAGAGAATATCGGACTGGGTTGATGCTGTGTATAGTAGAGGTGAACATAGAGAATATCGGACTGGGTTGATGCTGTGTATAGTAGAGGTGAACTAGAGAATATCGGACTGGGTTGATGATGCGTATAGTAGAGGTGAACTAGAGAATATCGGACTGGGTTGATGCTGTGTATAGTAGAGGTGAACATAGAGAATATCGGACTGGGTTGATGATGCGTATAGTAGAGGTGAACTAGAGAATATCAGACTGGGTTGATGCTGTGTATAGTAGAGAGAATATCGGACTGGGTTGATGCTGTGTATAGTAGAGAGAATATCGGACTGGGTTGATGCTGTGTATAGTAGAGGTGAACTAGAGAATATCGGACTGGGTTGATGCTGTGTATAGTAGAGGTGAACTAGAGAATATCGGACTGGGTTGATGCTGTGTATAGTAGAGGTGAACTAGAGAATATCGGACTGGGTTGATGCTGTGTATAGTAGAGGCGAACTAGAGAATATCGGACTGGGTTGATGCTGCGTATAGTAGAGGTGAGCTAGAGAATATCGGACTGGGTTGATGCTGCGTATAGTAGAGGTGAACTAGAGAATATCGGACTGGGTTGATGCTGTGTATAGTAGAGGTGAACTAGAGAATATCGGACTGGGTTGATGCTGTGTATAGTAGAGGTGAACTAGAGAATATCGGACTGGGTTGATGATGCGTATAGTAGAGGTGAACTAGAGAATATCGGACTGGGTTATGCTGTGTATAGTAGAGGTGAACTAGAGAATATCGGACTGGGTTGATGCTGTGTATAGTAGAGGTGAACTGAAAAAGAGAATATCGACTGGGTTGATGCTGTGTATAGTAGAGGTGAACTAGAGAATATCGGACTGGGTTGATGCTGCGTATAGTAGAGGTGAACTAGAGAATATCGGACTGGGTTGATGGAGGTGAACTAGAGAATATCAGACTGGGTTGATGCTGCGTATAGTAGAGGCGAACTAGAGAATATCGGACTGGGTTGATGCTGTGTATAGTAGAGGTGAACTAGAGAATATCGGACTGGGTTGATGCTGTGTATAGTAGAGGTGAACTAGAGAATATCGGACTGGGTTGATGCTGTGTATAGTAGAGGCGAACTAGAGAATATCGGACTGGGTTGATGCTGTGTATAGTAGAGGTGAACATAGAGAATATCGGGTCGATAAACCACAACAGGCAGATAAGCACCACAAGATATTTTGTAAGCTTTTGTGGAATTAGTCATTGACTGTTTGCTTAGCTTCCACATGATACAAAGATATGACACACGCAGTTTTTCTTTTTGTTTTATATTTGAAGGGAGAAAACTCTTACAAAAACAACTTTGATCATTAACAGTGGAAATATTTCTTTAGTTACATCACTTGGAAAAAATTTGCTCTGAAGAATATACTATTAAGCATTTAAATTGTATGCAACTTACTCTTTATTTGTAAATTTTGAGTTGCTTTGCTAAATGACAAACTTTCTTGAATATTACCCTAACTTAATTTTTAAAAAGTTTAATCTATTTGCTAAATATCTCATCTCATCTTTTTATAAGATATAAGAAGTAACACTACACATGTTTTCAAAAGTATATATAGCTTTTATTGAAACAATTTTCCATATTATTACAGCAGGCTAATTTTTAATAAGTGAACTCGTATATTCATTTACTACTATTTGTGCTACTAATGTCTTTTCTTTCCACCATATCACTTCTAAGGAGCAATTCCAACTTCTATATGCAACCTAATTTTTAGTTTGAGATGGTCGGTCTGTATTGCAGTAACGAAAGAAATCTTCCAGAATGCCACGGAATATTAAGTAATGGTGCCATCTTTTTTCTTTGTTTTAATTAATTCTAGCCAAAGATGCAAGCTCAATGCGATTTAGTTGTTTGTTTCACCTATTGTTGGAACATTTGAATGGAAAGGATGCTTGATTAGTCTTCAGAGAGATTTGAGAGAACAGATTCACCGGTCTTATTTCCCTTGATGCGGGTATGTCTGCTTGCAAGTGACCAAACTTTCTCAACAACTAGTCAGCATTTAGTTGTCCACATACAACATTATACAATAGTTGATGCACCAGGCCTAATCCAACATGTTTTTCACAGGTAGCAGCTTTAATAGCTCGTCATTTTTATTTTCCTTTACTTTTTGGCCATTTAGACTTCGATGCTAATTACCCTGACACTTTCTCAGAGGTGACGGGAACTATCCAAACGATTTTAGCTGCTCAGGGATAGCGGCGGGGATCCATTTCTATGGCTGTAAAATGATCCATTTGGAATCCTACTATCAACAGCAGCCATGCCTTTTCAGTCTGGGCTTGGGGAATCCATTTGACATGGTTGAGATGTGTATGTGTGTGGTTGGGGGGAACGTGAAGAGTAATGATTGGTCCATTTTTGTTGTTGTTATTAAAGGATCTGATGCAAGGAGTTATACTAAGTGGCGAATTGAAGGTTCAGCAACTGTAAATGGATAAAACTCTACTGAATACGATGATGGTATTAAATAATTTCTGCCAGCAAGAAAACGTACAGAATACTGTTGTAAGCTATGGTACGTGTGCATTAACTATGAGAGAGAACATCACACTAATTGTAAGATTTTGCAGAAAAGCCCTTTTCTTTTTTTAAAACATTTTCTGTCAAATGCACATTCTTTTACTCATTTATTCTGGACGTTTGGGTTGCTAAAACAATGTCAGCTGATGTTTCAGCTATGGCATATACCACCTCTTGCTGAATTCATGGCTAGGGGATGTCAGTGCCACATCTCAGCCAGTAAACACTCTAGAGCTGCTCTGACTAGGGAGCTGAGTTACTTCATCGAACTGGAACCAGTGCACACAGTCTAGATCCAATAGGGGATGAGCCATCGCTAGCGTTAGCCGGCTACCTGCCACTATATACAGTACTTAGAAAGCATTACCTTGTGAGGGTGCTAATTATGGTTCTTGCATTTGTAATTCTGAAGTTGCTTTTTTGTTCGTTTGTCTGTAACTCAGAATTCTTCCTGATTCAGTTTGTGGGGTAGGATGCGAAGGCTCCCTGAGTCCAGTCACCAAGGTAACAAGAAGCTGGTTATTGGATGCATGTGAAGTTAGACTGGTTGGAGCTAGTGTGTATTACTCATTTTCTACACACATGCCTTACCCCACTCCTGTTCGTATCATCGTCAAGCAGCTGTCCATACAGTCAGCCAGCTACTAGATTCCTTTTGTCAAAACTGTGACCAGGTATGCTGTTACCTGTGTTATCTCTTCAGTTTTTGGACTTGCTACCTTCACTGAAATGTCAAGAAGCTCTGGGTGGCTTAGTATAGTAAACCTTGCTCTAGGCATAGGAATTCTCTCACATGCAAGGTTCTAGTCAGGGGTCTTTGGTACGTTTGTTAGGTCATCCAGAGTTGGTGCAATGGTCTTAGTTTCTGATGTCATGCATACCCTTTCCCTGTAGACAGGGAGACACAATAAGTATACATTTCTACCAGGAACTATCAGTTTTGGTTTGCTGTATTGCTATGTTGGTTGCCAAGCAGTCTGAATTTCTTAAAAAAAAAAAAAAGAAATTTAGAAACAAAAAAAGGATCAAGTTAGATGCCCCTTTCTGGAGTGAAAGAGGTCCTGTATAAGTTTTAAACTTCTTTCCAGCCATGACTGACTGACAACCATACAAGCTTGTTTTAGCATCTACTAAAGATAGGTCCGGACTAAATCAGTGATCTCCTTGGTTCTGTGTTTGTTACAATGCACCGCTCATTTAAATGGATTAAGCTTCTGCTAGCTGGAAAAATAGTATAAAAACACAATTTGTTGCACAAATCTTTCATCCTTTCTTAGAGTGAAAATAAATTAAACTATTTGTTTCACTTATTAAGTAATCGGCCTCAGTGAGAAATGAGTTGACCAACTGCATAGCTGTAGTTTCGATTAGCACCTACACTAGATTTACTCAAGAAATTCTTGCAGATAATGGGGATCAATTAGTGGCAGCAGTGATTGAACACGCTAATGAAGCAGCTGCTGACTAGTTTTATAACCTGATAACGTACATTTGTTGCTAGACAGAGTTTGCTGCTGCATTGGAATCAGCTTTAAAAAGAATAAAAAGATGGTGAGCAAGTGTGTGGACAGGGAGACAGGTGTTTTTCTGTGCCATCTACTGTTATTAGTGCTCATGGTCGTAACTGCAAATCAGCAATGATTCAGTTATCATTTAGTCACCAGAAGTGGTAGAATTGTTAATGAGTGAAAAAAGTAACTGGCCAGCTTAGCTAGGGATGATGTTAGTTGGTTCGAGCATCTGCATTAATGGTTTTCTGCCTGCCTTCCGGACACTAAACTAAGTTACTGCTTTGTGCGTAGCCATAACGCTACTGTGATCTCCACTTGTACCGTTTGTGCTTTGCAGGGTGTTTTCATGCCAGCGGCGTGTGTCTCCTTGTTAATTAGGTGTCTCAACGAACTGTTCTGTGGGGGTAAGGTTTTGCTCACTTACCTTCACAGATTAAGGCACTGGCTGCTAAACTGCCCATGGCTTAGTTTTCTTGGCGTCCCCAGATGGTTGACCTTTGCCTTCTGCTGTTTACTTAACAACCTTCTAGGAGGCCCATGTGTTGAGCAATGGCCACCCAATGGCTCCTCCAGATGTAGAGAGAGAGAGAGAGATCGACAGAAAGAAAAATAAACTGGGCTCTCCCCCTAAAAAAGAATATACAGCAAACACTAACTCTCCTACATCGGAGCCCTGACACTCCAGGCTGACATCAGCATCGCCAAAACTTTCGCAGTATGTTTTTTTGTTTGGGAAAAAAACTCTCTTTTAAAAGGAAAAAAAAATAATTAAAAATTAAGACTGTGTGAACTTACTTTAGAATTTAGTTATATTAAAAACATATGGCATGTAATGGAATTGTTGCCCAGGTAAGAGCAATGATCAGATCAGCTTTGACTTGTTTGTTGACATCTGAGCATAAAGAAGAGGAGGCAGCTTGAAAAAACTGTATTCCAAGGTCATTTTTCATCACAAGTTTATAGATGCAGTCCCCACCCCCATCCCCAGGCCAGTGGTTTACAGTTATCGAGATGTGCCAGGTGATTGTTTGTCTGATTCCTGCAAAGGAAACATTTCAACTGCTAAAGTTGATTTCGTACGCTTTCTTCCTATTGTGAAATCAAGGTAAGTTAAAGAAAAAAACAGATGATTAGTTCGGGCACCTTGTTAGTACATCTGACTAGAGAACCCCCATTTCAGCACACTTTCTCTGTTGTCGTCATCGTCATCGAGGTGTAGACCTCAGTGAGAATCATTTTGATATTAATTTTTAGTGGATATTTGAACATTGTCCCTCTATACTGATGTTCTCTCTCTCTCTCCTCTGCCCTCTCTCTCCCTCCATCTCTCTCTCTCTCTCTCCCTCCCTCCTCTCTCTCTCTCTCTCTCTCTCGCTCTCCCATCTCTCGCTCTCTCTCTGTCTCTCTCTCTCTCGTTGTCTCCATCTCTCTCCCCATCTCTCTCTCTCTCTCCATCAATCTCTCTCCCTGTCTCCATCTCTCTCTGTCTCTCTCTCTCTCCCCATCTCTCTCTATATCTCTCCATCTCTCCCTCTCTCTCTCTCTCTCCCCATCTCCCATCTCTCTCTCTTCTCCATCTCTCTCTCTCTCTCTCTCTCTCTCTCTCCCTCTCTCTCTCTCTCTCTCTCTCTCTCCCATCTCTCTCTCCATCTCTCTCTCTGTCTCCATCTCTCTGTCTCTCTCTCTCTCCATCTCTCTCGCTCCCTCTCTCGCTCTCTCTGTAGATATATATATATCATTTAAGTAAACTGCAAGATTCCCTGGAGTAATGAATATGTGTTGCTGCTATTCTTCAAATGTCTGGCATTAAGACCAATGATTGACATGGATATTTTTATGTCACTCTCCCATCACTCTCTTGTGAGTAGGAGAAATGTCATGCCATAATACAGAAAACAAAGGATACCTGAAACAGAAACAATTGGGTTCCGAAAAACATCTGTCTAAACTTCTTAAAACAGTCTGACTTATCTCTCCCATGTACATTAGACAATTTTTATAGGGCAAACTATACATTTAACTTTATTCACAAGTAAGTATGATAACCAGGTTTCTGGAAATTTCTAATATTGTAAAGTTGTTACTGGAGTGGATTGCATGACTTTTATTTTAAAAAAAAAGGCTTAAAAACATGATAATGGAGAGACTGCAGACTTTTTGAAGTTAGTGTAAATTCTGTTTTGTTTGTATGTTTGTCTATGGTTTACATTTTCTTTTATGAAAGTGTCCTAACTGACCTTCACTGGCCCAGTGTAACTAAGGAGGAAGGTTTGTTTTAAAAACTGTATACAAATATGAACTTTGCCCACTAAGTGAAGCTTCAATTAGAACAAATCTATTTGCCATTTTGATGAACAGCACTGCTGCTCTGTGATAATGAATAATCAGCTAGTGAAGTTCTGTTGGGAGGTGGGTGGAGAGAGAGAGTTATAGCTGAGACACAACAAAATGTTGATCTCTGATACTGAGCAGCCAGTCTGAGCCACCTCATGGGACTTAACAGCTTTACTTCAAACAGATTGAGGCAAGACCCTGCCAGCTCCCTGTAGCTAATATTTGAGACTAGTGGCAAAAAAAAGGAAAAATTCTGAGGTTATAAATAAAAGGCAGATAGTTCTCTGTAAGCTGTCAAGTGCTTGGCTGTGTTGGTGATTTACAGGGTTTTGCTCCGCCCCCTCTGATGGCTGGTTGAATGTAATCTGGGAGGGTCCTGCCCCAGTGAGCTATTCTTTTGCCAGGGGCCCTCCTCTTCTGAATTGCCATTTTAGCTGGAACTACTTTCTATCTGCAGCTCTCCTACCAACTGTGTGTGTGTGTGTGTGTGTGTCCCTTCTCCTGCAGAGCTGCTGCCTGTATTACTTTTCATCTATTCATGACAGGCTTGCTTTTCTTCTGATAAAAGCAAATGACTTTACATTATCAGTAAATGAATTCTATCAAAAAAAAAACAGCTTTCAACATTTAGTTAGCAAAATTTGTGACAACAGTTAATCAGAAAGGGGAGTTTATTCATTATTACCACTCTGCCCACCATTAAAAATTGTTTGGACTTTTTACACTGTTGTTCAAAAGTCTTGGTGTAATAGCAAAAATGGGATAAAAATGTACCTATTGTTTTTTTCTTTAGTGTTTTATGCATAAGGGCATCAATGATTGCGGTTGAGCCTCTTTTGGGTCTGTAACATTAAAGCTAATTTAATGACGTTATCAGGGTGAATGTTTCTCCCTTCTAACAAACAGCCTTTGCTAAGCTTCTTGGTGGCCCAGTGCGTGATCCTGAGCTCTGTCTGATTAATGTCTACATAAACCCCGTGGACCCAGCCAGCCAGCCAGCCTCTGTAACCAAGAAAATTGCAAGTAAATCACTAGTTGGGTTTGGGACTTAAGGGCGAACAGATACAGAAAATATTCCTGTTATTTTGGTGGTTTTATTTTTCTTTTTTCACAAATTTATTTTCATTTCTGATTGGTGTGATTTTGGCGCCTGTAAGGGCTGGTTGTGCTTTTTGGCCAGTCAAGCATCCACTCCCTCTCCCTTCCAGTGTTTCCTCACTGGATTATTTCATTGCAAGCCTCAGAATGCCCTACATGCACTCCCTTTGGGCACATGGGGAATTATCTCCCACCATTTCTTTTCATAGAGAACCTGAAGTCTCAGTTCATCAAGCAGGAACTTGGCTACACAGCGATCCTTCTATTAGTGCTTCTCCACGCCACCACAGCCACCATAACAAGTTAGTGTGCTACACTAAGCCCTACAGAAAACAACTTTTTTTTTAAAAAAAAAAATAACCTGGAACTTTATTAACATCAAAAAAGAAACAGATGCTTTCCTCAGTCTTATTTTGCTGTCTTTGTCATCTATTATTTATTTTCTTGTTTGGATTTTTATTCAGAATTTATACACTAAAAGGTTTGTTTTATATATATTCTTAAAAGAATATTTTTTTAAAGAAAGATAAGAATAAAAAAGAACAACAACACGCTTGTCTGTCAGAGTTGTCTTCCCTTCTTTGCTGCAATATGAGAGCAAAATGGAATATGAATAAAAGAATCCAGTATAATTTACCACTGATTATTTATCCTTCTGAATACTGATCACTGGTGTTTGTTTTTCTGTACCAACTGCCAAGCAGCTCTGGACAGGGTTGTACAAAAGGCAGAGGGAGAATTGGAGTTACCTTAAATGTCTAGGTTGGTAGAAAAAAAGAGATTAAGATAGAAAATCCACCGCACCCTTTCAAAATAAGTAAAATGCAGCAGGACAGGCAATCTCTCGTTAAATCTCTGATTACTTTCTATTTTGTTTTCCACAGTTATTTTGCTGCTGGCTTTATCTAGTATGGGAAAAGTGTTATGCACATCATCTCCATTTCCATGTTTATTATCCCTTTAATATGCAGCTTCACGCTACATCAATTTTAATTTGTTTTCTTCTGCTGCTGTTGATTTTAAACCAGGCAGTGGATTTAATTATGAATGTTACACACTTGCAAAGCAAACAGTTATCAACAGTAATGTGTCTCCCACATTCTTCAAACTACGTGCATTTGAAATTGGGATGTAGTTGTGGTGAGTTAACTTGCCACTGGTGGGGCTCTCTCAGCTGGGCCTCTGTTGGGCCCCAAGATGTGTCTGGTGGCCAGCTACAGTCACATTCCTTTGCCAGTTCATTTGTGAGTTTTCCCCAGAGGCATTGCTCCAATCAGAAGATCTCTCAGTGACACTGGTGATGTTCAGTGGACTGTGGGAGAATTTCTGGGTTCTGTGACTCTGAGAATCTGTGCCATGGCTGTCTCGTATTGACCGGACTCGGTTAGCATGGTTAACATCCCAGGATGCATCATTGCTTTCTTCTGAGCCTCTGTAGCATTCCTGAATCTGGCAGCATTTACGGCGTTTCTTTGTCATTAAACGATTTTCAAACACCTGCCGTTTAGTTATTACCTTTTTCAAGGTAAAATTCTGATTTATCTAGCCCTCCTCAGAAGCACAGCATCAGTGACCAAAGCTACCTGGTCAACACAGGAGATGCTGTGACAAAGACAAGGGCTGCCCGTCGAACTGCTGACAGTCACACAAATCAGGTGGGATAATCACTCGCTGCTGTTGTGCGAAGCCCATTTTCTGGTTTGTAAAGTCATCGTCGTCAGTGCACAAACCGCCCACCCACCTGTCTACCACTAGAGGCTGCTGCTGAAGGAAACTGCTGAAAAGAGAAACAAAAGACAGTGAGGATCTCGCCAAGTTTTGTCGGAAAATCCCCAGTGCTTTCACCACTTTTCAGTAACACGTGTGATGATGTTCACCACTTCACTGCATCCCATTAGCAATCTGCAGATTATTATTATTATTATTTTTTTTCTCTGCTACTGTACATTTCCTTTCTTCCTGAAGGAATCTGAATCTTCGGTGCTCTGGAAAACTTCGTGTGTATCATCTTTATCTTGTATGGAACTTCACCAACATTTAGTCTTGACACTCATGTATTCTCACTATATTATGAAATCATTCCTCAAGCATAAAGGAGAATATTTTAACAATAAAAGGGGGGGTCTTGCTACCAAAGTTTGTAAATAAACTTTTGTTTTACGTGGATGGATTTTCTGGCCGTCATATTCTAATGTTTCTGCATGTGCTAAGAAACTGATTCGCGCATACAAACATAGCATTTTTCCCTTTTATAGTCATAGTTAGGGCTTCTCTGTGTACAACTCTGTTTTCTCTCTGAGCTGGCAACATGGTACATTGTCTACAAGGAAGATGCAAAACATTGTATGCAATACGTGTATCTGGGCCATTCTTGTATTCTTGACAATTTTTCTTCTTAAGATTCTATTAGCTGATGTGCCAAGGCATTAGAATCATCATCATCCTCATCATTAATATTTCTGCCATTTGACTTTTTTTTGTGCTTTAGTTTGCTTACAGCTGCTGCCATTTTGAATAAATTACCATCTTACTACCATAGGGCTGAGGTGCACAGGACTCTTGACTACCATTGTTATTTATACGTGAAAAGTGATAGATATTTCTATCAAGGTTTTAGGCAGAAAGCCATCATAGATCTTATAGCTAAGCTTTCTTTCTCTCTGTCTCTCCCCCATTCAGGGTAGAACAGAGACTATATACAAGATGGATACATGCACGTTAACACAAAAATGTTTAGTTTACTCTGCTTTAATGTTTTTCGTATTATGGTTTCCAGAAGGTAGCAGTAGGGAATATACTCTACTGGTGTAACTATATTGTAATTTTGTGTTGAGAGCCATCCAGGTGAGAAAGGTTGGGTGGGTGGTGAGTGAGTGAATGAGACCTGAAGTTCTGATGTAAATGGAGATTGTCTTCTGAGTCACATGGACCAGCTTTTCCCACTTTTGAATGTTACCTGAAAGCTACAAAATTTTTTTATTTTTTAAATCAGAATTCTTCACATTCTGGAGGTTTTGTGAATAATTAGTAATTTACTGTTTATTTTCAGCTTGGCTACTCGGCCCTTCACCGAGGATGTTCAAAAGGACACGTTCACGTGACCAGCCTGCTGCTGGAGAATGGATGTGCTTTAGACCAGCAAGACTTGGTAAGAAATTCGCTCCTCTTAACGGACCACAACGTTTTTTTCGCAAGCTCTATTACCATTTATGATTTGATTTGGATTTTGGTGTTTATATTGCCAACAAATTATGAAATATGTAGAAGGTATGATTAACAAAGTTCTTTGGAAATGAGAGTATAGAGTTGATCAAGATGTCAGAACTGATGCTGTGCCACCACCTTGCACAAACAAGTCTGATGCGTACTCAGATGTCACACAACACCCAATCCACGACCGATATTTAGATTAGAGAAAAATTCCGCAGAATTGGTGCGGATAGGTTATTATAAAAAAAAATGTCTTCTCAGCGAACCGAACATTTATCAGTAGGCCTCACTGTTCCCCTATAAAACAAAAACTTTGAACCTTTGGAGGAGCACTTGGGATCTGTGAAGAGATTTTTCTATGGTCATGTGCTGGTTTTATTTTTGGATGGATGAATTTTGATTAGTAAAGTCCTAGAATCTCCCGACTTCCACTCAGGGATTGAAATACTTTAGCAGTGTCTCGATGGAACTTGATCATCCTTTGAGGAAAGCTCACCTCAGCAGTTCTGATTCCTGTGAAGCATACTTCTTTTTCTTTTCTTTTTTACTGACATTTCAGTTTGAAATCCATTAAAGGAAGGCTGTTTACTTTGACATTCTTTCTGTTTTCTTGTAAACAACCGAAAGAGAGAGAATTCTAGCCTCAGATGTGCAGATAGAGCATAAAACTCTCTTTTACCAGCATTCTCAGAGCCAGTAACTCTAACTGGTGGAAAGCATCCAACAGGCCAAAGGCCTGCTGTACAAGAAATCCGATAATATTTAGTGAGCTGTAACCACAAATAAAGCGAGGTTGGGTTCTGGCAAAAGTTTGAGAAGCAGTCGCTAAAAGATAAAGGAATGTTTCATTTCAAACGCATTTATTATTCTGTTTGCTTATTGCACCAATGTAACCATCGCATCGTATGCCTGACCCTGTTCTCCTTCGTCTGCAGTCTCAGTGATAATACAGAATGATCAAGTCGTTTTTCTTCTCTTAACTATCTGATCTGTTAAATAACCAGGGATTTAGCTAACAATCAATCCACTCCAAAAGGTGTGCTTTTGTTAGACACGAAAAGCCTATAAACAATTTATAGTTTTAAAATTCTATACCGTATTATACTTTAAAAAAAGACTGTTACTAATATTCACTCAGCAAGCAACATACTTAGCTAATCAGTTATTTTATTCACGAAATGTCCAGAACTTACCTAATAATTAAATTAATCTTCAGTTTGTACAAGGACTCATCTGATGAAACAGGGGAAGGGTTGCTATGGCTTTCCTACATTCAGCAAAATGAGAGAGAAAAAATGGATTGAACTGCAATAATAATATTTTTTTTTTTTGGTTTTAAATAGCCAGTCAATAATGACTTTTGCCGTTGCTCCCGATGGCAGGCAGAAGATGGCAATCAAAAGTAAAAACTGACCCCCCCTGCCACACACCACACACACACACACACACACACACACACAATTTTTTTTGTGTGTGTTTTGCTTTGACATCTCAGCAAGAAGCTTTGAAGCATGTGTTGTTGTTGTTTTTCAATCTCATATTCGAAAGTAGTAGAGCAGTGACCTTTTGGCAAACATTGCTCACTCATGCCTGTGGCTAAAGGATCTTCTGGCTAGAATATATCCTCTTATTTCTTTTCTTTTTTTTTAAGCCACTAGGCTTAATGGATCCATCAAGAGGAAATGTTTCCATCTACTGCTCTGCTCACACGTGCGTGTGCTCCATCGATTTAAGAATCATGGCTCTTTGGTTTAACTTTGATAAGAAAGAAGAAACTGGTTAATGACAGCCATCACAGAACGAAGAAGAAAATATTTTATGAGGATTGAGAAAAAATCATTCTCTCTGTGGTTTTGATAAGCAACTGATGCAATTCATATGGCTTTTGAAATATTTTTTTGAACTCCATGAGGCAGTAGTCCATATTTTATAACTGAGCACATTAATAACAATTTTACTTTACTTTGTCATTTTACTTCTGTATTTGATTATTTTTGTTGATACTTATAATAAAACAGGGGAAGTTAATCAGTTTTTAATTAGTATAATTCACCAAAAATAGGTCAATGGTTGGTCTCTCCCTTAATGATACAGAAAACTTGTGAAGGCTACTTGAGTGTATTACTTTTTTGAAATGTTTATAACTGTTATTTTGTAAAGTTGCTTATGCAGATGTGAGAGAGTCATCTTCCATGCACTCATTTCTGACCAACTGCCATCTAGTGCACATGGTGGACAAGTTTTGTGGTTTAATTTACTTACAGTATCACAAACGGTCTCTTTCTCTAAAAACTCTGTGACCATTTCAACAAATAAGAAAATGTTACATTGCATCTGAATATGAGGCCTGTATTTGTAAGACTTTGATGCCGCCATTTAAAGACAGTTAGCTACTCATAAACAAGCCACTAGGTGGCGGCAGATTTTTTTCTTTTTTTGTTTTTGCCGCTGATACTGTATTCTGTTAGAGAAGAATTGGTAAATTAGATATGCAAACTATGTCAATTGATACGTTGATAAATTGCTAAATGTCTACTGTGTGCATTCTTGTGTACATCTATAAAATCTCGGAAACTCCATGCTGCTGATGCCTTTGTGTGTATCATCTTGGACATTTTTCAGACACTGATAAATAAAACCATATGGCAGTATTAATTTGTGAATTTCATCAGTAAAAGGGGGAGATGTCATGAAATAGGGAAAACTGAAGTTGTTTTGGCTGCTAAGTGGATTAACAGGATAATCCTCACTCTGAAGGCTGGTGTATCTTGAAAATCTGTGAAAACGAAATTTCCAACAGAATAAGTGTATGTCACCAAAGAATGCACAAGTGTTCTAGAAAATCAAAGATGCTCTCACTTTACTGGTAAAAATGACGGTCCAGAATAAAAGGAGCATCAGCAAGCAGTTGCAAAAAAATGTACCTAGCTGACCATTGGATGAGGTCATTCATAGCTGAGTAAGGCAACAGCTGATTAAAAGTGGACTGAGAGTTATCATGAAGAAAGCGAAAGCTGAAGGCAAGAATGGGTTAAATTTTAGTTCTGCACTGAACTATACTGGCAAAAGGTTAAAATTTTTTAAAAAAATCAAATGGACTTGCATTGCTAGTAGCAATTAATTTGTAAACTAGTGTTAAAGAATGGTAATTTAATGAAAATAGTTTGATGCTGGCTGGCTGGTAACTTAAGTCCATATATATTTATGTCATTTTATTCTAATTATAATTAAAATTTTTTATCTTTTTGGATTTTCTTTAGTGCTAAAGAAAATTTTCACATATTAGTCAACAAAATTCAATATCTGAGATGTGGATCTGTGAAAGAATTTAGTCTGAAATGCACTGTACTAACTGTTAGAATGGATGAGAGTTTTATGATATAGTCAGCTATAAGTACAAAAGGATTAGGGAATTTCTGCATGAAGAAACAATGAGAAAGGACTAATTACGTCATCAAAATTTAGAGGAACTTGATCCATAACTGGGGAAATTGCTTTGTAATGGTGATTGGATCTTTCAACAAAATGTTGATTGTACAGCAAAGAAATCAACCCAATTGCTTTAGGAAAGACAGCTGAAATGCTGAGTGCTTACTACTCACATGAAAAATGAATTTTGCTTATTCTTTTCTTATCATTATTTCAACAGTATAAGGACTTATCTATCAAGACCATTGTTTTATCCCAGCATGAGTGATGTTATACAGAAATCTTAGATGAAATATTTGGGGGGGCTGCACAGGAATAGATGGTGATGCAAAGGAGATATGAATAACCACCAAAACAAATATGAAGATGGCAATTTGTCTATACACCGTGATAGATGCAGTAAAGCTGGATAGTACTTAGTGTGGTATGACTCTGATATCTGTTATGAGCAAGGAAGTTAATTATGATTTGTCAGGCAAGTGATGTTTAATACTCTGGTTTTGCTTTTGCTATCTTAAATGAGGATTCTTCCATTGTTGTTCCAGCATGGAAACACTGCTGTCCATGAAGCAGCTTGGAACGGCTTCAGTAAAAGCCTGGAACTGCTTGTGAAAGCTAACTGCAATGTATTTGCCACAAATAAAGTGAGTAGCCAAGTTTGTACAATCCTTTCAGAAATACCATTGTGGCCAAGGTTGAACTTGTATGCCATGTAAGTTTCCTTAAATTGTTTCAGAACTCCAAAGATTATTTCAAGACGCATCTGTTGATGGACGTAACTTACTAAAACCTTGCTGTGGAACTAAATACCATGAAATTTTAGTACCAACACGTACATAATCGAAATCTCTAATGGATTATCTTCTATTGAGTATAAAAAACAGCAAAAGATATTTTGACTTGAGCATCTAAAACTGTTGTTACTATCTTTGATATCTGCTTTTTTCTCCTGTTCCTCCCAGCATGACGCCATTGTTCCAGATTTTTTAAAAATTAAAACAAAGGTATGCTTAAGAGTTTAGTTACATCAAAGGAAGTTAATTTCATTCTCATTAGTAAATACACTGAAAATAATAATTTTTTCTAGGTAGAGACTTGCGTGTATCAGGTTTGAACTTTCAACTGTGCACCCAAATGGTTGGGCCAATGTTAACTCAGTTTTTTGTGAGAGAGGTTCAGTATAGAGAAGCAACTTTTGAAACATACACACACACACACACACACTCTCTCTCTCTCTCCATCTCTCTCTCAACTAGCACAAGCGGGGTACTTGTGTTTGTGTTTTATCAACTTGGCTATTCAGTTTTCAAACATTTACTTCAGTAATTTCCACTATTATTATCTCAGGCGGTTGAATAGGGCGCATGTTTTTTTTATTTTTGTAATTAGAAGAAGGAAAGAAAAACATTTAGTCGCCAATAAACTATCTATGCAAAATTTGAAACACATGCATGAACAAGTCCACCTATAGAATCATCAACCGAAGCAGTAAAGAACTTGACGAATGCTAAAACTGGCCAACACCCACTTTTAATGGACATTTTTCTTTTGCTTTCATGTCTGCTGGGTATTTTTCTTGTTTTCTTTTCCTGCTTCGTGCAGGCCTCTGTTACAGCAGTCAAATGCTTGTTGTTTCATACACCACGATCAGAAAGGGGGGGGGTTAAACCTGGGATGCGAGGGGGGCACTTTGTTAATCTAAATATTGACAGAGGGGAAACAGATCGGGTGACGTGGCCAACAAAAGACTGGAGGCCATTGAACATCAAAGGCTCTGCTGTGCATTGATACTGCAACTGATGTTTACCCATAAACTAAAGGAAAGAAAGAGGGAGCTGGGGGGATGGTTCTGCCAGGGGAAGGAAAGATTAGAGGGCAAGTGAACCAGAAAATGTGGATACTTTCAGTTGGGTTCTCTCCCCCCCTGGGTGGGTATCGAGTGCAGTAAACAATTATACTGGGGATGTTTAAATTTCACGCTGACCCGACTCGTTCAGCTTTCATTTCGATGCAATTGCTCATGGTAAAGCTGGGATGTGATGCAGGGAAGATATTTCCAAAGATATGGACAGCTCGTGGTGGTGGGGGTGGGACAGGGTGAATGGAGGAGTCAGGGAGCCTTTATGATTTTCGCTCATATCGCATTATTTATTAGTAAATTACATATGCAATACTTATCAAAACAAATTGGGAAAGTACAGTTTTTGTTTGCTTTACTTATATTGTACAGAAAGTGATGTATTATAAGCGGCACGGAAAGGGTGGGTGGTGGCTGGACCAGGATTGAGGAGGAGGAGAGATATTTCCATGGAGTTAAGGGCAGGGGAAAAAAGAAGAGATAAATTGATATGGAGTTGGTTCTATTGTCAGTCATGAAAAGGGGTTGTCCTGGTGGTGCATCTATTAATTGTAAGCCATTTTCATATGTAACATTTTAAGTATGCAGATTCTTGATTATTTTTGTACCAGTTCCAGGAAAAAGTATTGAAGTTAACCTTTCACCTGTAGTTCTGCACCATTTGGATTTATGGCTATGTTCTGTTGTGCATCCAAGAGTCTCATACGATGAATGTCGTCAGTGCTAGCCGGTCAGCCAGTCAGCCATGAAGTTGACTGCGCGCGCGCGTGTGTGTTCGATTGTAGATGGGTTAATGAAGTTGGTCTGTATCACTTTCAGAGTGGGTTCACTGCCATCCACCTGGCTGCCCAGAACGGCCACAACGAGAGCTCCCGGGTTCTGCTTTATGCCGGATGTAATACCAATGTAAAAAATAACGTAAGTAATCGGTGGCCCGGCAGTCATCATGATCCTATTGGGATGTATGATGATTAAAACAGAAATTAAAAAGAAAAAAGAAATTTTGGCTTTGTGTGTAGGCTGGGATTGAACCTGTGAACAACCGGTGGCTAATATTGTCTGTATAAAGATTTCTAATAACGACAGGGCATAAGCATAGGCAATTTGGCTTATATGGTGCCCATCTTCTTGCATTGTTTATCTTAGGCAAATTAAAGATCTTGACTGTGTTGGACAATGTGACCTTGGCAGACAAACCGCTCCATGCATCTGCCAACTGATTGTTAAAATATTCAATAATGCAAGTTAAATCACTGCTGTCCATGGCTGATAGAAGGCTGGCATTCTTTGGGTAAGAGGGATTCTCCTACCAACACATTACTGTAATTGAACTAGCTGTAGGGGCTAACTTTCAGGGGTGATTTCCTGTTGCTGCCAACAGGGTTAGTCTCACATGACTGTTCAGTCAGACAACTCTGACGGGGCTGTGGATGTCCACTAATTCTGTACTATGTGGGTTGCAGCAAATTGTTGCTAGAACTCTGCTGCTGCTGTCAGGATGCTTATGCAGCTGGCTGGGGAAGCAGCAGATCATGGGTTCCAGACTGGCCTGCACTGTGTGTGTGTGGACAGACAGCAGCCAGGCCTAACCCCCAGAAACAAATTATTATGCTTAGCCCTACTATTACTGCTATTAATGATAAGGATGGTTGGAAAAGTCTGAAATGGCCCCGAATCTTACATCACCACAAAAAGTGTTTTAATCTCCATTATAACCTCATCAACACCTTAAAGAGAGATTGTGTTTTTTTATAGTCAGATGTTCTGTTTTATTAAAACATAATATCACACACACACACACGTGTGTGTAAACACAGAGAAAGCATTCCTTTTAACTATCACGGGGCTCCTTTTTTAACTATTCATGGTTGATCTACTTGGAATGATGGATTTGCTTTGGGATGAAATGGTTCTTCTTCATAAACAAGATCCTAGATTTTTGAGGTGGGTGAGAGAGGAAAGCAAAAATTACACAAAACTGGCTGACCAGCAACGACTAAGGAAAAATGTGATTTCCAATGCTGTACCTACACGCAGTCACTACAATGAGCTCATTACAGGGGATGTCTGTCTTCCCCGCTTCAGTTTGTCAAGGGGCGGTCTGGTGACCTTTATTTCTTATGCACGGTGCGAACGAAAACACTACAATAGCTACCCTTTTATTAGCAGCAACTGAAGTAATGGACTGACAGTTTTTGCTTTTAATCCTTTGAGGTCCATATATTTATGGAAATTGGGTAATGATCCTGATGCCGTAACTCTAGAAATATACATTCCAAGGTTTCACCAGCTGCAAAAACCTTGGAAACATACATTTAAGGGGGGGGGTTACTCTGTCAGGACCATTACTTCCCATAAATATATGGACATTACTCCTCAAAGGGTTAATTAATCTTCCAGTTTCAGGTCACCAGTAACTTTCTGTGCACCCTGTGTATTTATTCACTGGTGGAGATGTCTGTGCCTGCTTTTAACCAGTTCCTGTAAATAATTAACCTGAGAAGTGTCGTTAGGGTTTTAAATAGTTGCTGCAGTTTCTTTCTAGTGACAGCGGTGTACTGATGAGTTCTGATGCACCATTTCTCTTACACGGGGACCTTTATTGCTACAAGGGTAGGAGTCTAATTGTGATTAAATGGGGGCTCTGGTGGCTGTTCCCAAAGCTGACAATGGGACGCGCTTCCAGGAATATCTGATGAGGTTTAAAGTGTCGGTGAGAAACCGAAATTGTGTTGTTGTGAAAATATTAACGCAAGACCAGATTGAATCTCCCCAACTGTGCTGTCTCACAAACAGAAATTTTCTTTCCTAATGTAATAACGCCTTCATTTATTCTTTTTTTAATTTACCCTAATTGCAGATTCCTATAGCGACACACAGTGTGAATGCGCGGTAATCTAATTAAACTTCTTTGACTTCACGGGACTGTTTCAGTTTTCCATAAATTCGAATACCAATTAACCATTTAACCACCCAAATGCCAAAAATCCGCTGCTGACTGCGTGTGTATTGTTGTTTTCCTTTTTAGTATGGCGACACCCCGCTGCATACCGCAGCCCGTTACGGTCATGCTGGAGTGACTCGCATCCTGATCAGCGCCCAGTGCTGCGCCAATGAGCAGAACAAGGTATTTCCATTAATCCATCCCAGCGGTAATGGCGTGATCGTACTGAAGTGGTAGAAGGGTTAATTTTAATCTATTTAGATTTTAAAAAAAAAAAAAAAAAAATCGTTATTATTATTTTATTTTATTTTTTTAAAGAAAACGAGAGAGATGGACATTGTAAAGATACTTGTGTTCAAAAATGGCATCTTTTTCTTTCTGTTTTTCCAAATCGGTGACCAGCGTCCATATTGGTACTTGTGCCACAGCTGTAAACCTGTCCTGTTTTTAAGTTAGTTCGGTTCCCTCACCGTGAACTTGATAACCTTGACGACAGAATCGCATGAAGGATGTTACATAAGCTATTCCTTTTATCATTCCTGAATAAATTAAATTAGTTGAAGTACAAATTTAAGGGGAGTGGGGGGGAAATAATTCAAAAAGGGAAATTCTTGTTGATTCCCTTTGTGCCAGTCAGACAGACGTTTTAGAAAGCTGAGTTTGCACCGCAGCAGGCCCAGCCGGAATTTGTCAGAAGCATGGCACCATAGGGGTGGGTCGAGAGAGGGAACTTCACACCAGTTACAATGTTTGCAGACACTTTTATAATATGCAGGTGACCAGCGAGTTTAGGAAATGTTGCTTTTGGCTGAACTTTGGTTACATCACAAGCAAATCAAAGAGAAGTTTCTCTCCTTTTAGGAAAATAATGAAAAATATAAATCTGGATTTTCGAGATGGAAATGTCTTGTTAACAGTTTTAGCTGAGTATTTGAGAATTATTATTTAATTTTAAGTTTTTGTAACAGTTGGCCACAGATGAATATTATATAAACAGCTTAAGGCAAATTAATCATATGCGGATGGTCTCCAGACTGTCTGCTGAGAAAAAAAGACCAGATTATTGTTACTGTTGGCAGAAAGCAAAGAACAGCGGCTAAAATTAGGATGGACTGACTGCCTTGCAGAATTGATAGTGGGTTTTTGAAACAATTCCAATCTCAGCCTTTCCTATGTAAAGGTTACATCTATCTCATCAGGAGAACAGAGCTCTCACCAAAACAAGCTCCAGTAGGGAGGGGGGAGAGAACTTCGGTGTGGTATGATTTCTTAATTGGTGGCGGATCTAGTTGCAGCTTTTTCGGAAAGTCTCAATTAAACTTAAATTTCTTGTAAATGTTTGTTGTTTGAAAGGTTGCCACCAAGTTAGTTTTAAAACCAAAAAAGGGCTCCATTTAGGAAAAACAACGGACGAGCGTTTTTTAAAAGCATATGTGCATAGCAAAGAAAAAGACGGCTAGGAGTTTTGTGGTGTGTGAGCTGGTTGGGGCTTAGGGCTGCCTGGCTCTCAGCGAAACCACAAGTCTTAGCGCGTCTGTGGCCCAGGAGTGATACACCTATCCTATTAGACAGAAAACAGACGGGTGGCGGCGCGATGGTGGGACTGTAACCAGCTAGGCTGGTGGTCGGTCATAGTGTTTACACTTGGAAACTCCAACCATGTGCAGTACAGAAGCTTTGTGCTGTACACACACACAACATGCTTAACCTCCTTCAAAGAGTTCCAATGACAGGGGCATTAACCAGATGTTTTTTTGTGATATAGTCTCCTCCTGTATCACAGCGTTCACTCATTGACTAATTTCCTGCAGTAAATAAATAACATTTGCTGAGAATTACTGGAGGACATATAAACAAAGCCCTGAAGAAATAAAGTGGATTATTTCCGATGTGGGTGCAAGGATCATTCTATCCACTATACAGTATTTCTGCACTTTTTCAGTTCATTTGATGATGATAAGGAATAAAAATTATAGTATTCAAGAGGAAAATAATGAAAAGGAATATCTCAAACTTTTCTGAGAGTTAATGCAATAACTGTTCTACTTACAAGCCCATGTCTGCATTGAAAAATAAAGCAATTTCACATGTGTGTACCCCCTAAAATTCTGTTTCCCTTCCCTTCCCTTAGAGTTACTGGGTGCAACAGCTACATGTAAATTTACTGACATCAGGTTAAGTCTGCCAGCAGGAGTCTTCCATCTCCCTACCCATGTTAATTACATGCTATTACATCAAAACCATGATCATGTGGAAGAAAAACAGGGCTGAGCAGCATAAATTAATTCCTCCCACTTGCTTCCTGTGTGAGACATCTGCAAATAGAGGCACAGCACAGTACTTTACTGTTTACTTTGCTTTACATATTTAAAAAAAAAAAAAAAAATATATATAAATTTCTGCAAGTTATTTCCCCTGATGGTCTTCCATGTTGGAATGAGTTACCTTTAATGAACAACTGTCAGTTGATTAAAAAACCTTAACAAAACGCAACTTCATTAAATGCAGAAATTTAGAGAATTTATTTTTTAATTGTATTTAAAACAGAAAGTTTGTTTTCTAATGTTTATAGTTAGATGAAAATTAGTTTTTTTACACAAAAAAAAACAAGAGAGTAGATGCCATGTGAACACTAAGTAAAACGTGGCCTTTATCTCGATCATTAAAGATGACCTTCTGTCCAGTGTTTCTAAAAGAAGATAATTTAATTTCTAGTTCCCCTTGTTGCATAGTAGAACTGATGCTTTTTGGTTGAGCTAAAAAGTCTTTTAGCAGAAACTGACTTCATTTACTTAATTAATTTCAGCAAAATTTAATTCGAAACTTTCACTATTCTTCAAACATAGGCAACAGTATAGCTCTCCTATCGAGAAAACCACGAACTGTATTGTGTGTATCATAGTTGTGCACATTACTGCTCACTAGTGCACAGTGTTCTGTTGTGCTGGGATGGCTGCACAAGCCTACCATTACTACTGTTTCTACTCTCTGAGCTATCCGATAATCCACTAGCTGCAGTACCACGCCCTGCCGCCTCATGCTAATTTATTGGTTTTATGACTCTGATAATTAGTGATTAGTGGCTTTTAGCATATAAACCAAGGAAGTAGTGGTATAAATTAGAACTGAGAGGAATTCAACGTTTGCTTTAATGGATAACTACGTTATTATGGTCCTGTAGAGATTCGTTGATTTTAATCTAAGTTCTGTTAGTAAACTCGCTACTGATGAGTAATGAAAAAAAGGAAGAAGAAAGAGAAGATTCGCTGAATGTGAGCAGAAACGGATGTTAACTGATACTGAACTAAAAGATTTTTTGTTAACCCTGAGGCTTTGATGAAATGATTGTACCAGTGGCTTTGTGCTTATAACGGATGGAATTAAGGGAGTAATTATCAGATTTTTGTTGATATTCTAGTAAGGGGACTGTACATGCTGGGCATAATCCCTGTGTTAGTGACACAAGGTAAAAGGAATGAAGTGCCAGGATGTATTAGGGACATTTAAATGAAACACAGCTGAAAACAGAATCATGGTAAATCATATCAGGGTTGGTCATCTTTGAATGCTCCTAGTAAATTGTAATAGAAAGCAGGGGCTAGTGTAAAGGGAACAGAACAAGATAGGTCTCGAAGGGAAATATGAAAACATTTTCAGGAAAGGTAGCAACAGTGGAGAAAATTTAAGAAGATGGCTTGCTGTCCAGATGTGAAAAAGGAGTTTATTTACCAGGGTTGTGGTGATAAGAACTACTGGAATGGAGATGTAAGAGATGCTGGGTGGGAGGGAGGTAACAAGTCAGTGTGTATGGGTAACGACCGCTGAATGGATCTAAGGTGGGATTCAAAATGGTCAGCAAGATGTCGGGTGCTTTGTTGTCGAGATGCTCGTGGATGAGGGGATTTTTTTTGTAATGGTGGCATTCCTATGAGTCCTCAAATATAAGAAATTTCAATTATGCATGGAGCTTGTATCCCAATGAATGCCAGAAGCTTTTTTATTTTAAAACTGTAGCGGTTATAAATTAATTATCAGATTCATCTGAGATAAATGCAGATGGAATTGTGTATCTTTAAGGCTGTCTTGAGTTCAGTCTGGAAAAGAAGAAGAAAACAATCAAATTTACTTGCAACAGAAATGAAAGGCATTTTGGAATCATTAGGAAAGTACCTTCAGCAGACAGAATCATCCGTTGTTAAGGGGAAGGTTTTCTGGGGTTGGAAGAAGAAAAAGGAATTTTATAGGTGATGTGTCTCTGCTTTTAGATGTATACTTGAGTCATGCGGAAATTCTGCTGATGTAGTGAAACCCAGAGGACGAGTTCTACTTTACCAAGTCGTCTGCATGCGCTGCCATTTTCTGGGCCAGTAACAGTCTTGCTTTATTCCCCCTCTTTCAAATCCCTTCCAGTTTGGAATGCAGTCTCGCCACAGCAAGTCAGGCGCCTGGACAAAGGAAAACCTCTGTATTGGTTTGTGAGCTTTGGGTGAATACGTCAGATTTTGAGGTTACCGGAATTTAAGGAAATGCTTGGTGTAAAATATGGGAATTCCTATGGCATTGCATTCGATCAAGTGTTGACTTAGAAATTCTTTAAAAAATTGCTTATTTCTTTGTCGAGCTTGCCAAAGTTACCATGGCAGCTGTAGAGTTAATAGGATGTGAATATCAAATATGTCATTTAAATTTTCCTTCCAAATTGAACTGAAGTGCCAGATTTGGGCATTTCCCCCATATCTCAGACAGGTTCTTTGACATTAGCACTGCTACATGAATGAAGGTTGTAAGCATAAAATAATTGACACTTGCCTGACAAAACGGACTTGGTTTTCTGCATATCTTAGGAACATTTTTTAAATCCCTAACCCTGTTCATAGATTACTTTGCTACTTTTGCACATTGAATAGCAACAGTTATTGTAGAATTATTTTCTCAACCTGTTTTGGCTGATCAGTCTGCATTACTAAAACAATGTGGGAGGGACGAGGGCTTCTTACACGAGGCAGGCTTGGTTCTCTCCCACCTATGAATCTTGTTATAAAACTGCCTGCTGTTCTGACTATTGATAAGTAAGAACTGAATTATGTTGTACGTCGCTACCTACTGTTTTCTCTTTAAAAGGTAAGTTTTAAAATTTCTTTCTCTGTTCTCTGGAGAAGTAGTGAGAGCAAGCAAGCATTACCTTTCATCTTACTTGAAAGTATTTAAGAAAGGTTTTTTTAACTGTAGTTTCAAATGGCTAATGAGGAAACTTTAGGAAGCTGAAACTAGTTGGAATTTTCCTTGTGCTTTTCTTCTCTATTATCTAATAGCTGATCTGCTCAAGCATTCTGAATTGATAAATGAAAGAGAGCTGCAGAATGACAAAAACAATATTGGCATCTCATTGATCAAGATCCCTAATAAACAGTCATTCGTCAATACTGATTTTTGTAACTGGAATTAAATTCATTGCTGATATTAAAAGGAACTCTGACCCGCAATTTGGTCTTCAAAGAATTTTCCAAAAGAATTACCTACTTACCGTAATAAATAGACAGTATAATTACCCAGGATTCAGTGGTGGTTATCCTAAAAATGAAATTCAAATCCATAGATTAAAGTTATTAATTTCCTGATGTTCAAGCATGCCCTTGTCTGAGCCCAGGATTGATGCACAATTCCACGGACATTATGAACCTGTTACTTTCCCCTCTTTGATGTGCTGCTCAGAATTAATCCCATCAAAGAACAATGTGTTGGACAGAAGATGCATTTCAGATGAAGACAAGCATGGGCATTAATTTGCAGAGACTGCTGCCTTCCTTTGATGTTTGCCGAACAATTATCTTCTATAATTCTTGGTTGGGCCTCTGACAAGAACGAGACTCGGAAGGATAGGGCTACAAGCGTTTTTTTGAGACTGCGGTTGCAAATGAATAAGAGCAGGGCGATGAAACAAATGCTGGCAGAGCAGAAACTACGGCCATAATTATCGTGACTGCAATTAACATCCTTTACAAACGACCTTCCTTCTAATGAATTATTGGGAGTAGGCTCCTCATGGTTCTAATTACTAAAAACTTTCCCTTCCAGCAGAATTAAGGCAAATTAAAAAGCACTTAACTTTTTTTAAAAAAAATCATATCCTCCCGGTTTTTTTTTCTTTTTGAAAAATCTATTGTCAAAAAATTTATTTAGAAAGCAAAAAAGGTTTGTATTATGCAAACTAGTGCTATGGACAGCACTGGTAAATAATAAACGAGGCCAGTTTTGCTGCTCTCATCAATTACGGCTGACCACTAAAATAGTTTGCAAAGCATAGAACCAGATTGGTGAAGAAAATACTGCTGAGATAAAAGCTAAATACGAAGAGGTAGGTAGGCAGGTGTGCGCAACTATATGAATTAAAGTGATCCATGTAGGACATAGGATATTATATTGGATGGACCAAAATTCTGGCTGCCAGTGTATGTCAAGACCCTTTGTACATGTTTCTGCATACAATATTTACACATCTATTCAATTTGAGAATCATTATTAGTTTTTTTAATAGTCCATATGCTAATGTACATATATATACACACACTGTATCAAAAACGTACTAACCCCCTTCAAATTAGTCATTTGAGGAGGCTGGTTGCTAAAAGGAGTTTACCTGTCTGTAAAGTGAAATGTCATCTGATGATTTCTCGTATAACAAACACAACAGGAAAAGAAATGCTAAGATCATCTCCAATTTTATATGCTAATTGTGTATTACTTATTGCAGCATGAAAATTTATGCAAAATAAAGATTTAGCCATTTGTTTAAAGTTTGCAGAATGTGAATATTTATGTTCCAAAATTTTCATGTTTAGTGTTGCCATCTTTAGCCTTAATAACAGCTTTCAGACATTCTGAAACAGGAGGGAGGAAACTAAACTTCTACGATATTCAGTAGAGATTGACCCCCATTCTTCGACACTAATAGTTTTTACTCGTGTAGATTTTCTTTGCTTCATGTCTGCTTGAAACCTGGCTGCATCAGTGACACGTGCTCTCTGATCAGACCTTTTGATGCATTATATTCCCCTGTGACCAATACAGTATTGATGATGCTGGACCATTCTTTGGCTTATTTCTGTTGGATGGCTGGTATCAGCAGGAGAATCTTGGTGGGTGTTACTGTTGAAGGTCACCTCATGCTGCTTTGATATGATACTAGCCACAGATAAATGTGAAATGTCAAGATTTTTGGCAATCTCGAGTCTAACTTTGAATGGCTTATAAATCAACCTTGAGTAAAGAGATATCTTGGGATCCATTTGTTTTTGGCATCTTGATAACACACACAGGTTATCTCCCCACTTGGATGTCCAGTATCTATATGAGAACACCTGAAACATGTAAATGAGTCAGATGCATTCTTTTATGGGAATTAGCAAATTAATATGGCAGGGCACTGTAATTCAGCCTTTACCACCAAGGCTGATATGTTCACAAGTTTTGGATGCTTCACATTACTATAGAGCAAGTCAGTTAAATAACTTGTCAATCTGATAGTTGGCTATTAAATTGCTTTCTTCTTTGTACCTGGTGTTTCAAAAGCCAGATATATGTTCCTCTTGTGAAAATTTTCTGAAGATCAGACATTCTTATATGAAACAGCCTTCTACAAAAACAGTTATGTTATGTTCAAGTAGCAAAGTCATCCAACTTTCCTATTGTGGGGTGGACAAACATTTGATCCTGTGAGCCAAATAGGACTGCAAAGCCCATACAGTGAGTGGGTTTGTGGAATAGCATGCAACACACCTGGAAGAACATACAATATTTGGTGCAGCACAGGGCATTAAAAAATGTTGGTGCTTCTCTAAGAAAGAAACGATAACTAAGATTTACTGTAACAATATCTCACTGGGGGCATGTGCAGCTGCCCAGATTAGTTTCCCCATTTTTCAAGGTTGGATGGCAAATTTCACTGTACTCATTCAGAATTGACAGACTCTTGGCACTTCTGTGGCATGTGCCCCCTGCTGTGGAGAAATACTTTGCTGGCCAGTCCTTACTGAACATTCTGCATTGGCTGTCCACTTTCGTCGTCTTGGAGAGGGCACTGACCTTTCACAAAAAGCCCCAAATACGAACCACCAATGAATGGAAAACCCAAACAAGACTCTGGTAAGAGTAGCATTGAGCAGACACGGTAGAATATTAGGCAGTCGTGCTACTAAAAACAAAAATTAACGAGTTGCCTTTGTCAGAAACCTTAAACTTGATTGCAATAATCTGAGCTGATCCATTTGTTTAATTCAAAACTTGTATTACTAAATTTGCATGCTTTGCTAACTAGTTTTTTTTTTTTTTTAAAAGTCTGAATTTACAATTCTTTTGTTTTGTTTGATTAAGTTTTGCTAAAAAAAAAAATTTCTGTGTGAAGTACACATCTGTGTCTCTTTAACTGTATTATTTTTTAAATGTAGAATTTGTCAATTGCTTCTAATCACACAGATTCCATTGTGCCTAATTATACAGGTGGCGACACCCTTGTCTCCTCCATGACCATAGGTTGGTGCTAACAAAATAAACTATTCATGGTTCTTTAAATTCAAAACAAGCAGCTCACAAAAACACTTATTATTATTACTATTTTTTTTTTTTTAAAGGGGCAAAAAAATGGCTCTGAAATGCAGAGATAACTTTTCCAAAAGAGCTACTTTAGTGTTTCAAATACTGAAAGCCAGTTCTTTCATTTCAACTGGCGAGATTGATCAGTAACTGAGTGAGCTATTTACCATGTCATACAACTGATGCTGGCTGCCTATTCATCTTTAAAAGTTTTTCTCTTTCCTAAAAAAAGAGAGAGAGAGAGAGAAAGATCAGAGAAAATATTAATAATGGAATACTGCCGAGATCAAAAAGGGAATATATTATTACCCATGTGTGCGCACCAGTTCAATATCCTGTGATTCATACATTTTGCATTTATCGACTATTAATGCAGACAAATCTATTAAAGTTTCTTTAATATTCCCACTACTTTTTAATGCCTTCAGCATTTATTCATTTTTTTTCTTCCTCCTCTTCCTTATCAAACTCACACCCAACAGCTATAATTCCAAAATCTATATGTTGCTGTGAATGGATGGCTTAGTGTGATCACTGGAAACTTTTACCACTTCCTATGAAGTTGGGTTGCGAAGTGTTCAGCCTCGAGAATATTTGGTTAAATTGGCTTTAACCAATCGGGCGGAAGGTGGCCCCTTCTGCTCGCTGCCAGTTTGTTGTGCAATGTACAGGAAAGGTCATCGGCAAGACTTGCGCTCATGAAACTATGGTAGCTTAAAAAGAAGAAAAAATCTACAGAAAGTGAACCTGTTAACTTGGCTATATGCATTCACTGATTTGTTGGTGGCTGTTGAAAGAATCGATAATCAAATAGCCCCTCTAGTTTTAGTTTTGCCAATAACTTGGGAAATTTTAATGGCAAAATCTATAAATTGCCAGCCGACAGCAGCTGCCACTGTCTGGGTTCCATAAAAGACATTTCTTTAGCATCTGCATCCTTAACTCTTTGTGTGTTATAAGAAATCTGCCATTGAAATTTTACTGGAGTGGAAATCATATCTTTCTTTTTCATTTCAGCAGTTTGCCTGCATTAGGCATGTTTGAAAAATTCCTATATTTTCCTTTGCTATAAGTCATAAAGTATAGCAGCTATTAAAGCCAGTTAAAGAAGAAACCCACGCAGGTTTCCAGTTAATAGCAGCTTTTCACACATCAGACTTAAGTCCGGTTCTGAATAATCTTTATGCAAGTTTGCTTTAACCGAAACAACAAAAGGATATTGTGATGTAAACCATAAAATATTGTATTAACGATGAAACATGTGATCACAATTCAGAAATGACTGTAAAGTTTGCGGAGTTTCATTTTGAGCAGTATCTGGACGATGTTTGATGCATTTAGTGGTCATAATGACGATGCATGGTCACTTGAAATCACATGATCCCATGAATAGGTATAACTACTGGCTCTGTATCTCATACTGTTTCACCAGATGTCTGCTCTTCTGACAGTTAGCAGGCCATGTTGGAAGTTGGATAGTTTCCTGTTAAGTGGTTTTTCAGTTCTTATATGGTGACCTGCCAAATGCATTAGCAGTGTGACTGACCATTGAATTTTCTCTGATTAGAGAAGGGATCCTGCCTCCAATTTGCTAGGGTCCAGTACAAATTATTTCTAGCCCATTCCAATCCAGTCTATGGTGGTGTGAAATACTGGAGATCTTGAGAATAATGATTTCTTAAGTTGAGATATTGCAGTTCTGTCATGCCAGATAGGTGATGTAATGATTACCATGTTAGTCAGTACTGACCTGATAACAGTCTACACCAAGTTTGGCAGTGACATCTATCTCTCCACTTCCAGTCCATAGCCTTGCTGTGGCTGGCTATTGGTATTTCTGTTGCTAAGTGGCCTAATTTCATAGTGTGAATGTTTGTGACAGGCTTTTATATATCACCCCACGGTGGGGTAACTAACTTGGGTATGACCACCCGCAGAAATAAAGGATACACATGCAACACTTGCAGTGACATTTGTCACATGACTCAAGCCTCAGGGTTGATAGATCACATGACACCATCTACAATAGCCAAGGTGACTGTAAATAGTCGTAGAAGTTAAGAGTATAAAAGAAAAAATGATAATTAAGCAGTATGGTAAAGGGGACAGGTGAGTTAGCTCTCTTGCAAGATATTTATAATCTTTTCTTTGTGTGTTGGCGTGAACATTGTGCAAAGTAAAGGACATTGTAATTAAAGTCAACAGTAAATGTAACAAGTGAATATCTGGAGTCAGATGAGTTTGCAGATTAAATATGCATATGATAGCACTAAAGGTCTCAGGAGGTTGTGTACCAAATTCTTTTTAAAAAATTACACCATAAAAGGTGTTAGTCTATGGTTTTTATACAAATACAGCCACAATGAGGATGGAAGAATAGTCCGTCCTAATCTTTATTTTTCTCCACACATTAACGCTGTAAGAGCTGGGATTAATAGAATGTGTAGGGCTGTTTTGTTTAATGATATAAAGGGAAATAAATTCAGTGATTTTGTTTGTATGTTTTGGGAAGTGAGGCATTGTTTACGACTGAGGGAGTTGCGACCACGCTTCCTTGACAGGCTGTGGGTAGGACCCGTCTTCAAACACTTAGATGTACCCATCTCCGATGAAAGTTTCAGTGTAGATTGATATTAGGAAGAGGACAAAAGAAAAAGGGGATCAGTAACCGAGTTGTAAATGAATTGGAACCTAGTGATTGACCAGTTTAGAGATCATGTTAACAAACATCTGGTGGACTTGTAGATGTAGAAGCCAGATTATCTTCCTGGGGTTAAAACAAAAACAAAACAAAAAAAAAATTTTGGACAGACTGGGTAGATAGATGGGTGTTAATCTGGGTTCCCTTGCATGTGCCCATAGAAAGGGTCTTCAGATATTGGAAATGCTGAGAATTAATGCTTAATTTTTTTTTTTTTTTGAACTATAAAAACATTGGTTGCATAAAATATTTTAGATATCGATGCACTGGCAGATATGCAAGGTCACAAGGATACAAACAGATGACCCATGCTAAACATTTGATCAGTGACTGAGCAGCTAAAGGGTTAACATTGTCTGTTTTCAGAATGGTGACACAGCCCTGCACATTGCTGCTGCATTAAAGAGACGGAAAATAGCCAATCTTTTGGTGGCGGCTGGCATAGATCTCAGCATCCGTAACAAGGTAGGTTCGCTCTCCTGACTTCATTAGTGTTTTGTACATCAGAAGATCTTAGGAAATGTAAGGTTTTGGCTTCAGAAGAGAGAGGGAGTAAGTTAAACAGGGAAGATATCAGGACCTTCTAACGAGAAAGCATGTCTTTCTTTTTTCAGCAGAACTACACAAAAGTTAAGATCAACTAGTTTGTTCTTTGGGATCAAAGGTCAGCCAGTGCATCTATCTGGGCATTTCTCCTACTCAGTACATTTTTTGTTGCTTTCAGTTGTGTACATAAAGTTTTATAAAAAAAAAATATACATGTATATAACTAATCAAACAAAGCTTCAGTTCTTATCAAATCGCTGTTTGTCGCATCAGGCTCACAAAAAAGAAGACTGTGATCTCATCAGCAACAACAGAAATTGGATACATTTACGACATTACGCATGCGTGAAAGATACTGGCGACATTTAAATGAAACCTGGCCAGATGCTATCTCAGCCGGGGTTCCTTTTGAGTGTCCCTGATACCTTTTTTCTGGATGCCCTTTATCACCTATAACCATATTCAGACCATTCACAATCATTAACCATCTTTGATATAAATTGATTATTGATCAGCCCTGTGTGTCCCATCAACCAACACGCGTTTTGTGGATGCGGATGTTTACAGAATCTGTCCATCCCAAAACAATGCGCCAAGAATCTAATTTTTTTTAATTTTTTTTTTTTTAAAAAAGCAAAATGAAACTGCTGTTGATGTGGCTCGTCGTAAAGAGCATCCTGAAATCATCCTCATCATCACCACACGACCAAAGGTAAGGTTTACTTCAGGTTCACCTCATATTTAGCCAATCAGTATGTGCATTATTGTCCTCCCCCCCCCAATGTTAACTACCCACTTTCATGTCCACTGGTTATAAATTAGGCTGGCGTACCTGGAAGGTGTATGGGGATGTCAGATGTTGCCTCAGCTCGTTTCCTTTACCAAGCACTGTCCAGCAAGTTTTAACTAGTAGAACCGTTAATAATTGTTAACTAATTATCTTTAGTTTAAAAAAAAAAAAGGATCAAGCGACTCGAATCGCCTTCTGATCGTGGCAGGGGGTATGCTGCTGGTGTCTGTTAGCTGAAGGGCGGCTGTTGAAACAGCCCGTGGTGGAGCCTGGAAAGTTTGTCAGGATCTGCTCTCCTATTCAGACTTTATCGGTTACTACTTTCTTTCTTCACAGTGTGTTGTGAACCGAAACCTCCCCCACCACCATTGTTTCAGTTTCCTGAACCAAGCACAGGTTAGCCGCATGCCAACCGCAAAAAGTTCTTACAAGAACCCACACGGCCAACTGGTGTAAAAAAAAGAGGGAGGTGTGCCAGTCCAAGTTGGTCCTGACCAGGATTCTGCTGAACCCCATACATAACCAAGACAGATGATGCAGTGTATGGTTGGTTCTATATCTGTGAGTCAGGCTGGCAAATTAGTTCAAACTGACAAGAGCAAGAGATACGAGAAAATTCTCTGTCATCCCACCACATCCAAACTTGTTTCTGGTTGCCTGGAATCTAAGGAACCACCGTCTTTGATAAACATCAGCAAGCAAGCGATGGAATATGTATTCCTTATAAAAAAAAAAAATGGGTAAAAACATTCCAAAGCCCACTTGGCAACTTCTGGAAATGTTTTCAAGACATTTGGAACTCAAACAGCTCTTGGACTAAATGTTAAGTGTCACATTGTAACTTTAAAACCAGGATTGTGTGTGCACCTTAATTCCTCTTCCATGCCATTGTGTTGTATTTCATAGGCAATTAGCATTTTGTTAGTTATGCAAGACAGTTGTAATTTATTATGGCATCAAGTGCAGGGAAAGCTGGAACAAGCCATCATCCATTCTACATTGGTTTACCCAACTGGATTACTTCTGAGTGCTTTGGTTGAAAGTGGGAGGAAATTAGAGCAGTTTATTAATAGATAGATAATTAATTCTTCAAAACTTTACTTCTAAAATTTCTTGTACAGTAGACAGACTGATATTGTTAAGAATAATTTCCCCATGATTTACTGTTGCTGTGGCTTAGTATAGATAGGTTCATTGATGTTATAACCTATCTATCTTTCTCCCCCATCTTTTTTCTTCTTTTTTTTACATTAGGACACAATAGTATTTTTCTGGAAACCAGTTGCTTTGGGGAAATTTAAACTATTTTATTGAAATACCCAACATTTATGAATAGTATCAATCATCTTTAGGCACTGATCGCTCTCATTGTCTACAAGAACTACCGAGTTATGTCTGTTGGTAGAAATGTGTGCTACCCAGCCATATTAATTTCGCAAACCCCCCCCAATACATTCATTTATCTGACTGTGAATATATTTGATGTCCAGGAGGGCAGATAATCAGCAGATCCCATGATACTGCTCCATTTAGTGGTCAGGAATCTTGATATTTCTTCTGGTTCATAACAGTGATACCATTGCTCACCATCAAGATTCTCTAGTGGACTTATGCCAAGGAATGGTCCAACATCATCTCTGCTGACTTGACTACAAACAGTTGTGTGGCTCAGTGGTTGGTTTGCCAAGGCAGATAGGTTGAGGTACACATTATGGTGCTTCTCTTTGCTCTTCACCAGCTGATCATTGTGGGGGTTTCTCCCACATCTTAAAGTAAACATTTCTAGTAGGATTCTTCCCTGCTGAAGTTGAAGTTCCTGGCTCCAGTCATGGTGCAAGATAGACTACGAGGTCTGTCGAAAAAGTATCCAACTTTATTTTTTCCCGTGGGAAGTAATGACATTAGGGAGGTGGATGTGTCAGTCGCTGTCAGGTAGCCATCGTGTGAGGTGCTGTACTACTTACTCGTCACATTTTCATTTTGCCTGTGATGACGGAACGTGTGGAGCAACGATCTTGCAACAAGTTTTGCCAAAAGCTTGGAGATACCCAAGCGGAAACAATTCACAAAATTCAACAGGCTTTTGGTGACAATGCCATGAGCGTTACCCAAATAAAAGAATGGTACAACAGGTTCAAAGATGGCCGCACACCGGTGGAAAGGGACCGTCAACAAGCTGCAATGCAGTTGTTATTGAGAAAGTGCGGACCTTGATAATGGAGGATCGTCGTTTGACGGTTCAGGAAATTGGTGATGAGGTTGGGATCAGTAAAGATTCTGCACATGCAGTTTTAAAGGAGGATTTGGGCTTGCGGAGAGTGGCAGCGAAATTTGTGCCCAATCTGCTTTCTCAGGAACAACAACAACTTCGTCTTGAGGTTGCGCAGGACCTGCTGGATACTGCCAACAGGGAGGATCCTGAGTTCCAGAATACCGGGATAACTGGAGATGAGACGCGGGTGTATGAGTATGACCCGGAAACCAAAGCTCAGTCATCACAGTGGAAGCACCCAACGACAGGTCCGGAGCAAAATCAAGGTGATGCTGACTGTTTTCTTCAATTACCGAGGCGTTGTGCATCACGAATATGCACCAGAAGGACAAACAGTTACAGAGGAGTACTATCAGGAAGTCCTCTGACGTCTTTGTGATGCAGTCTAGCACAAGAGACCGGATCTGTGGGCCTCGCAAAACTGGCAGCTGCATCATGACAACGCCCTGGCTCATTCGTCGCAGCTGATCCAAGGTTTCTTGGCAAAGAAAGGCATTTCGCTCATTCGCCAGGCTCCCTACTCTCCGGACATGGCTCCTCCTGACTTCTGGTTGTTCCCAGAAATGAAGATGCCACTGAAAGGCTCCCGCTTTGAGAGCCGAGAGCCATTCCGGAAGAAGCATTCCAGACGTGCTCGAACAGTGGAAGGATCACTGGGCTGTGTGTGGAGGCACAAGGGGCCTACATCGAAGGGGATTAGCAATTGAACCCCACCAAGTACGTAATTTTTTTTCCCCAGCCTAAGGTTGGATACTTTTTCGACAGCAGAAAACCACAGCTCTAGGCCCCGACCCTGCACTAGGGACATCTCCATTGTAGAGACTGGTGTACGACACAACAATTACAGAGGATGCTTAGCACATAAGAAATCCCTTCTGCTCTTAAAACGTCTAGTCAGACACTTGAGTACTGGCAGTATGTACATCTCAGTTCCAGCAGTTCATGTCTGGTGGTCACATCTGGGTACAGATGAGACCTTCAATCTTCGTGTCTTCAGCCTACTGTCAAATATAAAGTTGGTCCAATAGGATGAAATTAAAGGCGTTCACACAAATCTGAACCAGACGATGATACAGTCTCGTTGGTTGAATGCCAAACAGGGTAGAGACACTTCATGCTGCAAAAGACGGCCCTACCAAGTTTAACACAAAGATTTTTCTCTCTATCACTTTCCTTTGCTCATAAGTGACTGCCAAATTCTTAAGGCAGGTCGGTATACTGAGCTGTTTGTCCCCAGTCTCCTGTAACATAGGAATTTAGAAAGTTCACACCTACATAAAAATGGAAGTAGTAAACAAGTCAAGGAAGAGAGCTTTCATTAACTGCTATTTCCATTTAATAATGTATTCCACTCTCTCAATATCAGGTCATGCCAGGACACAGCTAATTTATAATAATGACCCCTATTAACCAGAATCATTTATTACTCTACAGTCTTTACCAGATCTTCCCATCTTCTCTTTCAAATGGGTACAACAGAACATCATTGGATTTACAGGCCAAACCAGAGCCACAGCCATTCCTCTTCGCCTTTGTTTTGAAGTTTCTCCTCAATCTCTCCAATTTAAGGCAGGGGCTCTCTAGGCCAAAACACTGTCAACATCATTCTGTGCACTGCAATTGTAGTTCCGCTGCTTGCCTAGAAACTTTTTTTTTAAACTGGGTTTGTGGGAGAAACCATCTTTAATGTTAGTCTCGAATAAACAAACACTTTTAAAACAGTGATGTGATTTATGTAGCAGGCGAAGGCAAGACAAAGTTGTCCAGAGAAGAGAAATCTGCACGTGAACCTGGAGGATCCTGTCATTTGTGTCCATGACAACCCTGTCACCAAACCACCAGAACCAAAACCAGAGAAGGAAAGAAAGTTCCTGTTTTTCAAATGGAAGAAAAAGGTAATTAAATGCATGTTATGGAATAGTGTCGACAATTCTCTCAGTGAGGGAGGGGACTGGCTGGCAATCTCTCTCTGGTGGTATAAAGGGTGTGTTCATTTAGTGGGTGGCTATCACAGCCCCACCCAGAGAGAGAGAGAGAGAGAGATTGCCCAAAGGTTTGAAACTCTACACTGTTTGCCAGTATTACTAAAGGCCATAATTGCAGACAGGTAAAGCAGTTACTCCCGACATGTGCTAAGGCCTTTCCTTAAGCATTCAAACTGAAACCTGAAAATTGCTCGGATAGATCTGGTCTTTTACACAAGGTCTCCCTCCATTTGAAATATGGATTAACTAACAACTTGTAGAATGTTTGTTGTGCATTTTGTTTTGATTAATTAGTCCTAATAATCCATTTGACCTGACCTTGACTAAAGCACCTCTCTCGTTATAATAACTGTCACCAACGGAGGTTGTAATTGATGTTGAATCCCTTAGTTACACTTGGTAAATGTTTTCCAAGTCAATGACTCCTCATAAGATGATTATTTTCTTCTCTGTTGTTTAAATAATTTTACGTTTTCAGTGTTAACATCCACTAGCCAAGTAAATCTGTCCCCTTCTCCACCTAATCTTGTATTAATTCAGTATGCCGTCTGACGTTTCTCTCTGTTTACTTACAACTGGTATAAACCATATCTTTCTGCTGCTGAGCATCCCACCCCTTTACCAAGACTGCATCTGTTATTTGCATTCCTTTCTGCAGGACAAGGACAAGAACTTATCATCGGCACAACAGCAACTCAATTCTCAGAAGGTGCTGACAGCCCCTCCAATTTCAGTTGGCAAGAGACCCGTCCAAGGGTTCTTTAATCAGTATGTGCCAAAGGATGGGGTCCAGTATTACAAGGATCTTGCTGGAAACATTAAACAGGTAAGCCAAGTATTCCATAACAGTGCAGGACTCACAGTGGGGACACCCTAAAACGCGAGATTTGGTTGAATGAGTATCTAATAATAATAATTTTTTTAAAAAGTTAATTTAATCACAGGTAACTGAATTAATAAAAAGTCACTTGTCCCGTTAGCTGCTACACTATTGTTGATAATTTATGTAGTGTCCAGACCCAACGGATTCAATGATCTTTAGATTGGATTATGCTCTTTCTTCCTTCACTGGACAGAACAATTTCAGTTTGTTTATTGAATCAACTCCATTGTTTTTTCTTATGGTTTTCTAGGATCTAACAATCATGCGACTCGGCTAGGCCATGCCAAGAGCAGGAACTGATGGAGTTAGAAAGGTGGCGGGGGGCACGTGTGGGCAACGGTTGAAGGTGTCCAGTTTAATCGGGGCCATAAGACAACCCAACCATTCATCACCCTGCATGGTGTTAAATGTAGGCGCTATCACGGGCCCCTGCTAGTTTTCAGGGCTGTAGTCCCACCCCCAACCATGATATTTCCAGACGATAATCCTGCATAGTCAGAACTGCCTACTGTACAAGAGGGGCAGTCTTTTTATGGAAGATAGTACCCAACAACTCTACCATGGCCTGGCCCCATTAAGTTTTAACTTATCAAAAATGGATATACAAAGACATGACAACTCACTAAATGGATTCTCTCTTGAACCAGAATGTTGCTAAGCTACTATTTTCTTTAAAAAAAAAAAGTTAACTGAGTTCTCTTCTGTTGGGTTATTTCACTCTGTATAGATAAAATTTTATCTATACAGAATTGGGATGGAGGACTATTGATAACATTCAAAAAGTTAAATATCCCAGACTTTTGATTTGCTGAAGAGTGGGTTGTTCTATATTTTACAGGGGCCAGTTGGATATGCACCCATCTGTCAGTGTGTGCCTGTCGTGAAACGACTGGAAAAACGCGTAGATGAGGCGTGTGAAAATATTTACGACCACATAGATGCATCTCATGAGATTTTGCGAAACAGAATTGATCAGCTTGACAAACGAACAGCACAGCAGGTCTTCTCCATTGACAAGTTAACAAAGGAAAGGATTGATGCTGAAAGGTCTGCATGCTGCGGAAGGATCAACAGTCGGCTCAAACACGAACGAAAAGATACTGAAAAGAAGTTTTCAGAGTATAACAGAAACGTAAAATCCGAGCTTCAGGCGTGGCTGGAATCAAAGACGGCTGATGAGGACTGCCACTTGCCTCATCACCATGATGATTCTGGGTTCTATCACAGGAGTGTTTTTTTCGACATACACCATAATGAAAATGGACGCTTGTTTCGGTCGCGGTCAGATGAAACGCTGTCTCAGTCAGACTATGGGGTCAGACACCGGAAAAAAGATTTCTTTGAGTCCCGACAGGCAGCCATGCAACAGTTAAAGGCCTGGCAGGTGCCTGCTTGCCAAGAGAGAGTCCAACGGAGAGGGGTACAAAACCATCTGGACTCACTTTCCAAAGATTGCATGCAGCGCATGACTATAGAACCTGGGCCAAGTATCAGCAGACCACAGAGCCACAACTTGTGGTCTCCCTCCAGGTTGCTGAGACGTACCGATGGGCAAATTCCAGAGTATAGCCAGCATACAGCAGTGCCTAAACGGGTGCCCCACTCTCAGCCATGGCAGCCAACAGTCGAGCCCATCCAGGGCCCAACTCTAAAGAGGCCAGACATATCTGCCTCAACATCACACGTGTACAGTGGTGACCAGGAGCTGTTCCGACAGCCATCCATCTCTAACAGGAGGCTGGTAAGGAGCATGTACACAAGCAGTGTGAGATTCCCAAGCGAACAAAAGCAAAATTTATTAGAAGGGGGCCCCCCAGAGATAAATCACATGTTTGGTTCTGGGCAGGGCCCCAGAAATAGCCAACCAAACACTGACAAACACATCAACAGTCAACCTAGCAGGCCATTGATAAATGTTTCAAATTACCCTTCAGTCAGATCTCTGTCACTCAACCAAAATGCAACGACGACATCTCTCACGTGCGCATCACCTGACATGTTTACAGCCACCACGAGGGCCCGAAGTCAGAGCCAAGACCGTGTTCTCATCGATGATGTCTTGACAAACGAAAGTAAAACAAAGTATAGCCATGTCAACTATCCTGGAATAACGCAGTCCGACCGGAGCCGTTCCTATGGTGACATTCTACATGGCCAAAGACCTCACCACGAACAGCTACTAGACACACCATCAAAACAGTACTCTAGTGACAGCGAGAGGATGTATGTCAATCAGCCAAACAAACCCAGAGCAGACCCTATAAGCCTTTCGCCTCCATACAAGAATCCGCCGCCATATTATAGCACGCGAACCTTGTGCACTGAGAAGTTAAATCCATCAAGAGAACTGCAAACCATTCTTAGCACATCAGAGTCTGCACTGGAAAAGGTTAAAAAGGAGGCTGATTTGGAATCCAGGAACACCAGAACAGATGCTCTGAGAATTAATACAATTGAAAAGTTGAACATGCAGAATCAGCCTCATCTAAACGATGCTACTCAGAACAAAGAGGACTCGAGCAGTAACCCAGACTCTGGGTACAGCAGCAGAATTTGTGGAGGCAACCAGCAGAATGCAACGCTGGATCTCGGTCACAGCAGTCCAGGGACACCATCATCGTTCAGTACTGACAGAAGGGGACCTCCCCTCTACGAACAGAAAACGAGCAAGCAGTACTTTGAGTGCGTGACAGCTCACCTGCAAAACTGGTATCAACGGAAGATGCAAGAATCAGGCCTGCATTCTCACTACAGCGGCAGTGCTGCTGCATCCCCTCCTACCACTGAATACTTGAAAGGCAGCGACGTCTGATGTTAAAAGAAATCTATTTTACGAGCATGTATTTTTCTTGTCATAATTACTAATTAAGCATAATGAGTTTGTGATCAGAAGATGACGCCTTAACATCTCAAATTTGATTTTTCTACAAAGATTATGTACATAAATAAATTGCTTTACTATGACTTTTTTAACTCACATATTGAACTGGTAAGTAATGCTTGATTTGTCAACATCATACATTTTATTTTATACACAAAAAGCTACTTTACTGAAGAACATTCTTAGAATAATCCTGCCGGTAATCTGCGACAATCTTTGTTATTCTCTAAAAATCAAGGACATGGTTATTAATGCCCCAGTCACCCACCTTCTTTACAGTCTCTCTAGAAGTATTGCAGATGCACCGCCACCACCATTGCAAATTCCAGCCATCCCTTTCTCCCCTGACTTAAGGTTGAGAGCGAGGTGTCCAGTTATTCTTGTACCCGACATCCTGGAAAACAAATATGGTTTATTTATGCTTACACTACAGTTCTATTCCATCCTTAAATCCCAAGGTAAGCCTGACCAAAACCAGAAAAAAAATAAATAGGAGAGACCAGGAAGCCATCAATGCTTAGAGCTCCATCCCTACATGAACTAAATATACAGCCAGTTCAACACAAATACTAACCAATGTTTCTAGGCTGGGCTGACGGTATATGAAGAGTTAATTAAATGGTATCATATATTTTCCTTTGAAAACAAGTGATTCTGGTAGGGGAGATAAGTCTTGTATGTAATACATGTTTTCAACCCAAAATCCCCTGCATACAACCAAAAAATTTACATAACATTTTTGCTATTTACTGACTTTGACCGCTAATGGACTGCCAAGGTTGAAGGCCCAAATTACTTCACATTCAGCTCACACCTCCCCTCCCTCTACTTTCTCCATCTAAAAACGAAGGGCTCCAGTAGGAATTTCACTAGCGGCCAACCACGTTACTGCAGTGATTGGTGCGCACCACCAATTTTGTTGTTTCCCTGATGAAAAAGTAATAAGAAGAAGAGTTACCCGATGGGATGTCCCAGGCTAACAGCACCACCGTGGATGTTCATCCTGCTGGAGTCTAAGTCAAGCAACTTCATGTTGGCCAGTACAACCACGCTGAATGCTTCATTCACCTCCCACATTGCTACCTTTCCCACACCAACACCTGAATTTTTGAGTACCTAGAGAAAAATAATTAATACCTTTGTTATTGCTTTTCATATAATTTCCATCAATGAAGGCAACATAAAATACATGAATAAAGTAATAAGTTGTAAATAGATTAAATTTATAGTTTCCTGATTCTGTGGGGAAAAAAGCACTATTTCCACTCCATGGTTTATAAATGATGATAGAATGGGTCAACGGAGGTAGGCAATCCTCTCAAAAACAAAGAATTTCAGTTACTGGAACAGAGTACAAAATCTGATATTTTGCTTCAAAGTGGCAAATCCTGTTCAGAAATTCCTTTTGTGATAGAGTCTAGCAGCAGTGTCTCAAGCTCCTGATGAGTTTTTAATGTTAATCTGGGCCAGATTATCCCATTCCTCTACCAGGGCATCACCAAAGTTCTGCAAGATTTGTGGTAGTGCAGGACATCTGGTAATGGCAACCAGAAGCATGTTCACAGATGTTCAATTAGATTAAGGTCTGGAGAATGAACTGGCCACTTCACATGGGTGATTGTCTCCTGCTCCAGGCACTGGTCAATCATCTGAGCACATTGTGGATGGGTGTCACCATCCATGAGAATAATGTTATTCCAAATAACATCACTGTATGATCTCATGTAAACATCAAAGATATCATTCCTGTACCTTAAACCTGTCACACTGCTGTTCTGGAAAATATGGAGATCATCTCAACATCCCGGCTGATCCCTAGCCATCTCCATATTAATTATGCTCAGCATGCTGGCATCTTGAAACCTCTTCTTTTTTTGGCCCTCTCCACTCCAGCTTGTGGATCTCTAAACTCCAGACAAAATTCGGATTCATCCATGAAAAGTACAGGTGTCCAGTCATTGATAGTTCACCCCACATGCATCTGCATCCGAGTCCTGCAGAAACAGGCTTTTCTTGACTGAATACATACAGCTTACATTGAGAGCTTGATACCTGTTGCATTTTGAAGTTCAGATTTCAATTGGTGCTATGTTGTCTACCTGATGGGTGCATGAAAAAAAATTAGAAAATTCCAAAACACAATGAGATGTCAAAGAGAGACAGACAACCTTTCCAGCTGGACCAATGTAGTAAGCACATCAATCCACTCAACTTACCTTTCTCATGGCTTCAACAGGAGCTGTTGGAAAATCTATTGGTGCTTTAGCTGCATCAGCAAAACCTGCAAAGAAAGATGGCTCTAGTAGGATGTGACTATGTCAGAAATCCCCAATCACATTTTGAAACCAACCAACCAACCATGTCATTTCACTTACCAGTAAATAAGTTAAGCATAACTCTGGATAATGGTGAAAATCCTTAATGGACAAGAAACTGATAGTGGAAATACAACTGTCTACAGAACTGCTTTCTAGTCATCAAATGACTACTACCAGAAAACAGGTCTGTGAGTTCTAACCCATCCAGTTGTTTTTTGTTTTTTTTTTTTGCATTAAGTAATAATATTCAAGCAGTAACACGACTCTGAGGGATACTGGCTTATTTCTGGAGCAACTAGGGGCTGCTCCCTCTGCCGTGGAATTCATCAGTTTTTAGATGATGTTAGAGAGCATAATGCAATCTTTCAAACTCTAACGTGTCTCTCATGAGATCTTATGCCTCTTGCCCCAAACTCCAGTCACAAAAATTATGTAGTCTCAGTTGTTTCTGTACAGCAGCTTGTCAGAATGTGAATGGCTAACATAACATCCAACGAAATGCTACCAAAATCCACCATTTTCTCTCCAACTTTGAGAGCAAACATCTTAAAAAAAATCTATCCTGTGTACAAGACAACTTGTATTTCAAAACCTAAATATCATCATCAATGTAGATTTTTAAAAGTTAACATTAAATGTATAATAATGTAATTCATCCAGATTATAACAAAAAGTATTTTGAATAACTTAGACTACAACCAACACACCCATAATTTTGAGGAGAACTACAAACCCACATCCCACATTACACACCAAGCCCTGACCATCTTTGCCACATACAGTGGAGAGCAGAAATGTTGACAAACTGGCCATACCTATAACCTGGGCAAGGGGCTTCACATTCAGCCTCTGAGCAGCCTGGGCTGTCATTAAAACCATTGCTGCAGCACCATCGTTCAGTTTGCTTGAGTTAGCAACAGTTACAGTGCCTGTTCCAATGAGAAATGAAACAAGATAGGTACAGAAATAGACACCATGAATCGCAATACTTTCACATTCATTCTGAGTGTCAGTCCAATAGGTTGCATAAACAAAAGGTCGGTTTGAACGCACTGTATGCTTTTGGTGATTTTTAAATAACTTTAATGCATTAATAAAATGAAGAGTAAGAAATGAAAATATACTAAAGACATGCTGTTCGATAGGGGAGATAACTATGCAAAAATCTCTCTTAAAACGAAAGCAAAGCATATGAGATTTAAAGTGGCAAACCACGCCAAGCCATGGGTGGAGTTTCTTCTCTGTCACTTATAATGTCACCTCAGCTGCAGAAGCTCCTCATCTCATTATCAGGCAACTGACACACTGAGGAGCAGAAATGATCTGCCAAGACCAAAATTTCTAAAACCCAGCAAGTCTCTCTCTACATCCAGGGAAGCAACTTTTCAAACAATGGACTCCCACTCGCAAGCTTTTAAGTAAACAGTGGAAAGCAAAGGTCAATAACTACGAATGCCATGAAAAATGGAGCTACAATGCACATAAATTTCTGAAGATAACTGAATGATAGAGTGGCAGGAATGAAGAACACTAAGTGGCTTATACAAGGCCTCCAAGGGAAAAGAAATAATTATCAGTACAATTGTTCAACTGATTAAATACTATGATTATTAACAACTGATATCTTTATTACAAGTTTAAAATTCCACTCTTGGCAATCCTATTAGTACAAACAAACATTTTCTAATAACTAACCATGCTGATACTCTAGCGCAAGTTGAACAAAAATAACTCAAATTTGTTCCATACCCATCCTTAACTTAGTGGAGAGATGTCTGTAACAGCAGTGATATAGAACAATTCTAGAGGCTGCATGTGATAACCACAAATCCAAACAGATTTATGATAGTCCAATACATTTGAAACTTTTCAAGCTAAGGAGAAAAAGCAACCGTAGTTCTGACTTACCATTTTCCCTCTGAAAGACTGGCTTTAGGGAGCTGATTTTGTCAAAATTCACTTTCTTATATTCTTCATCCTCTGAGATTACAACAGGATTTCCTTAATCAAAAACAAACAAACAGCCTATATTAAGTAATAAAAAATCTTCGCCTGTCTTAGTAAAGCCGACTTAACTGCAGAGCCAATACCATTCAAGAAAACTTACACATTAAAAAAAAGATATGTAGAAACGCGTATATAATTTTTGATTTCTCAGGAATGAAAACAAAATCTACTGATAATTTAAGAAAATATTCCAACAATGCAATACTACAGAAGTTGACTTCCAAAACAAAATACTAGATTTTATGATCTAGATACTATAGAGTTCTACAACAGTGATACTATTTCAAACTCAAAACACAAGTACACAGAGCAGTGCTTCTGAGGATCAGCTTTCATAACATTGCATTGTGGAAATGCTTCTAATAAATAATGTGAAAGATAAGCTTAAGTCAGATTCCATACAGGACTGTTTTATTGTCATTATAACTGATAACTGTATACAATACCTTTCTTCTGTGGAATAGAAACTTCTGTTATTTCCCTGGCCATTACTCCATCACTTACAGCTGCTTGACTTCGTTTGTAGCTTTGTATTGCATACTGGTCTTGCTCTTCACGAGTAATGTTATACGTTTTGGCAGTGTTCTCTGCACAGCTACCCTAAAATTGAATAAGCACACACACACACACAAACTAACACATTTGCAGACTTGACCAGATGTCCGGTCCTTGCTGTGCCAGTCACAACATAGATGAACTGCTGATAGAGGGGAATAGGACAAAATTTAGCACTAAGATGATTCTAACAACAAAGAATATGAGCTGTTAACTGATGATATGAACTGATAATATACCTAAGAGTTATAATATACCTTATCCCTTCCCCCCACCATATAGAAAAGTGAAATAAGCTGAGTTTTTTTTTTTTTAGTAGGCACACAGGGACAGGAAGTTTGCATAGTAATAGCAGCAGATATGAGGGTTGTTTGTCAACCTGTACATTTTCAAAAGGTAGTGGCAGCAGACAGTGTGTCATGTGCTATGAAACTGTATTATGCAATAATATTTCAGACAAAAAAAAAAAGTCAAACCAACTAAGATTTACAGGAGTTTAGCGGTACAGTTCAGTGGTACACATCCCTCGCACAAAAGCTTTAAAAGTGGACAAGAATCAGTAATGGATTCTGGACATGCTCTCATGATGCACTCAAGTGTTGTAACTCCTGCAAACATTGCCTATGTTAAATGGCTGATTTTGGGCAATTGTTAGTTCAGTGTGTGAGATATTGCAGCAGAACTGTGTACCAATATTGTAACGACTCCCAAAATTCAATAAAGTGCCAAATGGGCACCAAAAAACTCTTGTTTGATCAGAATGCAGTTTACATGGCCAGTGCAACATTATGAGGGGGGAAGGTGATGGCAGCATGAACAAGACTGAGGTGTTACGATGCATGGATCTGTTACTTCTCTGGAATCCAAGTGGTAAAGGATGCAGTGATAACATTATGGGTCCTTGCCACGAAAAAAAAAAAAAAAAATCAAGACTTAGTTATCTGCCAGAAAGACCATGACTACAGTTTTTTTGGATGTCTGCGATACAATTAATGATGATTTTTCTTGCCCATGAAGAAGCCATTCATGCACAATACTACAGCGATCTGCTATACAATGGTATCATTTGACAAGCAATATGCAGATGTTGGCCAGTATTACAATGTCACATAATAATGCTCAACTGGATATGCCAGTGTAACAACTGTATCCCTAGCAAAGATGAGATGGAAGATGTTAACCATCACCCTCACAACATTCCAAGTTTGTCGCTGCTATTTCCATCTCTCCAGACCACTCCTAAAGCATCTGGATGGCATCAAGTTTAGGAGTAATGAAGATGTGAAAGCAGGTGTCCAGAAATGGCTGCATATACAACCTAAAGGTTGCTATGCTTCTGACACGCAGCAGGGGAATACATTGTAAAAATAAGAAAAGTTTCAGCAACTTCAATTCATTTTGGAAATTTTCTAGAACAGAAAATGCAGGTTATCCTTGAATGAGCCTTGCATCTTCAGGCAGGCATTGGTGTTTAATGCCAATATTTGGTGCCTGTCTGTTAGGGTAAAAATGTCAGGGTTTGATGACCAGAGTTGGGACAGGCTCAATCTGATGTGCCTCTCTGGCATTGTTCCTCCTTGTTCTCCTTCACGAGTCTCTCAAGCACTCCAAATTTCTAAAAAATAAAGAGTTCCGGTGGAGTTTTCTAAGTACTTGTGGAGTGTGGAAAATAAGTTGTCGGTCTCCTCAACCTCAGATTACACCGCCTGCCACCTGAGAGCATGGAGGTTGTATAGGCAGCGGCCCATATCTGTACTGTAGACAAAACCTCAGGTGTACAGTCAACTCTGATCACGAGGGTCAGAATTATTATGAACATAATACAAGGGTTAAAATAATCAATTATTTTTTATAAACTTATTTTATGCTTAATGCAGAGCATTTCTTGAAGAGATGCGCAAAATTACAGATGTACTGGATATTTCTTTCTTTTTTCTGCGATGTGATTTAACAACCAGAAAGTTTAATGCCGAAATCTGCAGGAACTTTAAATGGCTGGCAACCACTTCCTTCTAGAAAACCCTCTACGCAATGTCCCGGATCAGGAAAACCAGAACATTTCATATAAGTTCTAAAACAACTGGCCAAACTCACCATGTGTATGTGGTCATAGGCATCGGTCAGTCCATCGAATACAATGCCATCCTGAAGAAAAGATAAAGTGTGATGACTCTTTCCTGAATAAACTAACCTGTCAATCTCATGCAACGACTGACATCTTAACCTTCACAAAAAAACAACCATGGCAGAATAGACGGGCAACAAACAGCACCAGAAATATTGCAAACAGGAAAAACTGGGTATAAAATGCATACACATGATAGAATTGCATCTTGTGTAGAAATGAAAATACATGGTACAGTCATGTGTTGATATGGTTCAGTGTGATTGGCTATCGTGCAAGCAATCAGAGTGCGCTAACCATTCCTGCAGAACTATAAAAGCTTAGGCAGTAATATCAGTATGGTCTGGTGAACACTAGGGCTCCTGGAAAGAACAAGCATTAGAAATGAGAGTCTTAGCTAGTGAAGGCTGCTCCATGCAGCAGATTGCAGCTCAACTTCATGTTTGAGGAGGAGCTGTATGCAAGACTCAGAGGAAAATATGCCAAACTGGTACTGTTGACAATAGACGAGGTCAAGGAAAGCCCAAACTCTCCAAAAATGATGCAAAAGTAACCCAGGGTGTGTTATCTACTTGATGGATAACGAAGCAGCAAAGATCTTTTGAATGACCTAGCCACAAGTATGGGTATAACGTTTCTTCAAAGACAGTAAAGTACACACTAGTGCAATATGGTGTGAATAGGTGTGTAGCTGCAAATTTGAACTGTTTAGTAATAACCAAAAAGCACCTTGCTCAAAGGCAGACCAGGGAACAGTATAATAGTCAGGGTTAAGGCATGGGTGGGTGGATCAATGCAATTGTAGAGCTACATTATCAACCAAAGATGTCAGTTTTGCATACTTTACACTGACTGTCAACATGTACAGGAAAGTTCTCATCCATCATGCCATTCCCTCAAGAAGACATCTCATTGGACAGGTATTCATCTTCCAACATAATAACCCTAAAAGCATAAAGCCAGTGTAGTGAAAAACTATCTGGAACATAGAGGCTGATGGAACACTCACGAATGGCTTGGCTGGGGAAAATGCTACAGAATAATTGAAACAAAATTTTACAATCATACATTGGTAACCTGTATGGGAGCATGAAAGCAAGGTGTCATGCTTTATAGAAAGCAAAAAGCTTATATACCAAATACTAATGCACTGTACATTGTATCCATTTTGTTTTTTTATATTTTCTGTAATAATGCATCATGTGTGTATCATATACATCTCTCAGTTGGAATTACTCATTATTTGTGCATATTCTTTGATTTCTTAATTATTTCCAATACCACTGAGAGAGAGAGAGATGGAGAGAGATGACATCAGTACAAAGAGAGACGGGGAGAGAGAGAGAGAGAGACTCTACTTTCCTTTAAATTCATAGGTGAGAAAAGAAAGAGCAGAGTCAGGTGTGAGTCTGTTTTAGTAAAAACAGTAATAGCTCGCAGTCTTGAAATACCAACTACTGAGCTACTGTCAACTTCCATGTCTGAAGGAGGATAGAATCCATCCAAAAGTTTTAAGATCAGCAGTTTGTTTTAGTTATCTGCCGGACTTCTCTGGCTTAATTCTGATTCTTATGTATTTAAGAAAATCCTGACAAATAAATCACTTCACAGCTTCATGATCTGCCCTCAAACTACTTGTTTTTTGTTTTTTTCAGAGTTGTGGTGTTACAAAGATTTATCAGTGAAAAGAATTTATTGGAGATGAAGATTTTTTAAATAAGCATTAAGGTGGTGCAGTGTGCGGTGAAAATTTAAAATGTATAAGTGCCTCACATAGTAGTAGTTCATGGATGTTTCAAAGTGCTCATGTTCTCAGCACAGCGTATAGACAAACTGATGGAGATATTAAGAATTTCAAATCAGATGAAAAGAATTCATACCAATAAGCTGTGCCAAAATAGCATCTTCTTGAAATCAATTAACATTTTTTTCCTTTTTTTAGAGCAACGGTTTGGTCATGGCTAGAAAATGCATTTTAATTCTTAGTGCAAGAAAAATGGAGCAAGTTTGGCTATTTTCATGTCAGTCATTCATGTGACTGCTTTCAGGTTGTTACCATGGGAACTAGCAATGATCTGTGTCCCAGATGCTTAAAGGGCCTGACATATTGGATTCCAATTGATAAGGAAATAATTCAACATTACAATTTTCAGAAGTACACGAATCTACAAGAAAACAAAATGTTGCAAACAAACTAAGTACCTAAATAAACAAGAAATTTTATGTTATCAAAAAAGAGAGACTAAAAAGCCAGGCTTACACAATACTTAGTTCTCATGTCCAGACAGATAAGAAAACCTCTCATAGTTCCAATGCATGGTCTTCCCAATAAATTCAGAATGCCATTGCCAAAAATCCTGTATTGTGTACAGAATTAAATTATCTGTCCTTAAATGTCCAAGTTTAAAGCCGTCCATGCTGAATGACATTCTAACCAGCTGTAAAGGTGATGGAAGATAAATAACTTATTTAAAGTCTTACTGAGGACAGGATAGTCTTTCGTTATTTAGTAATTTCCTGATAAAAAGAATTTCTTTATATATTCAACCACTAACCCTCAGACAAGTTTTGAATGATCAGACCTCATCTACTCTACCGTTAGTTAATAATTTTCTCTTATACCACAAAACATGCACGCTCAAGCCCGGCTATGGTTCTTGTGTGTGTTTCGTCAGTAGCTGCTACATCCAAAGGTTTCATGTTTATCTTGCATGTTTTGTTACCACCAGTTTTGTAGCTTTAAACAGCTGTGGTGGGTCCCTCCGCAGGTGCAGTTGTTTTTTTGGGACTCGCAAAGTTTCAGCAGTTTTCTTTAAGCTCCAACAAAAACAGAAGTTCAACACCTGAGATCATGTAGCTCAGGTGTTGTGGTGCCGGGGTAGCGAACTGACAGACAGACTATATCCTAAGAGCTAGCAGCAGCAAGAAGCTGTGATGAAGGTTTGAACTAGCCAAGCCAGTCTGTCTCTTCTCGAAGCTGTCCTACATCCAAGATATCAAGCATACGTTCAGGAACACTCTCAAATCTGGTTGCATGTGGTTTCCATGACAAGTGATATTTAGACCTACCATCGCTCAAAGGCCAAGGTCATCACAGAGACAAAGGCAATGGAGAAATGCCATTTTCCTTCACTTCCATTCACCCAGCTATCTCGCTGCCCGTTATGTATTCTTGTTTGTTCAAACATCTCTAACAAAGCCATATCACAAACAAGCAATTTATTTTTTTTACTATAAATTAGTTAATAAAAAAATTAGTTATATTATGCACAGTTAGGCAGCAGTAAATCTGTATTATAAATTGGGTGTAGTCACTTAAGCTTAGAAGACGCCATTGTTTGTTGTTGAACAACTCAAATATATCTGTGTTGATGCCCCAGATTTTAATCCCTTTAGTCGGTTTTTCCAATTTGGATTCTAACTATTAATCTCTTAATTATCTCCTCTTTAGACAATTCTACTGACTCCAGTCGCTGGCACTGTAGAAGTATCGTTAAAACAAGGCCCAGCGATGAAAAGGATTCTCTTGGTCACGAATGCCATAAAATTAAACACGATTTTGAATTAAATTTTGATAATAAGTAGGTGACAATGACCATCATTGGGAGCAACTATCACACCCTTCCTCCCTGGCTGAGGGTGACTTGGGCAATAAACACTGAAGACATTTTACGAGGGAGGGAAGGAATCCCATTTAAAAAAAAAGATGATTTCCAACTAAAACACTTACCACCAGAGGCAGTCCTCCATAAGGCACCGACCCTCTCTTCAGATAAAATGGTACGTTGGACATGCTTTCCATGCCCCCAGCTATCATTACATCCTGGAGAGAGAGAGAGAAACAAACACAGACTGGCTCTGAAATTCTTCTCCTCCCCCCACAACACACATGAGGAGGAGTCCAACCATCACAAGAAGGGCTCTAGCTAAAACCCTGCCAAAAAGAGGGGCACACATTTCAAAATTACCCGCCCCTTTAGAAACTGGATGGCTATTTCAGACTCCCTTGTTGGTAGAACTAATCAGAGTGCTGACGTTTGTTGATCTTTGCTTCCCCACTGCCCCAGTCCTGAGGAGAAAGGAGAGTTCTGGTGCGCAAAGGTGTGCCCGATACCTGCCAGGTGCGAAGTCTTTCTGGTGTATTTTTCAGACTAATGCTTTAGTGTGCTGCACCAACAAAATGACTGCTGAATGGAATTACACATCCCTGCTGATCACTTTGTTCTCATCTGATGGGTTCTCTAATAACATGAAAGATGTTTCAATTGTTTTTTGTTCTGATAACTAAAAAACGAAAAGCAATATATATATGTAATCTAAATGTAGCAAATGAAACTGTTACTCGCCAGCTTTTGATTAAAGATTATCCTTGACTTTGTACAGGATTTAACCTGAAAATTTCTTTTTTATACAGAACTTGCACACCTGACAGCTACCGCTACCTGCAACCTAGGGCCCAGGTGGACAAAACTGTAGCCGTTAGTCAGAAACAGCAGCCAAGAGAGTTTTTTAAAAAGATAAATAATTTTCATGTTTAATTCTAAGAAAGAAATTAGAGCTTACAGTCTTCTGTGACCACACTGGCAATTCTTTTGACTGGTCAGCTGACTGAAAACTGACCCTTAATTTCAGAAACTGACCAAGTTTGCACGAGTAAAAATGAGTTAAATTCACTGGTTGGTCTCTAGATAAATGTAGTGACAAAATATCTCTTGGTTATTGATACAAGATGTACTTGACAATGTTGTGACATCAGGAAACGATAAGATGAGAATGTTAAATGGAAAACAAACTAATAGCAACACCTAAATCATTACTTGTGTGATATAAAAATGCAGACCAGGTGTGCCCGTCTTGCTAATGCTACCGAGACTAATTATTAGACTACCTACCTGGTGTCCGCACATCAAGCTCTGAGCAGCTAACATGACGGCTTTCATCCCAGATGCACAAACTTTGTTAACTGTGGTTGTTGGAGTTAAAATCGGAAGACCTGATGATGAAAAAGAAAACATCACAAGGTCTCAGGGTTAGGGTTAGGGAACAGCAGCTATGGCATTTATCCAATCTCACAACACCTCCCAGACTGTGTAATGGCTAATGCTAACCCCCTTAAACTATTCTCAGAACAATCAGGAAATTTAAGTATTTGGAATTTTTCAAAAATGGTAAATAAATTTTAAGAAACAAACAAAGTTTGAATAAAGACTGAAAACTTGAAATATGTATCAAATTTTATGAGAGAGAGAGACAATATGACTTAGAGCAGTAGTACTCAGACTTCAGCAATTCAGGAGCCACGTTTAAATCAACATTAACCATACAGACTGCATGCCTTATGCCCCACCCCACCAAAATAGGTATACAGTGATATTTGACCTTCCCTCTCTCCCAAAAATATTCATACATATATGTTGTATGCATTTAATTAAGAATACCTGGCTGTTAGTTTGATTTATGGCATCCCTATGAAACACAAGGGCAGTGAACTTGGTTGTATGCTTGAAAGGGGCAATTGGAAGGACCTCTTTTAGTGTGCTGGAGAGTTAGACAATTTTGCCTGTCGTATTTAATCTTTGAAAGTGTGAAGGATGCTGCTTCACATCTGCAGGTTATGGGGAATGTTGAAATAATCATTTTGGCTAATTTTGAGATTCTCGGAAGATGGTTAACTGATTTCCAAAACTAGAAATCTCTATTCTGATGGTAATGTTGTGCCAATTCATCAGAGCTCTAATGTTTGCAAACTCCATCAACTGATTCATAGCTCCTAGTTGTAGCAGATTCTTTTTCCCATTCCATCTGTCTCTCAACAAGGAATGGATTATTAGCCAGGAGCAAAAGCTTGTCATGGTTCTTAAAATCACCAAGTCTGGGACCATAACTTTCTTTTGGTGCTGCCAAATGCACAACAGAACTGCTGCTGATTCGAGGAAGGCAGCATCTGGGTTTTCTTCCATCACTTTCTATACACAGAGGAAAAAAAAGACGGTAAGAGGCTTTGCTGACGCTGCTGTGAACTACCTGCAAATTAGCTGAAAATGTTTCGACAACCACATAAAGTTCATAATCAGTCTTATCACTGCCTCACACTTTAACGCTCGACTTGTTTAAGTGCTGAGTAATGTCGCACAGAAATGCAACAGCAAGCATCCATTTCTTGTCATCTTAAGGACAGACTTTTCCATCATTGAACAATGCTAAAGGTTCAAAAGCATCGGTAAAATGGACAAGCAGGCATCCTGTTGAAAGCCCTCCTATCCCAGTGTGCAAAACAGATCTCTCCACACTAAACTGCTGGTGGTTACTTGTCCAGGGCCTGACACAATCTACCAAATTGATTACATCTGCCACCATGTCATTCAGAGAATGAAACTTAGCAAATAATGCTTGCTGGTGTGTAGTGCAATGATACAATAAAATGTCATTCTCTGCACCACTGGTTTTCAGTGCTTGTTCCGATAAAGCTACAGACCCGTTCTTCTTACCTAGCATAGCAGATGTCGAACTCTGTCAAGGTATCCAATACAGCCATTTTAATTTCCTCTCCAGTTGCTCCGTTTTGCAGAGGAACCACATCTGGCAATTCTTCTGTCACACCATTGATAGCTATGACAAACACTGGTAACTGTGTAATAACCCTGATATCCAAGCTTTCGTTCGTTGCAAGGCTAACAAACTCGGAAGATCCTTGTGTGTGTTTTCAAAGTTTCCTGAGACATCTGGTGCTCTTCCAGACACCGCTGAATCAGAGAGCTGAAGTTTTCTCACCTCTTTCTTGTCAGGGAGCAGTGCAGAGCAAGACATCAGCAAGCCAGTCTTTCATCACCTCACCATCCACACAGGGTTTCAGCCGTTCCGTTACTTCGTGAAAAAATGTTTTGTCGAGTTATTATTCGCTGAGCTTTTTAAGTCTCTTTTTACCGAGTTCACTTCCCAGTGGGAAATCATCACTGAAATTCAGATGAAGTGCAGTGTAATGTCTCAGTGAATTGGGAGTGGAAAATGGAATCATCCCATGTTAAGCAGATGAATTTACCTCCACAAATGACAAAGGCTGTTCCTGCTCTTCCCTGAAAAATCTGTACTCATCCTCGTACTTGCGTTTGTTAGTTGCTTTCGCCATTTTCAGTTTCCCAGTTACTGATTCTGTGCGAATTGATAGTAATTATTCTGGAAAATGCATGGCTTTATTTTAAGAATTTTGATTGGTTATTATTTTTATCCTATTGTTATCTGTGCATAATGGGAAATGGAGTTCTATTATGTATCACACCGCCATTGCAAAAAATGTCCCTGATGCTGGTACTTTTTCCATTGTGTAACATAATACAAAATCATAAATCTTGAAGAGCCACAAGCAGATAGCAGGCTGCGGGAGGATCCTTTATCAGTGTAAATACCAAGTGATAAATCAGCCGAAGATTATTATTAATAATTTTAAAATCAATGGTGTCACCTATCAGTCATTCCCATGCTTCTCCATCCCTTCTCTTCCTGGCTCTGTGGTAAATGCCACCTATTTCTCCACCTCCAGGCTCCATACCAATCTTTCTCCAACATTTCTGAAGGGAAGATGGCTGCGTTGATTACCACACCTGAGCAGTCACTTAAGCACCTTTAAGGAAAATCCTTTCCAAAATCTCTTGAGAGCAAGCACTCGATAACTTGACAGTAGGTGCTTTGGTTAAGGTCACTGGACTGTTCCAAGCGCAGCCTGATCCATCTGCTGAGAGGTGTGTGTGTGGCGGGTCCGTTATCAGAAGTCACATTTTCTGCCCCGCTGAGAGCAGGTGCACTTGCTGTCCAGCAGCAGAAATTACTTCATTTTTAAGTGGCAACAGCACAAAAGTGCACACAAAATCAGTCACTGAAAATCTCTGCATTCAACCATGCACTGGTTTGATTCTAGTACAGCACAGGAAAACCAACCATATTTACATTTCGACTTGCCAATAAAATGGCGAGAACTTTCTGTTTCCATGGGAATAGCAGTAGCAAAGAATGATACACAACTGTTTGTAGCCACCTCCTTGTGTTGTCCTACTAGAGTACAGGGAGGGGGTGGTGGTAAAACCTTCCAGCACAGTCCAGCTGTAAATCTGCTCTGGGTTGAGGTCCTAAGCTACCATATCAATTTCTTTAGTTTTTAATGAAAGGCTCTATAGAAACTGTGCAGCTGGATAGCTTCTCAACCTGAACCAATGGCAGTCATATACTGTGACAATCCAGAAATTGCTTCAGCTGTCCAGCAGATACTCTAAGCTCTGGATCAATCCAAAGCTTTTCATTCATGTGTCAAGCCTTTTCTGTCCAAACAAAGCATACCTTCACTCTAGCTGATTGTTAGATGCACCCTGCACACAGCGATGCTTCTGGAAGACATCAGTAGAAAGAATATTGCAGTCAAAGCACCAGCTTCTTAATACTGGAGATGTTGCTAGTGGCTACATTGCATTGACAGTTAACTTTGCTCCAGTCTCTCCCTTTCTTTGAACGACCAATAATTTTTATCTGGTCGCCAACACAGAAATCAACACGCTTTGCTTTCCAGGCACGACTGGATTAATACTGTCCTGTGATGACAGATGCTGCCGTCAGCCGGAGATCCACAATCACGAAAGGCTGACTGATGGTTCCAGCCAGTGGTGTGTGGCACAGACATGCAGGCCACCTCAACATCTTCACCGCTGACTGGAACTCGTTATCCCCGTTTTCCCCCGTAAATCTGTCGCAACAACAACAAAGGGAAAGTAGTTCTAAAAGGTCTGCTCATCTGTCGCTGAGGACCAGTTATCCAACACTCAGACCTATTGTCAAACAAAGCTGTATACAGGGTGTCGATAAAAAGATGCGCACACTTTCCTAAAAAGTGTGCATACATCTTTTTTTTGGTTATTAAAAAGACAAGAGACAATTGTCAAAATAAAGCTGCATATTAAAAAATAAAGGAGGGACTATTAGAAGATTGCATGGTAGGTGCGTGGACAAAACCATACATTAAAGCTATTGTTCAGTTTTTTATTTTGTTTATGTCCAAGAGATGACCAAATTAATACTCATTTTCTATAGAAAATTATTCTGAAGTTTCAAAAACAACAGTTTGGGGACATTTATTTTCCCTTACCGGCTCCCAACGCTGCTTGCCTGCTCGGTGCCTGCCCCTCAGCAGCCTGCAGAACATTTCCCATGTAGACTTCCTTCACTTCTTCAGCAGGAATTCCTAGAGAATAAACAACAACCCGGGCTGTTTACAACGACACCCACACACATCTGTTTGAATTGTCAGGGGGAGGGGGCCTATTAAACAAACAAAAGAAGCTGCACTCACTGACTGAAACAGAATAGCAATGTCGACTCGGAGGCTAAATCCCACAACTCTTGTGCTTGCTTAACTCTACCGGTCCATGTCCAAACTTAAGTACATTCGCCATTTTATTCCTCCCGTTTGGAAAGTGTGCCAATTTTAAGCCATAATGCTGCAGCTTTAGAATGGTGAAGCAGCTCAGTGACTGCCAGCGGGCATCCATACAAGCAAACCTATCCAACCATCTACAGTGTGATCATAATGGTAGCCATATATTAATTAGCTTCTTTAAAAAAAAGAAAGATAGTAGTATGAAAATTGACGTTTCCAGCCCACACCACAAAATGGAAAAAATAAAACAGCTCCCAAACTTGAATTAAAAACAAATAACATATTAAGTAAATTTTAATTTTAAAATTAATTTAGCAACACAGACGAAGGACTTCACTCAGAAGAATTAAACTGTTCTAACACAGCCAGTGGCGACGAGTTGCTTCTCTCATAGATAACAGTTTCAATCAGTCCCTATATCTTGATAAATACACGTAAAAACAAAAGCAGCATCTTCCCGCTGGAATTTCTTACCCAGAACAGTCAAAGCTGGCCTCCTTTAAGGCTGAAAATGTTATTAATGAACTTGCTGATCTCCAGATAGTTTGCATAGTTTGATTTTCAATAATAAAGTTTTTCTTTCTTTTTGTGTGTGTGTGTCTGTGTGTGTGTGTGTGTGTGTGTGGGGGGGGGGCTATAGTGTCTTGGTCTCCCCAAAGCCCTTGTTAACAAACAACAGCTGAATTTACCAGCCCTCTGTATGGCTTCCTTGATAGCTATCGCTCCAAGCTTTGTTGCCGGTACAGCTGCCATGCCTCCTTGAAAGGATGTGACCGGGGTCCGGACATAACTCGCAATGACGACATCCTGACAAAGCAAAAACAGAATTAGACAGATCTCGGTTCCATTTAAAACATGAAACAACATCTTTAGCTCACAAATTGGAAACATTTAGTACAGATCAAGCACTTTAACTTCTACCTCACCCAAAATGGGCAAAAGGCGACCCACCCTGCACCCCCAGAATTTCACAGTAATTCAGCAACCATAAAATGACCATTAGTCAATCGTTTACAACAAGTCTCTTAATGGCCAACCAACAAAAAAGCAAGTAAGCAGTGCATTTAATTCAGTTTTTCCCAGCAAGTATTCTCTCTCTTTTAACCTGTTTTTGCAAAGCTACCTCACTACAGCAGCGGAGTAACAGGTAAAATCACAAGTTCCTCCACAAAGAGATGTTAGATTTTGTAACAGTCAGCCATTTCAGGTCAATAACATCCTATCTTCTATGGTGCAGACAGATGTTCTCACTTCATCTTGTTTTCACGTGTGCATGTTCAGCAGCAGCAGCCAGCCTAAACTTGAACTACATCATCGAAAACAATTCTGAGGCAAGCCTTTAAGTTCAAAAACTTGTCTGTTAAGACTAGATACTGTAGGATTTGAGACGAGCATGCATTCGCCAATAATTAAGATGTTCCCACAATGCAAAACAATCACATCCATCGTGCTACTCAGCTTTTAGCAGGCAAGAACCTTGTCACATTCACTCAGAGGACAATAATAGAGAGGCAACTGCAATCACATTAGCAGACTGGTGTAGGTGGTGTGATGTGACACTGTGGAAACATTTTTTTGTTTCTTATTATCATCAAGCAGCACATCACTTTTAAACAGTTTACATAATTTAACTATCCTCCAAAACACATGCAAAATCAAAACTTACAAATGTCAATTTGCATTTGTTTAGTTAATTCAATACCATTTCTATTTCAAGCAGAAAAAGAAACTTTAAAAAATAAATTATTATTATTTTGCTTGTGTACAACTTTTACTATTCATTTTTTTTAAATTTCAAACTATCATAACGTCAAAGAAATTCTTTCAGTCTATTTATTTTTAAACATTGGGCTACAGATATTTTGCAGATTGACTCACGAGTTTGCAGATCGTAGGGCATATATACTTGAAGGGCTAATAAAACCCAGGAATATTCTTCCACAAGTGTTCGACCATAATACTAATCTGTAATCACCCAGAGGGATCTTGGCTTTGAAGCATCAGTTGAAGAAGAATGCTGATGAGGGTAGACTTCTGTTTACCCCCCTAAATACTTCTAAGTGCTATGACTATGGCTATTTTGCCACTACATATTTGTCAACTTTTATTATCAATAATTTTTTCCTTGCGGAGAGGGGAAATAGAACTTTATATAAAAGAAGAATAGAAATTATATTGCCTGTCCCAGCCTTTCTTAGATCATATTTAACAGGTTGAGTAGCCTGCTACAGAGCAAAATGTTTAAAGAAGCCAGATATCCAGACAACTAAACTTGTGAATAACTTAAATTTGTCTATTTTCTTTTAGCAATTACTATTTTTCCTGGCTGCAGATTATTCCATTATATGGAAGAGCTTTACTTTAAAAACTTTATGGGTGTGTAGGTTTCATCCAGCAGCCTCTCACATCTAAAAATGAAGAGCTCCAGTAGGAATTTCCCAGCTGAAGTCAAAAGTGATGAATGAGCCCCTCATGGTGCAGTATTGGTGATGCCACCTAGCAGATAACCATAGAACTACTACCAACAACTCTGTTTGTGTGTTACATTGCAATACCACATAAATAATTTTTAAAGAATCTTATTTTATTTAATCTTAAACTTGCATCTTATCTATCTTAAATATATATATATATTAGTTGCCACTCTTTGCATATTTAAAAAGCCAATAAGGTAAAACTTACATTTAATCCAGATACTTGAGAAAAACGACGACAAAAGTGAAAAAAACAAGACTGAAAAAAAAAAACAAAACAGAAAAGCTATTAGAAGTCTGTGCGTTCAGAAAAAGTTAAAACAATGGAAATGAATCACGTAAAGGTGTTTTACATCACCTTCATTTAAACCTCTTGTACAAAATGGGGGAAAAAAGGTGGGGGGGTTAATGCAATAATTTCAAACTAGAGAGATGGAGAGAGAGAGAAAGAGATGGAGAGAGATGGAGAGAGAGAGAGAAAGAGATGGAGATGGATAGAGAGAGAGAGATGGATAGAGAGAGAGATGGAGAGAGAGAAAGAGAGATGGAGAGAGATGGAGATGGAGAGAGATGGAGATGGATAGAGAGAGAGATAGATAGAGAGAGAGATGGAGAGAGAGAAAGAGAGATGGAGAGAGATGGAGATGGAGAGAGAGAGATGAAGATGGAGAGAGATGGAGATGGAGAGAGAAAGAGATGGATGGAGAGAGAGAGAGAGAGAGAGAAGAGGGATGGAGAGAGATGGAGATGGAGAAAGAGAGAAGAGAGAGATGGAGAGAGATGGAGAGAGAGGTGGAGATTTTACAGTAGTATCCAGAAACCATCAGTGAGTGGTCCTACTACTAGTCGTGAATGGAAACTCATAACACGTAGCATTACACTCTCTGTATGCTGTTCTTAAAACTGAATACCACTGAGATGACGAAGATTAATGTTAAAGAAGTTTAGGACTTTATAAGCTTTTTAAAAATGAGAAACGCTTTTAACACTTGATTTTAATGTATCTAATTTCGAAAAGGTTAATCAATAAAATAGCGCATAGGGGTTCGGAGACAATAATTAGTACTGAAAACTGGTCTTTGTCATCCCTACTGGCGAGCAGATGCTGTTGTTTATTCTGCCTGTCAGGGAGGGAGGGACCTGGACTACAGCGGCTGAGACCCGTTGTGTAGGTAAAATAACTGGTAGCTGCGGGGAAGTTTTGTATTTAAGAGACAGACTCACAGATGTAAGATGAATACGTAAACGAATGAAAACGGGGGGAACTGTTGGTCCTATCACAAATGTGAGGAGATCCATTAGTTGTCGTCAGGGTTCTCGCCGTCCCCCCCCCCCGCCATTCGTGTCGAGCACAAGATGGCGACGGGATGGAAGCGGTCACCTGCTCGTAAGATGGCGGGGCGGACACCTGTACAACAGGTCATGTGGAGTGGCGTAGGCAACACACACACCAATCTCCATTAACCCTCTGTGTGCCGCCATCCATCTAGTATCTGTATTTCCTCGGCACAGGTTGAGCCGCGACATCAGTAGCTCCCTTCCTCGCTAGCACGACGGGTCCGCCCGTCGCCCCCCCCAGGTGGTTTGTATTACGAGCGAGTGGACTAAATACACAGCACGAATACCAACCGGTGCTTCTAGGGTTAAGAAACAATACCCCGGTCGGTCTACTCTTTAAGCCAGCTGGAGAGTTCGCTGATGCACCGCCATTACACCCACCCACCCACACACAGTACCAGGTAGCGGTGATCCACAGAGTGATCCACCCCCCCCCCACCAGAGTGATCCAGACCAGTGAAGATAACACGTAGAACAATAACAAAGTGCCTGTGTCGACTTGCCTGTCGCCTGAAGCACATCCAGCGATCCATCTAGGAGCAGTGGCGGGGCCCCCTTCCAGCACAGACAGGCCGAACCCCGGTTAGAGGTCACGCCCCCTAAAACCCCATCGCCAACCTTCTTTTCGTAGCAGAAAGGTTGAATTGTTTTCTACGGCAGATAAGAGAGGAAGTCAGTTTTATCAATACAATAATAATAAATTAATAATATTAGTAGTAATACTAAGTTTGGTTTATTAGTCGGCATTAGTAGCTAACTGCAGTCGTAGTACCTTATCAGGGCACTATCATCTACTGAGTGGTGTTATTATTGGTGTCAGTGTCTAATATTCTGGCTTCAGTCATTGTTAGCTGCAGACTAGTAACTGATAGTAGTATAGTTTCACTATTGGGCTGTTATTATCTACTAGCCAGGTAATATTACTGCTGCAGAATTTTCTTACTATCACCAGTACTTATATAAGAGTACATTTGGTGTTTTATCCACAGAGAACACAATCAGTAGGTACCAGTACCCCCCCTAGATATTCAGAGTTCAGTAAACCTCTTGGCCTTCAACAGTCTTACAGAAATTTGTTGTAAGTGTATATATTACTAGTCATCAGTTTCTGAGGTATAGTGATCCCTCCTGAACCGCTCCATATTACTTTTTTAGCACAAATAAGCCAATATTCGAACAGTTACTAGTCCTAACGGTTTTGTTAATCACGATTCCATATCAGAATTCTTCTGCCACAGCTCCCTATTTGCAGTCGTCACAATGGTCATCACGTCACTTCCACACCACAACTTCCTGTCAGAATACTATTCTCAAAATAATCTGTTACAAAAATATTTAGAAGTGAAAAGATTAGCATTGGTACTCCTTTGTTTTTATTTACATGCTAGTACGTACCAAGTTTCTAAAAAAAGCTGTAATACAGTAATTAATTTTCTTAAGCACATTGGAAATTTCTTGCTTGATGCAGATTGAGGTGTTAAACATTCATGATAAAGGGTTGAAGGCAGACAACAGATATTTTGTATGGTATCATTATTCATTAACAATCCACTCGATTACAATCAATACACGTTTTATAAAATTTTTCATGATACTGCCATTGCTGCTATCGACATCCCTGGTCACTGATGCACAAATCATTAACTCTTGCTACATCTGGTGGCTGGCTGTTTTATTTTAAATAAGCTGTGTGGGTTCTCCCCTTGGCTCTATCTTAGTAAATATTTTATCTATATCTGCACAGCCAGCCATCATTTTATTCTATGCATATTGATACATTTGCACGATTTCCTTCACTTGCAGTGCAAATAACTTTCAGTGGCCTAACAATCAACATGCCAGTTTACTTCTTGATATATCTCTGCACTGCAAACCTACAACCATAGGCCTTACTGTGAAATACATAAGTCCAATTAAGTTTTTTTAAAAATTTTGTTCTGGATACAAAGTGTCTTTCATTCATGCGTTAATTCTGATAAAGTATCCTTCATTTGAAAAATTTTACAAATAAAAGGTTTTCCAAAATATATCATAAATACAAAACTGTAACCACCTAAACAAGTTACCTATCTTTCTTCCTTGCATGTCTCGCCAGTATAAACCTTGTTCTACACTCTACCCATTTCTGGAACTTGAAAGTTTCACATTACTATTTATTATTTTTTCCTCCAGTTTCAGGACCAGATTCCTCTCCTGATGGATCACACACATGTAGGAAAAACAATCTGGTGGCATCCAGTCTGGCACAAATAATTCAGCTTTTTTTAATCCCATCTCTAAATTCAAATTACAGTTTCAATTTGGTTGCTGTCCGGATACTGGTCACATCTTATTCCAACTTCAAACTTAGGCATGTCTGCTTATTAAATATCTAAAGCATTTTGAATGGACACAAATGTTTTAGCATAATTTCATTTGAGAGTCAGAGTTGGCTCTCTCATGTTGACAATGGACAAATGTGGAGTTTGAAATATCCATTTAGTTGCGTTCCTGGTGTTAAAATTGTTTACTATTAATTTTACATAATATATCTAGGATAATAAACCATTAACAAAATTAGTAGCAATAGTTGTGCTGACTGGTGGTAAATTTGATTTTCTAATTTTCTGCTGATTAGACAAAGATGAATTTAAATTTAGTTTTCAGTCAATTTATCATTTTTGATTTACCAACTGTACCTTTGTTGCAAACACTAACATGAAAATTATTCATATCATGATCAATTATGTTACTGTAATATTTTAATTTAACCATTAGAGAGAGATTGGGGTGTATTTGGAATTCATTAACTATAGTCACCTTTATAAATATGAATTTACAATCAGAATCCAGCTCTACAACAGCCTAGGGATTAACTCATTTCTCAGTCTCTGGTGATAAGCAGGTGAACAGCCAAAAAAAGAAAACATTTAGCGGTAAATGTAAACTTAACACTCCATCCAAGGTAATGTCTGATCTAGTTCTATAATCATGAACTAATCCTGTGTTCATAGGTCACCCACCTCCCAGCAGCTGTATAGACAAACAGTGTAGATACTAAGCCAATGCTGAAAGAATATTTGAACTTTAAAATAGGCCAGGCCCATCCACAAGTATCACCATGCAGATAGTCAGAAAATCAACTACCCAAAACAACAGTTTTGATTTACATAGTTTATTTATTTACATATAATTGTTTGGCATGTATATATAGTTTCCAGAGGCAGGCTGGCTCAGCTGTCCACCATTACTCGAATCCTATGCCTACTAAAATGAGCCATCCGCTCTGCATGTGCTAACGATAAAACACTAAGCCTATGACATAATGTCTCCTGACGGTAAAAGACTATGAAGCCTGGTCAGGCCACGCACATTTGTCTGAGCATTGTACATAGTCGTGGTATCACTGCATGCACGCACACAAACATACGTGTGAAATCATCACAGAACAATATTCTTTCATCATATTAATCAGTTATTTACAGTTTATTGTTGTCAATGGCTGAAAGACAACATAGCAAGTTTAACCCACTGCATCAAAAAATTGGTCAAGGGAAATAACTGCATAACTTTATATGCATTTTAACTATACATTAAGATTCTTTTATATTAATCTTTATTCTAAATTAGGAATATAGAGTTTTATTCCCCCCTTGGTTAATTTAGTTGCCAAAGGGTTGCTTTCATGCAAGAACAATGAGATGAAAGCTAATTGCTGCTTACATTCAGATATCCAGAAACAAACAAACGAAAAAAAATATATAGGGGAGTAAATTCTCCCCGAAGAGACTCCACATTTTAAATAAAGGCCCTCTACATCAACAATAATAAAAAAAATACTATTACATTAACGTTTTTTTCCTCTTCTCCATTGGCTCAATCAAGTGATAACAATACGTTTTTTTATTTCATTTTTGGCCAATACTAATAAGCAAAATCCAAATACATTAACAGCAAACTCAGGGTAGAACTTAAATTCAATAAACATTTTCATCATGCTAAATCTATTAGATTAGTTCTGTACATCAAATTTTTAATAACCATTCCGTATTATTTAGCACTAAAGGAAATTCATACTTTTCAAAAACAAACAGCAGCTGAGACCATGGCACACAGTACATCAGAATGGAGTAGCAAAAGTTCTTGACTTAAGAAGCAATTTTGTATTTACCTTCATACAACTTTTTCATCTTTTTATTGAGGGGAGGAAGGGAATTTTTCACATTAAATGTTCAGAAACATGACAATAAAATTCTTAATGCACATAAATTTCTTTTTTCTTTCAACAGTTGGTTTTTGGTAGCCTAGTATAATTAGTAGACATTTCTAAACAGTATTTCTTGCTCATAAATATAATGACAGAGTGGGTAAAGGAAATCTTTACAAATCTTTGTATGTCATTTTTCTACCAGTATAAATATATATATAAAAAAAACATTCTTGGTTAACATGCATGTGCCTTTTGTGTCATGTTAGTCTGCAAAACTTCTAGCATCTTTTGGTCAGTCTCCAACCTTATTTAGTCTTTGAAACTTGCTGCAATTTAATCATGGCTGATGTCAGTATGCTTATTAACATTTCATTTAGATATAACTAAACCATTTGTTTTTAATTTGCAATAATTTAGTCATTTTTAGAGTAAGAATTATTTGGCTTTAGCAAATTACTACTTATGATCTTGTCATCTCTATGCCAAAGTTACTATGAAAACAGCCAAACAGATAAAAAGAAAGAAACATTCTCCTATCAGTATTTGAGAATAGCCATCTTCTGTTATTAAGCTTTTCTGAAATGAGAAGAGAAAGGAGTGGCATCAGAACTCTTGTAAACAGCATAGGGTGAACACATGGCATTAAAACATAAGTGAAGTTAATGCTTTGAGTTACAAACCATTTATTAACACACTTTAAAAAGAATTTATATAAGGCAAAACGATCTAATCTTAATAAAAGATTGCTGATTTCAACAAAACTTCCATTTTTTTTCTCTTAAGCAACAAATATTAACTTATTAATAAATTTAAGCAATAAAAAAACAAGATGTTAGTCTATGGATAACTTGCAACCTAAAGATTTAGAAAAATCTAGCAAATGACATCAAACAAGTTGGAATAAAGATCTCTAGAATAGAAATCAAAAGGTTATATCAAAACTTGAATGCTGGAACATTAAAAAATATATATCCTATTTGAATTTTGTTCCTATCTTCAATCACAATGGAACAATACTAAGCGACTTAAAACAATTTTTTCTTATGGATACAAAAACAGCTTCACAAATTTTTTTAATTAACCCGATCTCACTTCATACCTAACTACTTGTTATGCTCTATACAGGTGTTGTTTCTGATGGCTGAGTACCCTTTAAAGTTTTGATCAGATCTCTTTGAAATTCAAAGTCCACAGAAGTACTGGGCAAATTACTGCCATGATGTGAAGCAGATGTTATGTAGGATAAGCTCCTCCTGCTAACTTTTATCATCTCTCTCCTTGTGCTTCCATTTATCTATCATCACATGCTGGTGTTAACAAGTATATATTACCCTGATTTTATTATTATTATAGACTATGGTATAACTTTTACACATTCAGCCTCAAAGCATATTAAAGACTAACCAGTGTGATACACAATAGTTACCCCAATCTTGTCCATTGATATACAAGATAAAAGTTAATTTGGATGGCAAATGCTTTGGTCATCATCCAAAGGCCCAACACTTCATAATTACAGAAAAATAAAACTGAAATATTTAATTTGATTTAAAGTGTTTTAAATTACCAACTTACAAAAAATTCTGGAATAGAAAAAAAAAAATTTAAATATATCTTTTTGTTTACAATTTCCAGTGTGTATATCATAATTTTTTTAAAAATAAGCATATTCTTTTCTATTATCTACAAAGATTAAGTTTCAAAGCCAGAAGAATTTGTATTCAGAGCCATTTTGCTAAGCCAGGTGAAACAGTCAGATTTTGTACATTGCTAGAAACGTATAATAGAAGGGAGACAACTGAATCCAGTCAATTTTTTTTAATGTGGCAATAACAGAACAAATTATAATTGACAATCTCCAATTAAAAGCTTTGTGCATTTCAATGCAGTTTCATGCACACAGTGACCAGTGGTCAAGGCAGCAAAAATATTTGATGTGAATAAATGTCCTTTGATCTTCAAGGCAGCATGAGCTTCAATTACATTTGAAATAGCTACCTTAAAGAGTTCTTGGGGAATTTTAGTTTTCCAATAAAATATTTCTTAAACATTCGTGTTGCCGAGGTTTTTAATGGCAATAATAAGCAATGTAGTAAGGACATCTCTTTTTCCGCTGCTAGCTTTGAAGAGTTGATCAGTGAAATTCTCTTGATTCAAATGGGATTTTCTATTTTTGTTTTGGTAGGTGGGGGGAGAATACAGCCAGCATTCTTCACACAGCGATCCCGGTATGTGCATAAATTAATCCTACTAAATAAGATTTACAGGTGCTTGCCCAAAGGGGTAAAAAAAAAAGGTATTTCTGAATGGGCTAGATGTAGCAATGAGTAAACTGGATCAAATGACCAGGTGGTGCTCAGAACTATCTTTCAGCGCAATAAGCCTGCAACTAGTAGTTTTACAAGCAAGATAGTAATATTTCCATTTTAAGAAAATATCATCATTGGAAATGTAATTAAACACGTATCCAGTTTAAATGGAATTTCTACATCTAAAGTAGAAAATGCTTCAAATTATTTAGGTAATTTTTATCCAGTCCCTTAATTACTGTTATTACTCTGTGGACGTAAAGAACTTTTTAAAAGCTACTTTCTTGGGGTGTTGAATTTTGTTTTCTTAAAAAATTCTTGCTAATTTATTGATGCAAAGAAACTTAAGGGGAGCTAACTCTTAGATTAGACCCATTACATCAGGTAAAAGCTGTTCAAAAGTAGATGTTATCTTAAACTGTTGATAATTCTTTTTAATAAACTCTTTAGACTTGTAACAGATTCATTAATAATCATTAAGTCTTTTAAAAGGCTAGAATGTTAAAAAGTCATTTATAAATCCTGTACTCAACAACTTTTCATTTTTTTCTTCTTTCATTTTAATGTTTTAAATGACTGGAGGTACAAAAAATGTTTAAAAAATTCAGTTTCTGCGAATGACATCATTGAAAAACATTACATTTCTTGGACAACTCAAAACAATGAATGTTACTAAGCCCACTTCTATTTATAGCAATAACCTGGAGTGGTGGCAAAAATCAGGTGTATCAGGTAAAAAACAGTAAGAAATAAAAGGGCTGTCTGTAACAGTTCACCACTGCTCTGAATCTTTGCTAATGATAAAACTCAAAGTTATCTACAGAGGGAAGCGAGCCCTTAACAACCTGTAACTAGTGACACCTCTCCTTTGCTCTCTAACACGTGCACAGACACTTTACTCAGATGGTTTTTTTGCAGATACCATCTTGTTCACAGAATCTGTCTGGCAAGTCACCACTGATTTAAATAAAATAAACCTAAAGAGCAGGATTCATAAAAACATTCCTAACAAATCATCATATATATATAATCAATACTAAGACATCGTCTGTAACCATGCATAAGCTTTGCACCACACTCTTTTTGCCCTTTTGCCGTTCAAGAAATTAGCAAATTAATGACAGCTCTGTAATGATGGCCTCCGCATCCAATGAAACAATGTCATATTCAAAAAACCACGCAGAACAAGTGGTGATGAGATACTCCATGCCTGGCTAACTTTCATTTAAATTCCTCTTATTTCGATGAAAACAAGCTTTTTGCCTTTAAATTTAGAAATTCATCATACACTTATGTACGGCCTTATACTGCAAAGAATAGCAACACGAATAATGTTACCTTAGTCAGACAAAACCTTTTACGCACAAACATTAATAGGAGGATGAACAAATGCTGTAGTTTTCAACTTAGATTTTCATAAATGGTAATGAGTTGTATAGAGGTGTGTGTGTGTGCGCATTGCACACTCCTTGTCCAAAATTTAAAAAAAAAAACAACAAAAAAAAAAGATTAGGTGGTGAGGTTGGGTGGGATATTAGTAGCTAACATTGACATTTAACTTAAACAGTACACAAACTAAAATATTACAATGTTCCATCACAAAAATCTTTTCACAACCAAAAGGTATAGGTCATTTAAAGTATTTAAAAACATAAATCAGTCACACTAATCTACATGTTTTATACTTGCCACTTTAAACCTAAAAGACATCAAATACAATAAATAGCAAATGCAAACTTTTTCTCACTTCTGACTGAGCCAAAGCAAAATGGAAACTAGAAACATGTAAGCTGAAAATGAGTGAACCGCTAACTGGTACAAGGTTTACCCTGGAAAAGTTTAAGAATCAAAAGAAAAAAGTACTCTAATTAGACACTAACTTAATGAGAATTACAACCCTGTAGATGACATTTCAAGAAATCAATCGATTTGACAGTCTGATATTTAGGAGGAACACGCGTGTTTATTTGTAATTTGTACCTGATGACTAACTAACTGTTCTATCAACCTTACAGTCACCGAAAGAAATGGCCTTGGACGTTAAACTGAAAATATGCTATTGGCACTATCAAAGATTTTGTCAAAAAACAAGAGAAAATGGTTTAATGGTGGATCATTGAGTGAACCTTTAGCTTTCAAACTGTTTGTAATCTCTGTCTCTTGAAGCAAAGAACATGAAAGGAATCAGTTTTTTTTTCTTTCTTTCCCATTCCACCATAAATATGGATAGAGACAACAGCAAAACTTTTCAAAAGCCAGATGCACTAAATTTAAAACACATGCAAATTTTAAAGATCACCAGGTGTAATTCATTCAATATTCAGGTAGTTTTGAAGGGGTTCTTTATACAAAGACCTTGTCTAACACAAATTTACCGTCCAAATGATCATATACACTCTGTGACATTAGGATTGCATTACAAAATTTGTAAATGCTTTTCTCATGTTGAGTAAAATAAATGCTCTGAGAAACTAAGATTAAGAAACTCCAGCCTAAGTTTTTAGTTGTTTGCTAGATACATTACATAAAGAGTATGCATGAGGGTTTTTGTAAGTTATAGAATACTGTATCCCTTGGAGACATAACAATCCAAGATGCTGAGGAGGGGGGACAGGCAATAATAAAACAGTGAGGGGAGGTCATTAGGTAAACTTTAAATGCCATCACAGCAGGCTTGAAAGAGTTTTAAAACTTTTTTTTTAACCAATCCCTGATCACATGCAGCATTTATTAGAACTTACTGGGAAATCTAAAGTTAAACAACGAGCCAGCAGGCCTTGTTATGGCAGAGAGTGCCATGTGATGTTAACAGTTAACTAGAAAAACAAAAGTGCATCTGACTTTACGAAACATCACATCTACTGCTCAGGTTTAAGGAGACCATCTGCAGCTTTGGAGTTTGCATTGCCAACAAATTTACTTGATATGTAAGTATTTCTAACAGTAGCAATGGAATGCAAACAGTTTAGTTATTACCAGGAAATTTCTTGGCTTGTGAAACTACAACAGCTGGACAGAGTTAAATGCCATATTACAAATTAGACAAATGTATAGTTCGAGGGCAACGTTTGGCATGGCACTTCATGTTACATTGCTCACTAATCTGATTGTACAAATAATTAATATTTAAGCTTACTGAGAACAGCTAATGTTAAGTTACCTGTGCACAGCATCCTTTATCAGCAAGCCAACAACCTTTTCTTGTGATTCTTCTATAGACTGGTAACAGTGCTCAGGAAAATAAGTTACATGAAGTATACCTCAGACAACGACATTAAGTATTGCATTTACAAAAAACAGAAAAGAAAAAGTAACCATCCATCTGTTTTTCAAGAAGTTGGCTAGAAAGTCTATACTCTCATATTATGGCTCTTGGCACCCTTTTTATTTAAATTGAGGAAAGTACTATCTGATTTTGCATAAAAGAAATAGTCAATCATTAACTAATGGCTAAATGAAAGCTAAACATTGCTAGTTAAATTAATTATGTTCAGTTTATTATTTTTTGCTAACAGTTAAGCCATATACCCAGCTTTATAACCAAATAAAAACCTAATAAGTTAAGACTACAGAATGATTTAGTGATCTAAAACTGTAAAAGTGATTAAAAATAATCCGTTTTATATGCATTTAATCACAACCTAGCTATCATCTGCATATCATCTTAGCTCTTATGTGAGCCCCTCTCCCTACACTAATCATGATATGTGAAGTAATATACAGCAAAAGAAGGTAAGTATCGCTTCATCAGCACAACTTGATTTGTTTGTTATTGGTTTAATTTTCAAAAATTAAATCCATAAATTTACAACTAGTTAATAAACCTAAAATTGTAATGAAGTAACAAACACTGCTTTTATCGGAATAATATTTTTAAAACACACATCACATTTTGCATGTGCTTTCAAACACCATTTTAAATTAAAAAAAAAACATTAAGGTCATTTTATTCTGCACATAGCATTAGAAGTTTAAAGCTTTATCAGTGTCTTGATTTACTTGAGAACACGGTGAGCAAGTAGCTGTAAAGACAAAGTATATACTATTAATACAGATTTAAGTATTGTAGTATTATCCAAAAAATAAAAAAAATTCTGACTTTGTATAAACTATTTTCTGCTATAAAATAACAGATTTCCTATCTATTTATGGATTCTGTTATAGTTCTGATCTCCATGCAAAGTATCATATTCACCTCATAAAAGGGTAGAACTTTTTCACATCCAAGAATTTTAAATAAAATCTAAAAGAAAATCATTTTTAAGTTTAGAAAACAGATTTCAAAATAAAAATACATAAATAAAATAGAGGAGAAGAGATACTAAAAATACAGCAGATAAATTCTAAAGCTTTCTTTTATTCAGTAGATTAGGGAAATTCATTTCTATTACCAAAAAGCTAACAGGCCAAATTGCCTGGTCAGCCTTTCCGCTTTCTTTCTTTAATCCCAATCTGAACTAGGCAGCTTGCATTAAATTAAAAAAAGATAATAATAAAATGAGAATGCAGTCTGCAAGAGAATTCTCAATGTAAGTCATTCATGATATCGCTGGGGCCTTTGACTAGAGCACACAACAGCCACACCTGACCAGTGATTACTACTGAACACAACATGATCTCATGGACATGAGAAATCTGCTTTGGTCAACTAAATTTGGCATTGATCACAAAGCCTAACATGAACACACGACCAATTAGCGACGACAAGAACAACAGGAGCAGCAGCAGCAGAGTCAGAAAGCTATCACTTAAAAACCATCGGCGCTTCCCCGGCAAATGTATGACAGTCAGCTTGAGAATGGCCGAAGGTGTTCCAACTGAATCTCCAGTGCTATCCTCTGCTCCATCACTTCCTGCAACTCCTGGTTCAGTTCGCTGTTTAGGCGTGACAACATGGAATTCCGTTCCTTGTGGGTCTTTATGGCAATTAGAAGTTCTCGCTTGTCTCGGCTCGGTTGTCTGAGGAGGAGAAAAAAACCAGCAAGAATATACGAATAAAACAAAGAGGTGAGTCATGTTGGAGTCTGTAACCGAAAAAAAAACTAAAAAGTCAGTGATAATATATGATTAAACTTTCAGATAAAGTATTTTGTGGATATCAATAAAAGTTGGTGGTGGTTTGTTTTTTAAATATCACCAATGGTCTGTTAATGCAGTGTCACAACGTGTTAAGTATAACCTGTGAACACCAGGTTCCCCATAAATTTAAAGCAACATAAAGAAGAAATCACTCTTTACCGTGCTATTAAAGGCGCTTTATGTTTATCTCCTGCTCCTTCCTCATCATCTGTGGATTTCACATCTTCTGTAACGGCCTGAAATTTAAAAAAACACAAAAACTCAATTTTCATTATCAAAACAGTAATTGTATACAAATAACAGTCAAGTTAGCTGTTATGATGGTGAACCACTGAAAGTCAATCCTGCTAATAGTGTAAATCAACACAACCAAATGTGTGAGTGAGTGACTTATCCTTGTGCTCTCTTCTAGTCAGTGACTGGAGATCAGTTGATTTAATGCACATGACATATCGAGTGTCCACAGACAAGCTGTTCTAATTCTACTTGCAATATTACAAGATAGTTTTTTTCTCTTTAAACTTTCCAAAAATCTCCACAGATTAACTGCACTGCATCCAAACATCAACCTTGTAGCTGTAAAGCTTTGATGCCGTCCTTACAAGAAAGTTACTTTCTCAATACACTAAAAGAGAAGAACTAGCAAAATAAGTGTGTGTACCACATTTGATGATGTATCAATAGACAGCAAAGTCCAGTGTGTCGTCAGGACCTTTATTTAGAGAATGCATGCTTTCAGTGCTGTCAACTTTTCGTGTTGCTTGTTGGTTTTTATACTTTGGTTAAATAGATTTCTTTTTTATCATACTGGATAACTGACGATTCTCTATTAGTAACTTTTTCTTCCACTGGCAAAAGGTTGGTTGGTTGGTTGGTTGGCAGAGTCAAATTCCCTGCATGTACAGAATGTTTGAATAGTAAAGCAACCACCTGAAGCCGCTCCAGGAAGCCCAACGTCATTTGTTTATAGCAAAACGTTTCCTAATATAACTTGTGATACTGTTGATGATCTTAGAAAAATGTTTATTGAAAAATTAGCCAAAAGTCTGCTTCAACCAATAATATAAAGATTTTATTATATCTCCATGCAACAAATGGCTATATAAATTCGAAAACCACTACAACAACTGAACAAATGTGCTTGCGATTTTGAACACGAAAATCCAGTTATTTCAAGAAATAACTGGCTTACATTGTGCATAACATTGTTCTAGTATATTTACAAAGTGAAGATAACTTCTACGAAATAGTAAGTTAAAGGGAAGAATGGTTTCTTTTCCCTTAAATGCTTGGTGCTTCATACACCTGGTAATCCGAATTACCACTCTGGCCATAGTAGTAACAGTTCAGCAGAGATAGTGAGTGTGGCACGTACGGAGGAAAAGTGAAAAGTGCATCTGACAAATGACACAACAAATCGGTTCTAAGCAGGATCAATCTAATCTTTCCTTTTAGACCTCTGCTAATCTCTGCAATAAGTCACAGCTTGCTTTCTATTGCAGTTAAGTACACCATTGTTGTAGTGAAGTTTGAAGCTGACTGGAGCGATGCTTACAGCAACCTTGCTGTGAGAAAAATATCAGCTTATGTAGGCATGAGGGAGAGAAATTATTAAAGTCATTTTGTCACTTAACATACTAAATACTCATGTTGAAACTTTCAAAAAAAATGACAAACTATCCAGGAAACGGGATATTTTTGCTTGTAAAATCCTGGGCAATATTTTATTTTAAAATTATCAAAAAAAAAAAAAAAAAAACACCTTTACCACTACTCAAAAAATGATTTTCTCAAATTTATTTTCTATATAAAGATTAAAACAACAATCCAGATACCACCCTTTTTTGTTAACTTACTTTAGAAACCGCAGCAGCAGTAAGATCTCCGGTATCTGATGGAATAAAAAAAATACAATATCAGTATTATCTTTGGTGTGTATAAAAACCACAGGCATGCACACACACGAAAAAGGAAAGGATAAAAAAGAAAAATAATGAAAGCAAAAGAGACAGACAGGCTGGAGAATTAGTTCTTTAGGTAAACTGACAGCATGTATTTTTAAAGGCCATTTGTTTGTCATGGGAAATCTAATCATAATAGCATTTATCAGAAGGAAAGCAACAAAAATATATTTACCTCCAATATCTGGTGGTGCTGTAGGTGGTGGAATTCCCTATAGTAATAATAATAATTTAAAATAAATTTAGATATGAGAAAAATCTGTGTTTCCACAGAACATAATTAGATTTCAGAAAGCTAGTGCCATATTTACAGAGGAATACATAAAATGCTGCCATTTTTTATGATCCCATTGCAAAATAGATGAAACTAAACCCTGGAATTCTATAGGATTGTAGTAGTGTAAAGTGACAATCAACTCAAGGTTCATTAAAGGATTATAATTAACAAAGTAATTTGGCTATTTGTTATTATTTTTAGCCTTAAGTTAATTAGAAAGTTGTTACAATCCCCAAATGTGATATCAGTAGCACTGCTTGTAAGTTGGACGCTATGATGTAACCACAAAGCTGGCCAGAAACTCATTCAGTTACAGCTTAATTTAAAGCATGAAAGCAAGGGGGGGGTCTAAAAATCAATACTATATTAAAGCCTTAATGACTTAAATCTTCAGTAAGAATAAAGCCCTGGAAGGTTCTGTAGAACTGAGCCAAGGTGCATTAGGTGTGACTGATATTCCCATTGGAAAATTCCAACTGATCATGCAACACTGGCAGAGCCTTAAAAAAACTGTACTAAAGCTTTCGTTTAGCAAAATAACTGATCAGAAATTTGTCTTACTCCCCGTTGCACACAACTAATAATGTACACCTGGACTCAGAACATTAGCTGGGCGAGAGGGCCGTGTAACAACGGAAATAAGGCCAGGAAAAAAGTGCCCACTGCATGCAGAACTTCTGCCAATCGAATGAATGTCCAGTCCCTACCAGAGCTTTTCATTTTTAATAAGAAATAAAATTTTAGAGTACCTAGAAGAAACCCACATGGCTGGCTGATGAAACTGTTTTTTTTTTTGGGGGGGGGGAATCCAAACTGAGCCAGCTATCAGAAGTAGAATCAGTAAAGGTGTAAATCAGTCAAAATTCAATAATTAAACACTGTTATGCATAAATGGCTAATAAAGCTGACAAGACAAATGTTGCCACACAGACTGCAGGTCAGAAAATCAGTCAACAGTTCAGCTGTAGAATTCCTTCTTAATGTAGTTCCACACTTAGTAGTTTGGATGTTGTCATAGGCAAACAATGACCACTGAACCATAAAGATGCCATTATATGCCACTCAAGGCTGACTGCAAATTACAGGTATAAAAATAAAATACGAGTAACAATTTTTAATGCCACTATCTATTGATTAGTAAAATGTTTCATACTTCTCGTTTGTTTCAGATAGTGTTAGACTAGGAACATTATTAGCCTCCACACAGACAGCTCTACTTATTTGAGTGCAAGTAGGAGTACAACTCAAAGTCAAGATTTCATCTAAAGAGCATATTTTACAAAATACTCTCCATAAGAAAAATCCTGAAGAGTTTAGTTTAAAAAAAAAAAAGAATCCATATATATATATTAAATGTTTAAGCCAGCAATAAAGAATACTATTTTAAAATTTATTTATTGCGTCATCAGCCATCTGATCCTCTGCTGGCCAGCAAATTTCAAATACCAAATGTCAGAGTGAAAAGTTTTAGCGGCTACTAAAAAAGATTTACTCCATTGTTTTCCCTTTCCACCCAAATTTTAGTTTAAAAAGTCTATGAAAAGTTGACAAAAGAAATGATGACATTTTAACAATGAGAATATGTCTGTAGCGAAGGCTGACAAGTCTACAATGACAATCGAGAATGCTTTCAGAAGTTAGGCCTAATTTGAGCTTTACCACCACCACCACCGCTGTTAGTACCACCAGCACCAACAAGATGACAAGTTTAACTTTACCAACTGCCTAAAATCCAGAGACACCGCTCGGCGATGCTTTTCTGTATTTGGCAGCAGTTGTGGTGGAGGACTGTCTATTTGGTTAAGATCTTCTTGTGATGAAATTGGATCAAAGACTGCGAAATCAGCAAATCCAAATACCAAACTGTCTCCTCCTTTTTTCTAATTGGAAAAAAAAAGGTCTTATAGCAATTTTATAGTTGGTCAGTCAGTCACAAACCCATGAGCTTAACTGCATACCTACGTAGAGAGAGAGATCACTCATTAACACTAATCAATCTACAATGTTTATTAAAAAGTTTACCACTAAGTGGGGAGAGAGTTACACAAGCAGATTTCTGCATTCCATAGAAACAGCTAAAACAGAACATCTGTCAAGTGCATGGAAGCAATCTGGTAACACATGCACAAAAAAGAACACAAATATTCATTTCAACAACATCAGAGAGATAATTTATGATAGTCTGAATTTTGAAAGGAATCTATTGGTTATTTACTTTAAAAATAAAAAAAGCAGCCAAAAATCAGATAACTACCTAAACCCCATGTCCGGCAGCCATCTCACTTACTAATAGTGTCTTGGACTAAAAAAAAGACTTCGTGAACTCCCGCGATGTGGGAATAACCTACTGATGAAGAAAGCGAAAGCTTCAGTTGCTAGCTAACCCCTTCCTGAACTTTAATAATAGTAAAAAAATCATACTTACATCTTTTGGGGATATCCTTGGTGGAACTGCTGGTGGGGGCAAGAGAGCTGACCCACCTAATGAAATATAATAATCGGTTCTGAAGTGTTTAAGTTACTTCAATTATACCACAACAGTCTCAAGACAAAGATCAACCAAAGTACGTGCACACACTGTAAAATGGCCAAGATATAATGGTTGCTGTTTTCTTCTAAGCTATTTACTAAGCAAATAAAATATTTTGTATAATTCCTAAAAAGATTTATAAGCCTTTTCCAAACTAGTCTGCAAATGCATATTGATGTAGAGAAAAAAAAACACTAAAAGAAAATTCAATGATATATAGGTGATTGAAAAGTCAGCTCCATATTTAAAAAAAAAGAACAAGACGACAACTTCTGGTCTAATAGGGACGAAAAGCTGCTTCATTCTAGTGACGTTTGAAAGATAATTTGCAAACAGACAGTTTACCACTGGAAGCCTGGTGACCTTTTCAAATGGGGACAAGCATGCTCTAGTGAAAATGGGATATTGTGTTTGAGAAAACATGCCAGATAATGCAAGAGCTGATGTTGAAATTCAGCCAATCAGAGAAAATAGAATGAAATTATCTTCTAAATGACATTAGGACAAGGTTTCTATGCCCATTAAAGAAAAAGTTATAAGAAGTTTTTAAATAGGCAGCAACTTTTTCATATCACCCTATCAAGTTAAATAATTTTAAAATGTTTTGTTGTCTTGTATTTCTGAAAATATGCTTTACCATTTTTAAAGCAGTCATCTGTAGGGTATAATTTCAACCTCTGGAAGGGGTTTGGATTTGCTTTAGATTAATGTTCCTAATGACAAGCCTAAATACAATGAAGAAATAGTTGGATAGTTGCACTTACAAAATAAGGTACCTTTGTATTTACTGTGATAAATGACTGTGCCGAGTAGGCTCCATGTCTTTTACAATAAAAATACTTTTAAAATTGGGTTTTATTTGGCTTCTTGTAATAAGGAAGCGTTTAGTTTTAAAGCATTCTATGAATTCATTCACATCCTTACATCTTTAAGACAGAGAGAAAGGAATTTTCAACCTACTAGAATCCGTTTTAAGTTTCAAGTCTACAGAGAAGCTCCTTCCATGAGACTGGACAGGTCTGGGTGGTAGACGTGGCGGTCCCTGAGCCAGGGAAGAGCCACCACCACCAACCGGCGCGGGGTCTCCAGAAGAGACTGACGACGTCCCAGCAACGGGCCAGTCAGCAGGTGCTTGCTCATGTGCAGAAGTCTGACCAGAAGGTGGAGCCGGCAAAGGCTGTAAGTGTCCTGTGCTAGGAACTAAGGATGAAGGTCAAAGATAAAATAAAGAAAAACAAAACAAAAAAACACACACACAGGTTTTAAAAAGACCATGTAATGAATCAATGAACTAATACCTGAAAAGAACTCAAAAAAAAAAGAAAAGGAATCCATTAAGCGATCACTCAAAAGCACCAGGATTTCTGTTTTAGCTTGACCTCAGGTTTAGTACGTGCACATGCTTAGATTACTACCATGCCAGCATAGACTGTTCGTAGTTAACTCGGCCGTCTTCACATTTTAGTAGGAGGAGGAGGAGGAGGAGGAATGGCTAAATGCAACAAAAAAAAATTATATATATATAAACAAACTAACTTGTTTAGACTGATCAATTGAATTTCTTATCATTATTCTAAAAAAAAAATAATAAATAGTAGTTTTTACAGTCGTGTGGAAGTTAGTTCTGTCAGAATTTCATCTATATGTTAAAGGGGTTGGTATGTGTATTTGATCGACACAAAACAAGGACTGCACTTAGTACACATGGCATTGCTTCCAAACTTGGTACAAAGTCATCCAAAAAATAGCCCAATATTTGTTGTAAAATAAGAGGGAGGGAGGGAGAGATGACATCAGTACAGAGAGAGAGGGATGGAGGGAGAGAGATGACGTCAGTAGAGGGAGGAATGGATGGAGAGAGGGAGATGACGTCAGTACAGAGAGAGAGAGAGAGAGAGAGGGAGATGACATTAGTAGAGGGAGGGATGGATGAGAGAGGGAGATGACGTCAGTACAGAGAGAGAGGGATGGAGAGAGAGAGATGACGTCAGTACAGAGAGAGGGAGGGAGATGACGTCAGTAGAGGGAGGGATGGATGGAGAGAGGGAGATGACGTCAGTACAGAGAGAGAGAGAGAGAGGGAGGGATGGATGGAGAGAGGGAGATGACGTCAGTACAGAGAGAGAGAGAGGGATGGAGAGAGGGAGATGACGTCAGTACAGAGAGAGAGGGATGGAGAGAGGAAGATGATGTCAGTACAGAGAGAGAGGGATGGAGAGAGGGAGATGATGTCAGTACAGAGAGAGAGGGATGGAGAGAGGGAGATGACGTCAGTACAGAGAGAGAGGGATGGAGAGAGGGAGATGACGTCAGTACAGAGAGAGAGAAAACCAACTTGACTGGGTTCAATGGTGGGTCTCATCCAAAGTTAGGTAGAGGAGAATTAATTTTTGAAAATTAAGCACAGTAGCAAATTATTAGGTTCCTCTTGACAACTTTTAATTAATCCCCTGCCAAATTAATACTACTAGGAAAGAAGAAGAATTTTAAAAAAAAAAGAGAGAGAAGCATCCAAATTTTCTCGAGATACAATATGCTACACAACCTGACAACAACGGCAAATAGCAAACGGGAGCCATTCCTTAACTGTTCAGTTACTCCTTAAACCTGACATCACATAAAAATATGCAAATAAAATGTCTCTCTTATTGCTGGAAATTTATTCAAAACAAACAAACAAACAAAAAACCTGGTATGCCATTCTTTTCTCCAGTTTAACTGGCACTGGTGATTAAATGGTAGATGACAAAAAACATGCATCATTTTCAACAGTCTCTGCTGAAGGTCTCTATTCTGCAATTATTACCAAATGGGTTCACACAAAATCAACATATTGGATTCTTCACTTACAATGATAGGTTTATTGAAAGCTGTGTGTGCTTTTCTTCTTCTTTCATTTTTTTTAAAGCATAAAATCCCACCACCTCCCACTACCCCTGACAAACTGTTCTGTGTGAAAAGACAACTCAGAATAGTTTTATTATTATAGTGGTGAAAGTTCAAATGATTAATGATACATAAGTGGCAAGGAGAAGGGGAGGAGGAGGGGGAAAACAACAACAACAAAATGCAACAAAAAGTTAATGCTACATCTAGAAATCAAAATAAAGATCATCAGTAGCACAATCCAGGACCCAATGGTGTAATATTAAACTAGAAGCCATAATTTATACAGGGGAAATCAATGAGCTTCATGTATTTAAACTTTATATTCAATAACAAAAATCACAAATTAATTAATCTATAAGTAATGAATTACCCATAATCATTTGCATTCGCCTCTTGCATGTCTTTAAAGAACTTGCAACTGGGGCCTAGCCCTTTATATTGTCCTTGAAGTAGTTCATGCACTTTTCTCATTTCAGCTAATGTTTCTTGATTTTTTTCATACAATTATTTTAATTTTTCACTTTTTCTTTTCTGTTGCTCCCTGATTTGAGCTTCCTTAAGGACTCTGCATCACTGTTGGAAATATCTCACCTGAGGCTGAGAGGAAAGTCTTGGCTACACTGTACCATTTTTATTTCTGTGCTGTAATATTCCTTTCAGAAGATGTAACCTTCCAACATCTCAAAGGTGAGCGTTTATTTCTGCTTAGACAGAAGCAAGAAACGGTCTCAAGAACCAGAGAAGTGTGTAGCAGTACGTTATACTGTACACAATAAAAGAATTATTGCAGACTTTGGAAGGCGAGTTAAACTGTAGCAAAACTCATGTACAATCAAGAGAATTGTGACCTCATGAGCAGTCAACAATGAAGGACTTGTTGACTGCCGACTAGAAATGATTTTTAAATCTTGGGTCATGCATGACTGAAAACCATGGCCAATGAGAGATCATCTCTTTAAGTGTTTGAGGTTCCATTTATTCGTTAAGAATGGTATAAACTTTGCTGATGCGGTAAGCATATCAAATGAGCAATGAGGCAGTAATTTTCTAAGTCACAACAACATTTTATTGTTCTGTTATTCTCAATTAGTTTGCTGCAAGCTCCAATCAAAAACTTGAACATTTCTGCTCCAGAACTTCCTAAGTGTAGCAGCCATATTTTGATGGTTATTCAAGTAAACCAAAGCATTGTTTTGGCTCCATGAAATCACGTGGTAATCTGGACTTAGATGAACTATATCTGAAAGGACCATTGCTGATGTGGTGGGGGTCTTTGTTGTTACGTGCTTCACATCAGAATTGTACTTTTTTTGCAGGATATAAAATTGATTAGACATTTTGTTTTCTTCATTTTATAGAGAATGATATTCTTAAAAGTGCACTCTTTTTGAGAATTTATATGATATTTGTTTTAAAAGAGAGAGACTTGAACCCACCTACCCCCCAAACACACACACACACAGACCAATCAAGTCCATGGATCGTGCCAATGATCAAAAACAAAAAAAAAAAAAACCAAACCAAGCATACATGCAACTTAAAGGCTCCTAGTTACGCGTTCATAATGGTGGCAAGAGCACGCGCAGAAGCTAGCTGCCTCTCTGCCATTGTGCTGAACGCGTACCTGGGGCGGTTTTCTTTGGCACAGGTCTGGGACGGCCGTGCAGGGGGGTGATGACTGAGGCCAATTTGGAAGTCATGGAGTCATTAGGCAGCGTTTCATTGTAGGAGTCAAGGCTGGCCCGCTGCTTTGACGGACCAACCACCTCGGCTTGCTCGGCTGGATCTAAGTACATTACTGGATCTGAAAGTCCAAATAGTAGAGTTTTGGTAGCAAACGTAGCAATGCAACTCAGACATGTTGGGACCACAGACAAGCCGTGTTGTCTGCGATGTTTAAAGATATATATTTACTTGGAAGGAAAAAAAAAGAAGGAAAAAAAAAGATTTTTGTGAATTTTTTTCTTTTTTCTGCATTCTGATAAAAAGTTTTCCTCGAGATCTACATGACCATGAACACACAGACTGTTAGCAATCTCTAAATATACAATGTGCACAATCTCGCTATGGTGACATTCTGGAATTAATGAGCGAATAAACAAGAAAAACAGGAAGATAGAGAAAAAACAAACAAGCAAAAAATTATCATAATTTTTCTCTATTAAAACAAAGTACACAGAATCTACTTTCTGAAGATATTTTCTTCACAATAAATGTGAAACACTGCAGTAGCCATTAAAAAGATGAGGCATTTCAAATTCATGACTGTCCCATTCACTTTATCTTTTACCAATTTTTCCTCCTACTTCAAAAATTCCTAACTTACTTTTCTTTTTATAAAATGCCCCAAATATATAAACATTGGGCACTAAGACTTACACATATAACCCCCTCACCTACACACTTAATATGGGAGGGGCCTTCATTCCTGCCAAATTCCCTTAACCATAACCACAACAAATCTTTAGTCAAAAATCTTTTCTTGAAGTATTTTCTTCTGTTAGGATGCCAAATCTCTAATCTGCTATAGGCAGAGAGAAAGAGAATACTTTGAAAGCTGGTAGGTTGAAGATGTCACAAAATTAGTCAGATGTTGGCATAACCACTTTCTCATGTACAGTCTTTTGACAGATGTTCCAGAAAAAGGTGGTAGTGCTTAGTATTTTTTTTACTTATTTGTGAATATATATATGTACATCTGAGAACATATAGTATACCCTGTCATAGTAATATGTTGATGTCAAATGTCTGCAGCATGAAGAGCCTTTACTCTGTTTAACACTGAATCAGCGAGACTTTCTATCATAGTTTGTCCAGATTATTTCATATCCATTAGAGAGCTTCCTTTAATTCCAGCATATTGAAGGGCATTAACAAGTTGCTCAGCTGCCATTCCAGATGCTTCCACAGTGATTCATATCAGTGATTTGGGATATCCAGGAAAGAAAGTGAATACTTGATTCCTCTTTCAGACTATGGTCACGTGAGGTATGGCATGTAGTGCCATCTTTCTGAAGAGCATGGCCAACAAATTTCAGCATGCCTTGCTGGTAGAATGGTAGATGTTTTTAAAATAGTGATGTACCTGGACAGATTGAGATTCTGACAAACACCAATCATCCTTCTACCAAGCCAGAATGCAACTCGTACCATGGCACCAGTGCTTCCATATATAACAATGGGCTGAAGACAATGAGGTTGAAGGTCTGAGACTACAGATGTAATCAGGTAAAATCTGGTTTCATTTGAAGAGAGTACAGCTGCCAATGTGTGACTGTCTACTCAGACATTCACTAACCAGTCCTTTCAAAGTCTTTTATTCCTTTTGGAGAAAAGAAATTTTTTACATGCTACAGACCTTCTGTAGCAAAGCTGGTGAAGATGGCACTGAACCATTCTTTGGCTATTTCAACTGCATGGGTGATGCTAGCTAGAGAATCTTGACACTGTATATGGATGTCAATGAAGAAGCCCTTCCAGATTCCTTTGCTGCAGTAGTGACATAAACGTTGATGGATTAGTGTTGATATTGGCCACAGATCCATGAAAAATGTTGAGAGTTTTGTCCATGACTCTGCATGCACTAAATGACCTATAACATGATCTGGGAGAGGCCTTAACAGAAATACTGCAGTATCTGCCTGTGTACAGCATGGTAATAGTGCACTATGGCAATCTATCTAACCAGACATCCACACAGTTTAAATATGTACATTTTGGTTACATACATTCATTTATAAGGGCAGCCAAATTAATATGGCAGTGCATTGTGTGCGCGCGTGAGAGAGAGAGATATCTTCTGGATTATAAGTACAATGGGCCAACTCAGCTCACTTGGGTAAAAATGAGGTGGTGGTTTATACTTTATAAAAAAAAATCCATGAATCCATTTGTTTGCCGACATTAATATTTTAAATAACCTGTACCCAAACCAAATAATAATTAAATAAAAAGCAAGTAAAGAACAATAATTTTTATTCTTCATGCTATGCTTATAAACAAATACTGTATGCCACCAAAAATCTATGCACTCAATGCTATTTTTCTGTTGTTTTCTTTCTTCATCTTCCTTTGTCTGCTGATGTTTTCTTTAAGCTACCAACATCATTATAAATCTCAGGCCCACAAAATTCTCATTAGTCATTTTATTCCATGGCAATGTCAGACTATACAAACAAAATTCTAATAAAAAGACAAAATCACACACAGCAACAACAAAAACATCTACTGTTATGAATGTTACACAGGAACAGCCAAAATAAAAAAAAAAGTTAATCATTACACAGATATATAATATATAACTTATTATAAAGCTCATTACATGCAGAGTATGGGGGGGTCTGTTATGCTATAACAATTACACCACAGCTTATCAGGTGCACTGAGAAGTCCACTTACCTGACACCGTTCTAGTTCTATCCACTATGTCTGGAGGAAGAGGGTGACCATCGGGAGACATCCTCACTGCCACAGGGTGAATGATTTTGGAATCCTAGCAGAAATACATTTCAGCATTAGTAGTAGTGGACAATTCGTATCTATAACAATGGAAGATTAATGCTGCTATTTTCTGTGCTGTCTAGGTGAGGGACCCACAACCAGGAAAGAAAAAAAGCAAGATGATTAAGAAATGTATTTGCTCATTAACGAATGTATTCAGTCTTGAAAACAAAAAATATCAGCTTAAAACCGGGTTGCTGATATATTTTATAATATTATAAAATATACTAATATAGGAAATTAAAAGGAAAAAAAGACCAAAATTCATGCTTCACCTCCACTTTGCCAGTGCAGAACATGATAGTAATATAAATAGCTTCCTGTTATAGCAAATTACTCCAGCACTTAATGTATGCATTGAAGTTAATAAGCTGGGGGTATTAACTGTTTCAAAGTTTTACTTTACAGGGCATCAATTAACAATCAATGGAATAAAAAATAAGTACAATTAAATTTGTTTTCTTTACAGGAAAATTATATTTTTTAAAAAAAGTGTTGGTCATGTATAAAATTGTCCAGATTTACATGCAGAAAGGCATATTTTTAACCAGTTTGTGTGATAGTACTTAGTAGATTTTAGGAAGTTCAGTGGAAAGGTTAACAAAGCTGTGCTGGTTGTCAGCCATGCTTAATCACAGCAGTAGCTGCTCAACTGTTTGAACTAATGCCCCATTACTTGGCAAAGGGAGATGGGAGCAGTATTGATTCATTGGGAGTTACCATGTCACTCGCTAGTCGGTTCGATGTTTGACACAAGATTATCCACAATCTTCAGAAAAGGTGGTAAACTTATAGCAATACTAGGAGATTGGAGCAACTTGTTTGGGGCCAGAGTTACTCTTCCACACACTCTGTACAAAACTTGTACATAAGCATTCTGCATCTGTAAGACTGCTTCGGCCTGCAATAATCATTGCTCTATCACTACCTGGTCATTAATGCTAATATCAGATGTGTCAATAGTGCTGGAATGTACCTAATATAAAACTACCACCACCATCAAGCCAATCAACGCCAAAAATCACTGGCATTAGATGGTATTCTCCAATGAGTCCAGATTTTGTTGGTCACTTCAAAGCCTACAAAGATAATGATTAGGTTAACCAAAACTGCACCCAAGAAACCATCATGTTTGGCAGGAAAAAATATTATGATGTGGGAGAGACATATGAAAAACCATGTAACTGATCTCTTGTCTTTTTTATGGCATTACTGTGATGATATCCTGCAGCCTCAAATACACTATTTCATAAAAATGAATCTCATGCAATATTCCAGTAAACAACATCCACACCTTCATCAGATATTATAACTGAATGACATGTCCTGGCCCAGCCTAATTGATGGAGCACCTCTGGCATGTTTTCACCCTAACCCTGACCAGTCAGTACAAGCACTTATCAAACTTTACTTAGATCATATCTAAACTGCTGTTGTCTAATCTCCTATAGTGCAAGAAGAATACCAACTTTAAATAAGCTCTTGATTATTAATTCCCTTGGTAAAAGCCAATATAAAGAATTACAGACAAATTTCAGAGATACAAACAATGCCCCAAGGATAAGTTCTCATCAAATCTAATGGTGAAGAGCTAATCAAGAAGAGTTGCATGCATGCACACACACTTGACTATGTGATAAGATCAGGAGCTAGGGGCTGTTACTCATGGTTGATTAGGTTATTTGAGTAGATGTCCTGTTAATAGTTCAAGCAGCAACAAATGCAAGAGAATCTAAGCAAAATGAGCAAACAAATAGTAGCATTCAAGAATAAATAAAGCTTTAGTAAGGAACTAATTAAATGTGACATGGCAGTTAAGGCAGGATCTCAAAAGAATTAAGGTGTACTGGGGCAAAGCAGAACTGATAAAGCAGACAGCAAAGGCTAACCTAGATTTAACTGCAAGGACAAAAAAGAAAGAGTAATGCAGTTGATGACAATCAGGAAATTTTAATACCTTCAAGTAATCTTAAAAGCAGAGCATGACCTTTTCAATGCCAAACTTTGCTACATAATGTAATATATTATCAGTAGTACACAGTTATGAGAAAATTTCCAAAGTTGAATTTTCAAATGCAAATACCAATAAACCAAATAACAGTAATATTACAAAAGAAACAAAAATTTTGATTAGCTGTAAAAGTAAAAGTAGTGGATACTGATGAAATTTATCGCAAATAATTGAAATCAACCACTTAACAAATACGTTATACTCCTTTAAGGAATGTATTGGAAACAGGCCAGTGCCACTCCACTATTTCAAAAGGCTCTCTATATATGTTAACAGTCATAGGAAAACTAAGAATTACTGGGCTGTTAGTTTAATGATGACTATGGGTAAGATGCTTGAAAGTATGAAGACAAAACTTGTCATTCATTTACACAAAAGTAACTTACTGTAGCAAAAAGATTAAGCAAGATTTTAAGGAATGAAAGGCATGTTAAATAAATATCTTTAAGTTTCTTAAGATGTCATCAGTACCTGGAACTAAGAGACTATTCATTATTTTGATTTCTGTAGAGCATCTGATACAGTTATGCAGATATTTGGTAGAGAAATGTAAAAACATTAGCATAAAAAGTAAACTTTTAGTGTAGATCACTTATATAATCAAATTCAAGTCTGAATATAACCAGTGGGGTATTGCTGCAGGGTTAGTTTTTGGGCCTGTTTATTCTTTAAATTATACAACTGATACTCATTTTTTAAAAAAGTCAAAAGCAATGTGATAGTTTATCTTAAAGCCAATAGGATCTTAGACATATTTAATTGTAAATAAATAGACAGAACCCTTTTATAAAATGTGATTCACATATGAAGATTACACTCTGGAAAAGTTTACAAATCTACTAGGATAATTAGCAATGTACATAAGTCAACTAGAGACTATATCACAGCGTATTATTCTTAATGGTGGCATCTCCAAATATGAAGGTTGCCATGATTAACCTTAAGGGCTATTAAGTAAAAGTGGCAGGCCCCTAGAAACACCACATCAGAAAGTTCCTACTAGAACCCTTCCTCTCGAGATTTGAGAGAGAAGAAAGCCCTAACAGGTAGGTGTGCAAACTAAACTGATAACAGGTGGGAAATGAATTTGCTAAATACAAAAAGGAAATGAGTCACCTTTAAAACAATGATTTTGCATTACACTTTTTAAAAGCACAGATCACAGAAATGAACATTGTGATTTTCAGTTTAGAATGACCATTGTAAGAAAATGTTTCTCAATGTTATTAGCTTAAAGCAACAGGAATTTACTATTGTTGTCAAAATGCCAAATAATACCTGCCTGTGCCATGATGGCATCTTGTACCTGATGAGGTTTATTTTGATAGTACTACTTTGTATATTTAAAAAAAAGATGATAAAATTACATTATTTTAGTGGCAGCAGCAGTATGTTATGTTAAGAGAACCACATTCAATATTAATTATATTCCTGATTGTTTAAAAAAAATGTGTATTTGTTGCTGATCTAACAATGTGGCAGTAATCTTAAAAGATATAATGAATTACAAAACTGAGAAATACTGAAAACTTGAATATACTATCGGTGAGCCTTAAAACTAAGATAGTCCAATATTATCCCAACCACTCCAGATAGCTATGGTAGAAATTTGTCTGGTCTCCTATGCCAAAGAGCATTCATACCCACAAAGAATCTCATTCTTATATTTGTGAGGTAGCCTTTAATACTGCTAAGAAATTTTGTTCACAGTTAAGAAGTAAAGGTGACTATATATCCTCATACTGTTTTATGGATAGAGATTGTAATACACTGAATTCCAAAAGTCAACAAAAGGAAATATTTCCATAATAGTTAAAGTTTAATTGCTAAATAATCAATGACAAAGTTTTAGATATTTGTTGATCCTCAGGCAGATATTAGCTTTAACTTTGTTTTTTTTTTTGGTGGGGGGAGAAAAAAAAAGGTGCTTATGAAAGTATGAAATATTGTAATTCTAAAATTTTTACAGATGCAATATTTGTACACAGGTGTGGATATTTTTGTTAAGTAAGAATGACCTGAAAATGGGGGGGGGAGTGAACTTGGTGACCTCTTCATTGCCAGCTAAAAAGCAGGTAGATGTTATTCTCAACTGTATTTCTCACAACTTTTATATTTAAAAAAAAATTTTTTTTTAGGATTGTAAAAAGAAACAAACAGGAAAATGTGCCGGCCATATCATACAAGTAATGGTTTGGTCAATTACACGTGCACTATGCAGTTGAGCGTTATCATCCATTAAAATGAAGTTTTTTCCCAATTGCACTGCATTTGGTCTGACATAGAGATCAGAATCTCATCCCTATACTTCAGTGTACTTCCCTGAAACACATGCAGGTCTGAACCAAGGCCATCACAGTGGTTCCTTTCCATGATGCTTGTGAGCTGTTGTGCATGTTTCACATTCCCTCTCAGTTGAATAAGTGCCATGACTCACCTTTAAGGTTAAATTATGACTCACCAGCAAAGAGAACATAGATCCAGATATAGCATCCAAGCCACATATTCAGGACATCAATCCAATTACTTCTATTTATAGCAGTGGATCAAGTTGGGTTGATCTTGAAGTTCTGCTTTAGGCTTCCCACTGTCCAACCTCTATTCTAACAATAGCTCTCCTCCCTGAAGAACCTAATCTGCCAAACAGGTGTGGTCATCCATCTATAACATAACCCTTCAAGACATATTCTAACAGAGCCAAAACTGATATGAACACAACCCCCCCATCTTTATATCAAAGTTTAATTGTTACTCTACTGGACATCATTTACATACTTCTTTTATAAAAGGTGTTAAATAAAGAGGAGTTACGATACTGTTTTGTAAAACTCTAACCATTTTGGAAATATCTTTGTTTCTTAACTTTTGAGAACCAATGTAGAACTAACATGTACATGGTTCCAGTATTTGTGTTAGCATTAAAAAATAAAAAAAAAATTCTGGATTGGTAATTTAGGGATAGTTTTTTTACTGATTTCTTATTTCTCTAATTATTTAACACCATAGTCTTTTTTCCCTTCATTTTGACCTATTGGATGTAAAACTACATCGCCAAGAAAAGTGGAAAGATTAGAATTCAATCTTCCCAATTCAATAGCCAAATCTCTCAACACCTAACAGGTGATGTACAACAAGATTCCCACAGTTGATCCATTCATTAAAAGAAAAGCCACATATGGAGATAAGAACCATGTATGGGTGGCAGAGGGCTCTGCTGGAGACCAGCCTGGTTTGATGAACCTCTGAAAATATGGTCTCTTTTTGATCTTCTGTAGCAGACTGTCAGCATAGGTTTTCTCGGGCACTCAATTTTTCTTGCTGAAGACAAAAGTGTCAGGTCCAATTAAGAACCAGAATGGCAACACTTGCTTTTAGCAACCATGGCACCACATAACCTCTTTAGCATGTCTACAATTAGACAATATTCACAAAAGAGACCATCTTATACAAAGAAATTATGCATTATGACCCTCCTTCCCACTAACACAAAATCGAAATGTATTCTTTTTTTTTGGAACAACCAAAAGATAGCATTGAATTAAGTACTGTTATTTGTATCAGATCACCTCACTCTGAAGTGAAGTGTAACATCAAACATTTTATCATGCATGCTATTATTTATTTTTAATTATGCGCTATATCAGAATCATTTGGTGAAGAATTAATCAGTTAATTTTGCCATCAACATCTATTTTCCAGTAGGTTCTTTACTAATTTCTAATTCTAAACTTGGGATTCTTACAGGTAATAGTGCATTAAAAAAAATTAAAAAATAAAATGAATAATTCAAATTAAATTTTGATTTTAAAAAAGATAATTATTTGTGTTTTTTTTTTTCCTCTTTAGGAAATACAAGTTCATTTAATAGTAGTTCACTACATGGGTAAGACAGAAGTTCTCCTACATCCTTATTATGTTCATTAGACAGACAGAAATGGCAAAACAATATTTGCTCAAAAATTATTTAATGCATGATATAGTCAAAAAATTTTTAAAAAAAAATCTAGTCAGTCAGTTGTAGGAAACAATTACACATTGACTTTTCATCAACAATAATGGATTTAGAAATATATCCTTTTAGATTTGTGGCATTAACTGTCCACCCATTAAAGCCACCCAGAGCACAAGAACAATGGAAAACCTACATCATGGCCATTTCAAAGGCTGAAAACTATGCATAGATAATAGAAAACTCCAAAATGCTGCTAGTCACAACAATAACTTCGCTCTCATCCCCTTTGAGAGTTAAATGTCAGAAACAATGTTTAGTCTATAAATTACTACTTCATTTAATTGAATTAATTAATTAAAAAACAGAAATGCATTAAGATCTCTCTATGCAGATAATTTATGAATACCATTCAGGTCAAAAGTAAGATCATCTTTAAAATAAAGATATTACCATGGGCACCCACAGGATTTTTTTCCAAGGGGGTGGTGGTGGAAAAAAATTACAAAAATGTCCACAGGATAAATAACGGAGGGGGAGGCGGCAAAATGACAAAATAATGTCAAATGCGGCGAATGTGCACAGTGATTAGAGCATACTAACGTAAAAAAATATAAAGATACTAATTTGTTTTACCATTCAAAGGTATTTGATTTTGATTTTTTTTTTTACTTAGAAAAATTTCTTTATTCATTTAGAGTTTTTAAAAATTTAATTAATTTTTTAAACATTAATATGCTTCCTTTGCTAGCTTACAATTATGAAACAAACACATTTTTATTCAATACAAATTGTAAACATCTCTTGTCTTGTCAAAATTTATCCATTATTTTCTGAATAAACTATGCTTGTTAGCTGTAACTTTTGCTCTATGAACACTTATCATACAAAGTCCAAACAAACGATCAGCTGCCATTGTTGACCTCAGTCATGTTTTCACCCTTCTCATTGTGCTAAATGACCTTTCTGCTGTGCAGGTTGTTATTAGTGATGTTAAAGCAAAAAATAATGTCATCGTTACACTACCACCATCAACTTTCCCTTGCCCCATCCTTGCAGATGCCCATGGATGGATATTACCCCTAAACTGTTGAGTATATGCTTTGTTCTTATGCCCAGAAAATCTCACTATTATCATTTCAGCCAGTTAGTTGCCAAGCAACTGCCGATCAGTCACTGGCACTATGCAAACGCTGAAGCTAAGCTAAAATGTTCAATGGTGCTTATCATATAAATTAGGTTGCTAGGAAACCAAATCAATAATGGTTTTCAATAGTCTTCATACAAAAAATTGTTGTCTGTTTAGTTAATTTTAACTATTTTTTGTTGTTGCAAATTCAACAAGATTTTCAGTCTTTGTTCCAGGATTTTATAAGAAAAAGAAAAGAATTAATCTGTAAAAAGCTTATACTAATTACATTTTTGCACAGCATTAAATCTCTCTCTTTGGAAAAAATAAATAAAAGATAAATGTAAGTTTATGTATTAACAGACTGGTTGAATTTAGATAATAAAACAACAAAACAAAAAAAAAACAATTGCATATAGGTATATATAAATTAATAAAATCGACTAATGTACAGCATTATGCAGTCTACCAATTCTGGTAATAAAAGTTGTCAAGAGAGAGTTTCTTCTCAATGTGGAAGCAATATTCAATAAAGTCATCCAGCTTGAGTTAGAAAAGTGTTGCATGTCATCCATTTATTTGAAAATATCAGCAACCAAAGATAGGGTGGTAGTTTCTACTATTTTGCCAGCCTTCTCTTACTCTTCTGTTGGCAATATATTTTGTTCAGCACTTTTTACATAATATCTTAGTGGCATCTTCAGAGACAAGGTTCTGCACTTGCTACAGCATTGCCTACATCACCCTTCCCAATGGGATTTCCTACAAGAGATTTCTTGAGGTCAGCAACATGTCTAGGAAGCTCCACAGGTGTAGAGCAGTTCCTGTTGTTGATTAGTGCAATAGAATTTGTTCCAGTTGCAATGAAGATTTCTCCACTTCATCCGCAGAATTAGATCAGTCAACTTAGAAGATTGGCCAGACGCCATTTTGAGTAACACCATACATGGTCCATAGACACAGGTGTATTAAGTGAAGCCTGCTGGCATAACAATTGACAAATGGTTAATTTCTTGTAACAATACCATTCTGGCATAGTTCTACAAACCAATCCTGACTGCACAATAACTGACGTGGAAATGCTTACTGATTTACCCTTTTCCAATTCTAGTGTTGCCACAAATATTCAATCACATACTTTCACACATAAAAAATACCAAAAAAAGAAAAGAAAAATGCTTGGCTGTGATTATCGCTATGCAGACAACACTCTTCAGAGAAATCCCACCAAACAGAAAGGAGTTTATATTAACAAAAAAATCAACAACAAGGACCTGTTGCAGCAAGCAAGGTTTCGTTAATCATAGATTTTAATGGAGTCTTTGTGCTATATGTATTCTTCGAGTTAACTGTGTAGGTCAAATCTCTGTTAGTCCTCTCCCAATGAAATTCATTCTGCTGTTGTAAGGTAACTTCAGCATTCAAAACCATGAAAAACACACTGTATTCTTTTGATCAATGTGGCTACAATATGCAGATTTGATGATTTAGCAACCAAATGATACCTGCCAATGTTTATTTAACCAAACATCTACAGTATATTTTTTGTAAATGTCTATAATACATGGTCTCTCAAGTTTTCTTTACACACACCTTTCTTATGCTACATTTCTTTTTCCATGTGCTGATTACAGGGCTTGCATTATTTCTAAGTGAATGAAAACCATCACTAGTTAGCAATATGTAAGTATATTCTTCCAAGATTTAAAAAAAAAAAAAGAGAGAGCAATTAATCTCAATAGGGATAAAGCATTACTACATGCAGAGTTTATTTGCTAGTTTATACTCTTAATGGGTGTGTGTCAATATCAGCACAGGTTGGAATGAACAGTAATAGAACACTGAAGCTTAGCAGCCTCCATCACACTGCACAGACTACTTACTGTTGGCACGTGAAGGTTTCACTGAATGTAATCATAAAATACTCCAGCTACTTACAAAACAGATAAAAGTGATTATGTTTACTGCTAGAAAGGACAGCTCTATAAACGAATGAATAGAATTGGTACAATTTACTTTCATCTACCCTATTTTAAAACAGTATCCAAGATCAGGTTAATTATCCTTTTCCAGTGTTTTAAACTATTCTTCTTTTATTTTTTTTTTTGAAATTAAATATTAAAATAGTTTTTGCATAATTTTATTTTGTAGTATAGGTTCACTTTTGAATATCATCAGATTAGTAATATACAAGCAAATAAAATCTTTAAAAATAATAATATATAGTTTTATTAAGTCTTTGCTAAGCATCTACTGTGAGTTTCAATGAAGGATATTTTTTTGGAATTAAATGTGTGCCAATTGCATATTTTAACCAGGCATTAAGGATGCAAAAACAAGAATGAGAGTAGTTTATTTAATCCGCTGCTTCAGAATTTAGCAGGCTTATTCACATCCTTCATGGTAACCAATGAAATGTTGGTTGTAAGCATCAGGTTTGCCATTTACTTGCTAAGCTAAACTGATGTTTGACACACAACATTATGCCTTGTGTAACCATTACTTATTACCAAAACAGTTTTGAGAAAACCACAGCAACAAATACAGGAAATAGTTTTTCAACACATTTCCAGCAGTGTATCACTGCATATGGTAACTGTACAGTAAGTGAAATTCCGTGAAACAACCTGCCAATCTATTATACACGAACCTGATTAAAAACAAAAACTATATACATAGTTGTCTACTCTCAATTATCCATGGATCAGATTAATCTGCTGTGTAAAATAAAAAAAAAAACAACTACAGAGTCAATGTAAGTAAACTCATGAACTGACCCCTCTATAAAAACCTGCCTACAAGTTTTCATCTTGCTGGCGCCACTGTCAACAGCATCGCTAACATTTCCGTTCTATTATCCGTTATCTTCAGGTTCTACGTTCAGATTCCCTGCATGCAGCAGACCGACCAACCAGTGCTAATGTAACTGTTGTGTCATTGCAGGTGGAAAGTGTTAAGGATTCTTTTTTTTCTTCTTCATTAATTATAAACGTACTGCATTGTATTTATTCCCCTCCCACCGAAGTATGTTGTACCAGATTGAAGAGAAGCTTCAGACAATAGAAATGGCTGGAAAATGTAGTACAGCCCAAAAAAAAAGGGTCTGCTATGATATAGGTGAGCAGACAGTTTGTGATTTAAAACATAAAATTAATTGTTCTTTTCTCTATGCAAGTAGACAATGACTGACTTCTTTAAAAAAAATTTTAAATGCCAATCTTTACTATTTAGGACCTCATTCTATATTTCACCTTAATTTTTCATAGGTGAATATACTAGGTGTGTTCCTATAGCCTAATTTACCGACGTTTTCTTTTCTTTTTTTTTTTTGGTTGCTTTATTTATCCAGGGTTCCCCCCTCTACCATTACCCTGGATAATCAACAGTCGACTTGTGTGTGTGTGTGTGTAAGGTGGCCACTACCAGAAACAAGCAAAATGGCTGCCCCTAACCTAGCGTGATTCAGTGTGTTTTGTACATGTTTAATTAATCAAGATATTTTGATAGTACCACATAATTGCTCTAGGATTACTTGCAGCATGTGATCTGCAGCCTCATCACCCAATCAGTTATCGGATTACGCAGCAGCCAGGAAAAAACGACTCTGTTTAGCAGGTGACCGGCTTGTAGAGTTAAATTACATAACAATTTTGCAAAAGGAACAAACAAAAAAAAAAAAAAACTGGCCACTTTAATCAAGCGACTGCCTTGGCAGATTTTATTGCATATATTTATTTTAAGGTAAAAAAATAAAAGCAAAATTCTATCACCCCACCCACTCTTTATTTATGACAAATAGCATTAGCTGCCCAAGTGTGACTTTGCACCTAAGAATGAATGTTTATTACCGTTTAGCTTAACCCTGACTTTCCATCCATTAAAGAAAGATAGAAAATAATACTTTCCTCTCCAGAGGAAAAAACAAGAATGTATGTACGTGACAATGTCAATGATAAGCTGTATTTAAACAAAATAAGTTATTTTTCCTCAGGGGTGACTTATATCATAGGATATTTCTTGCCATGTTAAAATCAATCAAATCTTTCTTTCTTTTCTTCTATATTCAGAATTCGAGGTAAAGCACAGGACTTAAAGCTGTGAAAGGTTACTGGATGCTCATGATTTGAGATTTTAAAAAAATAACATCAAATCAACCTGTTTAAACTTTACCTTATTTTATCCTCGTTTGCTGTACTTCCAGAGAGCGTTCGACAATATGATTTTGAGAGAGACCAACTTTTACATTTACATTCAAAATTTTCAAATATGTAGAAAAGAAAACTAATTATCTTTTCCGATTCAAATATTAAAAAAAAATAGTGATGGTTTTAAAATCCCCTCTCTCCTTTCCAATGAAGACCAGCAGAAATTAAATTATACAAAGTTTCAAAATAATGTCATCTAAAAATATCTGCCATGCACATATTCAACAAGTTCTACCAGCTGCAGTAAGAAAAATTCTTATCAACAACATGGCTCAGACCATCAGCCATCTTGAGAACAAAGGTAAACAAAAGAAGAAATATATAATAAATACATTACAACAGACAGACAGACAGACAGTCTAAAAACTGGGTAGCCCACACCATAACATGGTACGACAAGCAAACTAACAATGGACACAATGAAGTGGTAACAATACTCACAGGGTCAGTGGCTACTGGCTTGGGGAACTCAAAACTGACTGGCTTAGGTGCTGGTGAAGACAAGCCACTTGACGAAGGGGACTCAGATGGGAAATTCCTCGTCCACTGGAATTGCATGATAACATTCAAGTTTGTCAAGAGCAAAAAAAAATGTTCATGGGGAAAATAAAAAATAAAGAAAATAAACAAAAATAAGCCATTAAGGAGGAAAAATGCAAGTTTTCCCCAAAGAGATTGTTGATTTATGTACATTATTAGCCAGTGAGTTTTTCCCCTTCCAAGTTAAGTAACATACAATAGTTTAAAATGACGATAATAAAAATAAGATAGATATGCCAAAAATCCTATTACTATAACCACTGTAGTTCTATAAAGTCACTTTCCAAGCCCACAATGTAGAAAAGAATTCATTAATATGACTCTCCAAGTTGGCAACAAATGTAAAAATTAATAAGAATTTAACAAAGCTTTGCAACACTTTCATAAAACAATAAGAGCTTCAGACAATTAAATATCAAACCACAGAACACCTAAATGTTTTTAAAAAATAAAATGTATAGCCCTAGTTAAAACACATTAAATATAGATTATTTCGTGAAAAACATTTCACATTCCATAATCCATAGCTCAATAAATTTTACATTTAGCAGTTTCATTGGACTATCTGATATTAAAACAACAGTTTTTGGTCCACCACTTTTTTCTTTTAGTTTGCACTTTAAATACTTTATAACATACAGTCGCAAGCATTCAATAACACAAAGTTATTTTGACCATCTTAAAAGAACTGTTTGCTACATTTGTATATTTGAGTATCACTGATTAAACTACACAATTGAATCCCACAGAAGTCCAGCCACGAAAAGGATAATTCCACATTGCACCAGTATAGGAAAACAATGTTTTTTCTAGACTTAAATAACTCTCATTCAAAAGGTTAACATTTGCTAGCCAGTGAAAACTATCTGTGCTCCTCAGCCTGAACCACTTTCCCTACCCTCCATCCAATTTTTTTTCTCTCTCACCTTGCATTATAGACAAAGAAATTCTTTTCTTGCATGTTGAGGTGTTGAAAAATAATAGTCAAAATGAACCTTTCCCACAATAACCAATGAAAAGCTGCTCCTTGAAACATTGAGAGCATCACTGTAGTACATTTGCAAAAGAGGGAGACAAGGTGGAATAAACCACCACCATGATATTGTCTTGACCGCCAAATCTGCTGATCTTTAGCCCAGGGTACAATAAGCTACAGTGAAAATTATCAGGCAGTTTCTTCAAAAACTGCAGCAACCAAAGTTTTTCTTCTTTGCAAAATAGTACAAATGGAAAAAGTACATTTTTAAAGTAACAAGCTGTATACATTTACGAAATGATGCATGTTTAACTGAATTCTATAGATGGCTGAAAATAATGAGTTCTGAACTTCTCTACCACAAACAGTACCAAGTAAACCTTAAACTTCATGTATATGTGACTAAGGCCAAACTACTGTATCATTTCCTAAGTTTAAACAGAATAATGAGTGTCCATGGTGTTTTCGTTTTGTTTTTTTGTTTACAAAGTAAACATTGTTTTGATATTCATAACCTTTGTTCCAAATGTCTTTAATGTGATATGACAATTTCTTACAGACTAACAAAGCAGCAAACTTCAGAGAATGTATATGCCAATATTGTTTTGACTAAAGAACATTATGAAAACAAGAAATACTTAAAATGATAAATCCAAAGAACAAATGCTTAAACATAGCATCAGTCATTCTATCATTACATTTAAACAAACAAGGAATCATTTCAGGTAATGCAAAAATTTTGGCCGATACTATACATACAGTGCGTGTTTGTTTTACTTCCAGTGGAGTTCAATAATAACTAAACAACTTGCTAAAATAGATTTTTATAGGGAAAAACAGCAAATCAAAGAACCATTTATAGAAGTGGCCATTTCAGATTTAAAATAAAAGGGTCTCAAACATGGATAAACAGTGAAGAACAACTCTGTAATGAGTTTCTAGGTCTCATTATGGAAAGCTCTCACACTGTTTATCGTGAGAGCTTTAAACACAGACCCTAAGTTGAACTGGTAAATCCCATTTTCTCATCATCATCATCGTAATACCCGAAAAGTGCAAAATCTTAAGAGAGTTCACATGTAAGTAGTTTCAAGCACGAGTTTCTTCCCTGCTCCTTTAATTGTAAGGGCAGTTGACGAATTTATCATGGAAGAAAAATCAAATCAATAAATAATAAATCAGATAAGAGGAAATTTTTAGTCTCTGTGTATAGTAAAGGTGATATAAATAGCTGGATTGTATCAAATTATTAAAGTGGTCTTGAAAATACTTAAATTTATACTTTCAACCCAAATTAGACAGAAAGTTCTATGATATACTTGATACCTAATCCAATAAAAGCAGATCCAGGATATTTTATTTGCATGGTTATTTCTATGATAGCCTAGCAAGCTAAATGACTACACAAAAATCATTATGGCATTGTTTTCTTTAACCATTAATTAGAAACAAGAATTCTGTGTCTTGGAAATCTGAAAATTTAATTTGTGTAAATCCAATGTCAAAAGATTTTTGCAGATTTTATCATCATTCTATTTTAGGCATTTAATTTTTTTTTTTTGAAATTCTGATTCCCCCATATCATTGTTTATAATGTACCATGTTTAGCCCGCATTGAAAATCTGAGGGCATCTGGATTTTAAAAAAGACAGCAGCAGCAGCAGCAGCAACAGAAGCCCGGGAAAAATGCACTATAAAACAGACTTGAAACCATACTTCCTCCATTTTGAATTTTATCATCATATCCATTTGAAAACAGGCCATGAACCAAAGAATGAGAAAAGTTTGAGGTCTTAAATCAAAATTGTTTCTCTAATTTTTACCACCACACTATAAATTTCATCATTTTGTTATTTTATAAAAGCAACATATATTAATGCGACCAATCAGGCCTGGCATAGTCACGCTTGCCATAATACACTCCTTCCATCTAACATGACAGATTCCACACACCTTTGATAACTAATCACATTTTCATCCACAGTATGTAAGTTTAAAATACAGCAATACCCTGAACATCACACATCACTATTTGTGATTCAATTCCCCAATATTAACCATGGCTGATTAGAGTAAACAGAATGTCTGCACACTTGCTTCTTCTCTTTTTTTTTTAAAATGAGAATGGAAAAAGTGTATCCAGTCACAAAAAAGCCGCATAGCACCCCAGCTTGCACAACTACAATATATGAAACATCAGAGATTTTAATTTACTGAAATGCTATCATAGAAATATTTTTTTAAAGCAAATTAAGACAGTTTAGTTACAGATAATTGCATGGTGTAAAGGTCACCTAAAAGTGAAATGCTATCTTGGAGCAGAGAGTTGACTTATTGACAATGATTCTCGTTTACGCATTTTATTTATAAAGAAAATTTTTCTTTTGCTTTTTAAACAAATCCTTCTCTATCTGCACATGTACTTGTGCATGTGTTATGCATGCATGCACAAAAGATTTATATACAGTTCCAAACCATAATGTTTAGTTTATTGCAGAAAATGATAAATAAAAACAAGCAATAAAATGAAGGAATTTGGCTGAGCCACCATTATAGCGTGAAAAGCTTCTACCCAGTTTGGCATTGAATCAACGAGATTCTGTATCAGTCTGGTCGATTTCCCCAAATCCATCTGATAGCTTCTTTTAATTCCAGCACACTGGCAGGATGTGGATGGGCTGCTTCCAGCTGACAATCCAGATGTTTCCACAGGTGCTTGATCAGGAGTCATATCAAGCCTTGGGTGGGAAAGAAGCTAAATACCAATTCCTCTTCCAGCCTGTTGCCACATGAAATGTGTATACTATGTAGCAACAACCTCCTAAAAAATATAGGCATCAAATTTCAGTGTGCCCTGTTTGTACAAAGATGACAGGTGTATCTATAAATGGCAATGTCCCTGGTAAAATAATGCCCTCTGACAAACATCAATTCTGACTTTCTACAAAGCCAGACTTCCATACTTGACCATAGGCTGAAGACAATGAGATTACATGTTCTCCAAACATAGGTATGAACTCCAAACAAACTCCTGCAACCTGGACTCATCCTATCAATAGGTGTCTCCAGATAGGTTTGATCACCACAGGAACTTTTAAGGCATTTTATTCCTAATGGACAGAAGGGCTTTCTTATTTATTACAAAAACAACGCCAGCAACTTAATCCTGATAGTGTATGGGATGTGGCAAATACTGGCCTGTGTGTGTGCATGTGCACGCATGCATCATGGTGTCACAGTTTAAGAGGTTCCAGGTTATTTTTCTACAGCAGTGGCATTTGTCTTAGTGAACTTTGTGATAATATTGGCCACAGATCCATGAGAAATTGGTTGATGACTCTGGCTACATTCTAAACAGTTAATAGATGGTATTCATTAATGCGAGATCATGTTATCTTCTCACCTGGGCATTCAATACATATATGAAAACAAACCTGAAGTATGTAAATTTCAAGTCAGACACATTCATTTATTGGAATCAAATGGCAGGGTGCTCAAACTAAAAAAAAAAAAGAACCAGCCAGGTAAAATACAAACTTCAGATAATATCAAGATTTTATTGTAGACAATGCTTTTATTTATCACTCCTGTTTTTCCTCAAAGAAGAAAAATTAGTATGATCATTGATAAGATGCTCAATTTTGTGCTCACAACTGTCAAAACCGAGAAAAATCTATTAAAAACCCAACAAACATTCTATAACAAATAGGAAGACCTAATAGAGCTAATTAATGTTACCATAGAAACCGAGACAAGGTCTTTTTTAATTATTATTTTAACATCCTTAAAGAAGAAATCAAAATTTGCAAAACACCAATTCCAGCGTTAATAAATTACACACCTATTTAGAATTGAAGGATTAATTCTGAAAGAAAAATTAACTAATTCTCTCATTAAACGCACTCTAATCCTTCCACATTTTAAAAGCGATACTAAAAGTTTTCTTCTTCTTCTTGGTCTAGTATCTGTATTAACATGTTTATAAAGAGTGATCCCCTCCCACTGTCTCTGAAAGCTCTACTTGCTATTTTAAATTTGTCATCTGGGTTTTGGTCTCAGAAGATAAGCTTAGCTTTAAAGAGAGAAAAACAAAAGACCACCTTCTCTTCTAAGGGATATACTTTTGGTCAGTTCATTTTGCTGACTTCATGGTTCAAAAAAGTAATAAAAACAACAGGATATGAAGGATGTCTGCTCAAGATTATCTGAGTCAAACTTTACCATTTCAATTGAATTTTCTTTTTCTGGTCAAATTTGGAGTATTCTCAAAATCTAATGAGAACGATGCACTCTGGTCTAATTAGTAATTTTGCTTTTCTCGCCCAGCAATTTTGATAAATTTAAATGTGTTTTTGCTTTTATTCTTTTCTTGCTTTGGAAATCTAAAATATGAACTCTGCACCTGTTCATCAGAAGTGCTTCTGCAATCAAAGGATTCAAACTATATATTAGTTAGTTGTTTTTTTTTTTAAATATTTCGTTTAAACAATCTAAATTTTAAAATAGTTGGATAGACTTGAATCAGAGAAAAATTGCCATAATACTGCATCTGCAAAATCATATTCAGAATCTAATGAAGTACCACCTACAGGATAGATGATGATGCTTCAGTTTACAAATGACAACATTTGGACAAACAGGATTTAAACTGGTGATGACCAAGTTACCAAATGCAAAAGAATTTTGAATCTGGCACAAAATATATTTTCATTCCAGTTGCCAAAAGGTGGGGGGAGTGAACAATAAAAGTCAATTTTAAAAGTTTCTTAGGATTTTATTTGTTTGCTAAATGCAATGAGTTGAAAAGAATACAAAAAAGTAGCCATACTAATACACTACCCACAATGCACTGCACTGTCCACCTTAAGTCGTATCGATCACTACTAAAAGTATGTACAAGTGGTTAGGCCTAACATGCAGGAGAGAACTTTCCTTCACTATGCCTACATCAGGCTGCAGTACAGTAATTGGAAGAAATATACAATTATATGAATCCCTCATCACATAAGTGACCTTGCAGACAAAAAGTTGAGATTGTGATTCGTATCTTTGCACTAATTCCTTCTGGCTAAGCCAGAACTGATTTGGATATTTGGATAATTAGGTAATTTAGCCAAACTACTAAAAGAATATTTTAGCACAGCTTAAACTCTGACAAACTAGTTTACTTGGTGGGAGAAAGGCTAGATTAAACCATAGCAACAATGTCTGCTATATTCCAGAAATAGCTGATCCATTGTTCTACCTCTTACAGTACACATGCAAATAGCCACCAGATTCTGAATACAAAGGTATTAGGCATCTGTAAACATGAGTTTTTATTTAGTTCCATTGAATTAAAAAACTATCTGAACCATTAGATTTTTTTTTTTCTTAACTATTAGAGGCTATGCAGAGTAAAAATTAAAAAAAAAAACCTTTAAAATCTCTACATTGGACCATGCCATTTAATTGAAGTTAAATAAAGAACTTGAACCTAAGTATATACTAATTTTGCTAAAAGCCAAAATTGGCTGTTGATATGCTAAGCTATCTGGAGGTTAATAATTCAAAAAAAGAATGTCAGATTGAAAACTTTCATAAGAGATGGTAACTTTTCACTGAACAGAATCTCACTGAGATCTGTTTGTCTACTCTGCGTGTTTAATGATAAACATACCGTTTCAAGGCTTATTTTATTTCTACACTTAGCTTTTTATATCATCATTATAGTTATTAATACTGCACACACACTGTATATGAAGAAATGTCTGCATTTACCTCTTGATACATCATCTTTTAAAGAAAACAATTATGCAATGATCCTAGAAGTTGAAATGTTATTTTTGAATGACACGTGCTTTCCTCAATCACTGATAATTTTAGTTCTCATATCATGACTGGACTAGTGAATATCTTAGCTGTGTAAGTAGTACAAATGTCTCTTATGAAACTGTTACTTATTCTATAATATAAGTCGTCAAGAATCTCACAGCCTCAAGCCAGAAGTCTTATTGATGGAGATTTTTTTAAATACATAAGCGCATACCTTAGGATAGTATTTAAGCAGATTTTCAAGCAGCGTGATTACCAATGGATTTTACAACTGATCGCTGAGGCTTACTGAGCAATCTTCCATGGGTTTAAATAGTAATTTCAATGAAAAATAACAAGTTCTTTTTCATGGCAAATGCCAGTGAAGCTAAAATAAGAATAGATAAGACAGAAATACCAGAGAGTTTAAAAACATTAACGAAAAAACAAAAAAAAAGACAACAGTATTATTTTCATTCTCCAGATTATATCTATCTGGGGGAAAGAAAAGGAGTGCGCGCACATTTTGTTTTGCTTATAATGAAAACAAAGCCGTCCATATTTCTCTCCTTTCTTTTGGATTAGCAAACATTTTCTGTTCTGAAGAATTTGAAAAAAAAACCGTAGCATCAAGTATTTTACAAGGATTTCTCAAACCACCTGACATCTTAAAAAAAAAAAAAAAACTTTTATTTTTCACTGGTAAACAATAGACATAAATTTTAAATGGAGAACTCAAACAGATGCTCCGTGATTTGAACTCAGTATTACTTACATCAGTGTGATTACACAAGTTCTACATGATAAAACTGATTTCTAGCTGTCAGCAGTCACTGCTGCATTCCTAGGTACATTAAACTTTTTTTTTCCTCTGTTCAATGCAAGAGATGAGAATTTATATCATCACTACCTACAATAAAATCCAACTATCAGATAAATGCATCTTGACTATGAACTGCAGTCTTCTCATGCAATTCATATACGAAATTGTTGTTGTCTATGGTCTCATGCAAAAAAATGTGTCAAAACAACAATAAAACATGCAGGGTTAGATTACTATGGCTTTTGCTGGATAGCCCTGTGTTCAATATTAATCAATCAAGTAAGCTTAACACACCTGAAATACAACTTCAAGCAAGGAGAAAAAATTCCCAATTTCCGAAAGTCAGTGCATTCAGGTTATTTGGAAAGTCAAATCTAACCCTGACATAAAATGGTGGGCCCCCCCCCCAAATTAAGAGAAAATGGCAGGATACAAGAAACAGCAATAATAAGGAAACACAAACAATAAATATCACAATCTGTTCAAGTTTGCATTGAGATTATAAGCCTTTTCTTTGGAAAAAAAGAGAAAGAAAAAGTGTGAAGAAGAAAGAAGAGAAGCTAAAAAAAATAGATGAATGTTGATCTTGTCCAAGAAATCCAAAAGCACATTTCGCACATTTCCATCAAGATCTCTTAATACTGAGCTTCTAAATATTTTTCTTTTAAGTCTAATGGTGCCATTTAACGTAAACCTAAACCACTCATTGCCAAAAGATAGTTTGAGATATACAAAAAGTAGTGCTAAAACACAAATGCATTTAATTAACTATAATTGTTTTTGCAATAAATATTTTAATTTCTGGATTTTATTTTTCCTTTTTTTCTTTCAAATATAAGACTTTCTGAAGTAGACTGGACTACTGCTAATGTTTCTAGTTATGGAATGACTGGATGAAAGGAAATGTATCAATTAGTTTTGATGTATTTTACACAAAATATACAGAATTAACACTCAAATGCCCAGCAAACAACACTTTGGAAAAAATATTACCTGGAAAAGTCAATTTCTATGGGACCTGCAGTCTTTTTAAACAATAGACTTAAAAGCTATTTAGAATTTCTCCAAATTCAAGTGGTATTAACAAAAGTAGTTATACAAAAAAAATCACATTTTCTGTGAAGAGATTTACCATTACTTCCTGTTGGATATTTGATTTGTTGTTTTAACAGTCACAATAAATATAGATGAACCAAGTGGAAATTTCTTTTTTTAGAGCACTATCATCATCACATTTAACTAGATCTGAGACAAAGGGAGGTAACTCAAATAATAAACAACTGCACTCAGATTCTGCAATTGCGATAAATATTTCAGATGGTGCAGATAGTAAATGATCCTCACTCCTTCAAAGTTAGAGTTGCTGATGGAGTCATAGCATAAATCCATTTACCAATGCTAGCAAAAAGATCCACTGAACCAAACTTTCACAAAGCACTGAAGATGATGACATGTAAATTTGTTTAGATAAAAAAAAACAAACAAAAATGAATTCTAAAACTTTTACACAGGATTAGCATTTTATAGCATCCAGTTAAAAACAGTCCTCCTCCAATAATAAAGTTATAAATCTGCAAGAACTAAAATCTCAACCAACGTACATAATTTAAATAAAATAAATAAAACTTTCTTCACAAAGAGTTCAAAGTAGCCTATTGCAAACATCCAACACTGATCACGACTGAATTTGATTCAGACCAATTAGAACATCCCAGGTGAGCAGCTTGGTTTCTTCTAATCTAAAGGTACGTTCGAAGTCGGAGCAGAGAAACTGATCTTTGCCAGGTATGTAGTTAAAGCTGCTAAAACACATCAATATTTATAAAGTCACCATGCTGTTTATCACACATTAGCGTAACAGGATTAAAAGTTTGTTTTAAAAAAAAAAAAAACTCCGCTAGCAAAGAAAATTTAGGCATATGCTGTATTTATTTTCTTTTTTTTTTTAGTAGTAACATAAAAAAAAAGCTATATATTTAAAATAAAACAACACCCAATTTATACCACTGCTTACTGTTCGGTTTAAATGGTGTGTTGTTTTGTCGTTTTCCCCAGTTCATATTCAACATGCATCTTAACTACCGCAATAAGAAATCAATACCACAGACCATTCATTGGGCACCGGATAGACAACATGTACCAAAAATTATGTATGATTGGTAAAAAGTAGCACAAGTTTCACATAGGCATGAAATATGCCAATAACTTGAAAAGTACTTGCAGATACAGAGTTTTGGTCAGAAACCCAACCAGCATAGCTGTAGGTAACTGAACAACAAGGTTTAGTTATATTTTACTGACTGTGGACAGAGAAGCCATATGGAACACAATGTATCGACCGAATTTCTCCCCCACCCCTTTCGTGGGTTTTTAAATATGCTTTGAAGAAAAAAAAGAAGTAATGTTAACTTAAAATCAAATAAAGAAAATTGCGAGTCTTTAAAAACTGTGGGCTGGGTATGCAAGTCCGTAATTCATAACAGCACTAATGTAAGCACTGCTTTAATGGAGTTCCTATTTTATAAAGAGCCAACTATTTTTAATTTCTCCTTTGTACAATATTTTATGGAACAGGTCAGCAAATAAATCCAACCTGCCCGTGTTCCTTTTTTCTTTGCTCAATAAGTAATCCCTCACAGCACCTAAATGCCTCAAGGAGTTGGTTTGCAGATAGGATGCAATCTCTGCTAGATTTCCCAATCTTACTGGCATCTTCGAAAGATCACCAGGAAAGTTTGCAAAGAAAAAGATCAGTGGAAATCGTGGAAACTACTAATGCATGTCAATGGTTTTGTCCACAAACTCCAAATTTAAAAAAAAATTTTTTTTTTTTATAATTTTAAGGTGGGAGGGTTGCTGCTCTCCATTCTAACAAAATCTTGAAAATTGTTAATTTCCAGACTGTATGAATGTATGTAAATCTAAACAGTGTTTCACAAAATACTACTAAAGTGGACGTTCATACACGTATAAATAATTTTCTAACACCGACAAGGGGCATGAAGAGTCCAGAATGAAATGGTTCAAACTCTGGTGAGCTGGCCACTAATACTTTTGAGCATCCACAAAGTTTTTGATTATTTCAAATATAACAGCTACCTTGTCTAGTTGTGAATATTCGAAATTTACTGACTCTCATCAGACAGAATTTTCCCTCTAAACAAAGTTAAGAGATGATCATCATAACAAAAACAAACACACATACAATACATTTACCAGTTATTTATTAAAATTAGAACTTTAAAGGTGACTGTCATACTCTTACATTATAGAGTCATAGCCACAACTTACATTTTTTGTATAGTAAATTATTGTTTATTATAATAATGTTTAACGTAAACTCAAACTTAAAACATGGATAGATTATTTTTTAATGAAAAGAGACAACCACATTTAAGTGGGTACTCAATGATCAATTGAAACAAGCTGATGCACATCTGCAACCAGCCTACTGCATGGGTGACTGCAATGGTTAAAGACTCTGTCAAAAACATTCAGCTGTGATCAACATGCACCAACTGTATGCTAAAAAAAAGGTGTACAAAACATTGTATTTCAATTTTCTTTTTGTACGCAGCTGGCTCTCAGAATGGGGTAATACTCTAATTTTAACACGAACAATTTGAGGGTATAGGGAAAAGGAGTGTCTTGTACTGGACTGAAAATGGCTGTCACTGTCGTTAAACAAATAGCGTAAAGTCAATTAGAAAATGACAAGTGTTTTTGAGGCCGACTCTTTAAAAGTGCTCTAAAACACGTGTTAGCATGTTGCTTGAGCATAATTCCTGGAAAATGCCGGCTTTGGATGGAATGCCACAATACAGTGATGTAGATTTTTTTCCCTAAAAAACTAATGAGCACCACACAAGCAGCTATAAGACTCCACAGCAGCACACCTATCTGACAACAAGCCTATGAATATGCACCTTCTAGCATTCAACGTTGGGGCTCCAAAACAGGACTGTTCAGCCAGAAAAGAAAGCATCAGCCTTTCTAGTCAAAACTGTCAAACCAGATGCTTCAATGCATACGTAATGGAAGTAATGAAACATGCACATGAGAGGGAACTCGAGACCAAATATACTTTTTCCTTGCTTTCTTAAGAACAAAAGCATGGGCAAATAAGGGCATTCAAAAATCATGTGATCAAATATTACTTTTTTCCAAATTAGAACAAAGCAAATTTTAATCATCATTTGAGATTACATCATAGTAAAATTGGTAAGATTTTCAGAATTAAAGGCAAATTAATTTTGGCTTTTAATCAGTTTATAGCAATTGCATCATTCCAACTTCAGAAATTTCTTAGATAACAAGCCCACCACCACCACTTTTTTGATGCAAAGATTTCAAGTCTGTAAAAACCAATTCTCCATTTTCAGTATTTTGTTTGGCATGTAGATTTATGGGCAAAGCCATTATATTTTTTTGGAATATGAGAGGAATTCTTATATATTCAAAGAGAACTTTTGTGTTACCTTGTAACCAAAAACATCACAAGCATGGCCAAATTTTTCCATCACATTAAAAAAAAAGAAAGAAAATAAAAACCGTAATGTAATAGAGGCCCAATTTACTTTCATTTCATATAGTATTTTAAAAAAAAAAGTATCTTTCAAAAATTTTTAAAAACTTTAAAATCTTGTTTGATGCAAAATTATGATGCCACCATGCAAAAACTGTTCAGTATCCAAACAATAACAAGACTAAACCTACTACATATTAACCTTTTATTGAGCTATGGCATGAAGCATGAAATTAAGAATATGCCATATTAAAATTAAATGGGGAGCAGATTAAGAATATTTTAAAAATAGTGGCTGGTGCACAATTTCTCATTTATAAAACCATTATTTGAGGAAATTTTCTACATGACTAGAGATGACAATTTGTTGTTGTTTAATCAATAGATTAGAATAGCAGATACTTATAAGGCAAAGAATAAACTAACATACATCAGATGGCACAACAAAATCTAACGCCCTAAAAGTATGGGCAGCCTGGTGAATGGCAGGTTAAAATAGCAGCAGCAATGTACCATACACACAAGCTCTGTGTAAATCCACTAAATCTAGAAGGTACTAGAGTACATCCAACACCCTGCACTAGCAGCCATGTCGTACACAAAGCAGTTTATACATATGTCACAAAGCCAACAGCAACAACTCACCTGGCCAGTCTGTGGAGATACAGGGGAGAGACGCTTTAAGGTACTTCCTGGCGGGAGATCTGCCGCAAATGGTTCATCTGAAAAATACAGTTATCGTGTGTGTAAGGAAACACAGATACATGACTTGAAGAATAACAGGCACATTCTGAAACTATCTGATTTACCCTGTTCCAAGTAGAATGTCTGTCATGCTACACCAGTGGTTCCCAACCTTTTTGGACTCGTGGACCTTTTTCTAATATTCAGAAGACCTGTGACCCAATGCTACACTTCCATAATTGAAAAGAAGTCAAAGAATAAATTTAGCAAAAAAATCACATAAATAAGAGTTTTATTTGAATATATTGACAGTTTTGAGAGAAATTCACCAGGAAAAAACATTTTACACTCATCCTTCAATACATATTTCTTTCTCAAAATTTAGTGACCTAATGTGATGCTTGCAGCCAGCTTGGAAATTCGTGGCCGTGTATTTGCCAAAGCCAACCTCATGTCAACCTCAACATTCACCCTGTTGATGTGAACAAGAGTTGGAAATCCAGTCTCGCAGAAATATGTGGAGGCAAAAGAAAGCAGAACTCAGAAGGCAAGCATGGTGACATTGGTCATGTTGGTGCCAGAGATTGCCTAAAATCGAGCTGGCTAGTATGTGTCCAGCCGAAGTCACAGTCCAGTCCTTGTAGCGTGCTCTGCCCCAGGTGTCCGTGGTCTGAATCTTTTAGCTGCAGGCCCCAATGGCATTAGCCAATGGGAGTGCGGCTTGATTGCATTAATCCTACTGTGGTAACAGTTCGAGTTCCGGCCTTTGTCGCCAGTATGTATTGTCCATGTTTCTATGAGGGTGTCAGAGTGACAGGAAGCGCCGTGTCGGGGGGGGGGGGGTGTGTGTGATGCAACTGGGAGTGCCTGCCGTGGGAGACAAGCCTTACACCTTTGGCGCTCGGCCTCCCATCGGTGATACCAGAGTATTGGACACAGGGTAATTTTTGTATACTTTTTCTGGAAAAAAGTGTCTTATATGCCGGCAAATACGGTACATATAAACAAAACAAATACATACTCATGAACAGTTTCTTGACTCAGTCATACGACAAAGATTGGAACTTCCAGGGTTCCGCCGACCCACTGGTTGGGAACCACTGAGCTACACAATGGCACTCAGCCTGTTTACAACTTATTTACAAACACACACAGAACAGTGACTATAATTGTGTAATTCACCAATACAGTATCCCTGTGCCATGTGACTGTTAGGAAATCCATATATGTACAATAAACTGTATTTGAAAACTTTTGTCACATACAACATTTTACCATGAAATTTCCTTTCTATAATTTTATTATCTTTAATGACAAGCAGAAGAAATTCCTGAAAATTCAGTAGATTAGCAATAAAAAAATCAAATCAAATTATTCTTTACAAGAAAACTGCTAAAGTTAAACTAGTTTATTTTAAATTACACAATACGTACTTACATAAGTTAACAGCATTCCAAACAGAACTTGGTTATTCTTCTAAGTTAATCTTTTAAGAAACTAATTTTAAGTAAACTGTTTTTGTTAATAAAGAAATATAACAAACATTTGAAATGCAAATTCAGAATTTGTACACACACACACACATACGATATATGTTCCATATCTTTTATTTCACAAAGAATTTATAAATGTATTTTTATATGACAGTGAAACCCATTACTATCACAACTGTATATTTTTTTTTTTTTTTTTTTTACATTTTGTATGCAGGCATAGAAATGTTCCTATTTTCTTCTATTACAATCTGCTAGTGGCAGACAGCTTGTTTTCATAATATATTGAATGGTACCTTTAAGGTTTCTCTTGAAAAAAATCTAAAACTATGAGCCCTAAACACAGTAATAGGCTATCAAAATAATTAACTTGATATTTATTTATTATTGTAACTCAAAAGATTAGACTTGTTCCTACTGCCTTAACAAACAACTTTTTAGTCCACTTTTGCCCACATCCCTTGAAAAGTTTAAAAGTGAAGTGTTACAGCACAATGTTAAAAATTAGCACCCCATGCTAAATATGAGCACAATCATCCCTTTGTATTTTCAACTGCAAGCATAGCTGCTTCTGTAGCATCCAGAATCTGCATCAGTGTTTTTTTCAGTGAACATCTATTTACCAAGTACTACTGGTACTGCCAGCTTTCACAGTGTCATAGTATAGAAGCCTTTTCCTAGTTATCAGTGTAAAGAAATCTCTCTCTCACTTTAGCCATTCTAGTAAAGATTGGTGCCATTCTCCTCATTATTTCATACCTATGTACAAGCAGGCCAAACAAAACACCAATGAGAAAAGAACCATTCTGACTAGTATAGTAATAGGAAGAAAGAGGGATGGGTGGTAATGAAGAGCTGGAGAAACCATGCAAATGGCATAAAAAACAAGCACGAGATTACAAAATACTAAGAGGAGGAGGAGGGTATGCAATTTCACTTTTGCCAAGGTTCAGGCACAGATGCCTGAAAACAGAGGCACAAGAAGAAGCAAATGTAGTAACTTACCATTTGTCAAGGCTGAGTATGGCATTAATGAAATTGGCAAATGATCTGGCAATTCAATATCATTCCGCCGAAGCACAACCAAATGCATAGCTATACAAAACTCATCCAATGATAAAGCACCATCTCTGTTCAAGTCGGATAACTGCCTGAAAAAAGAAGAAAAATTATTATTATATCACTATATTTGTTTTTTTAAAGCATAGTTAACACCTATCAACCATTAAAATCCACATTGAGATAGTCCTGCAACTGAATGCAAAGCTTTTACCAAGCACCAACAATAGAGTCTGACTTTGTAAGCAAAAGAGTTTGCAGAAGCAAAAGATGTTGAAAACCACTATCTGTTAAATGCGCAACCATAAACAATTTCCTAAACACAGTGCTTGCAACATGAAAACTATAAAATAAATTCAACTGAGAAATATATTAAATTTATTTAACACCCACAACCAAAAAGTTAGTACTTAACTCAAATTTCAAGGCTATCAAAAATCTAATTTGCTTCAAGTCCTAGAAAACTACTGCCTGCATTTACATCAGGCTTTAGATAAGATGGAAATTTCCTAAACACCGAGCACAATTCAGCCCTTTTGTTCTACAATTATTTGCATAATTTCTTTTTTCATCGTTGCTGCTGCTGCCATCATCTGAATATTTTGCTTTCCTGAAAATCCCCCCTTTTTTGATGCAAGTGATAAGTTTCAGAGACTTTCTTCATAAACATTCATTATGGCATTTGACATAACATTTATTGCTGGTTTAAATCATCTGTGCCCAGCATGTCTGACATCCATCATACACACTGGCGCTGTGGGGCTACAGTTGAAGTTCTCCACAAATGGCTAAATGCACCTGGTTAACAGAAGACAAAGATAGAAGTGTAACTGCACTTTAGCTGAAGAATGTACACATCCCCAGACCCTGATAGCATTAAAAAAAACTTACCAGATTTTGGATAATTCATGAACTGGCAATTTAGACTTTTCAAAAAACTCCTTTGCTACACTACCTAGAAAATAAAAAAAATAAATAAATACATTAAAAAAAAAAAAACCAAAAAAAAAAAAAATAATAATAATAATAAAAAGTTACACATGACAAAGGCAAAAAAAATCAGGCCCCCCCTTTTTTTCTCTTGAGTTGGTAAATTTGAAAAATCTCCTTTGTGCATTCCATCTCTCTCTCTTCCCCTTCCGCACCCCCCTTGTGCCATCTCTATCTATCTATCTCTCTCTCTCCCCCCTCCCCCCTTGTGCCATATCTATCTATCTCTCCCCTCCTTTGTGCCATATCTATCTATCTATCTCTCTCTCCCTCCCTCCCCCCTTGTGCCATATCTATCTATCTATCTCTCCCCTCCTTTGTGCCATATCTATCTATCGCTCTCTCTCCCTCCCCCCCTTTGTGCCATATCTATCTATCTATCTCTCCCCTCCTTTGTGCCATATATCTCTCTCTCTCTCTCTCCCCCCCTTATGCCATATCTATCTATCTATCTCTCTCTCCCCCCTTGTGCCATATCTATCTCCCCCCCTCTTATGCCATCTTTCTCTCTAATTTTGGGTCTGCTGAAATTTATCTTTTCACCACCACAAACAACAAAAAGATGAAATATCAGAATACTACAGTCTGTTTGTTACATGTAAAAGATGCAAACTCCTTAAAAGATGTGTTCTCAAATACTGCACCAAAATGACAATTTCTTTTTTTTTTCTTTGTAAAACTAATAGAAAAACCAGAAGTGCTGCTAAAAGAAACTCCCCACCCGAAAGGATTAACAGGAGAAAATAGCAGTGGGGCTTAGGTTTCAAAAATAAATACACAACCCTGTATAATAACTGAATGCCATTAAATTTGTAACATCATCAGAACATCCACAAATGCTAAAAGCAGCTGAGTCTTATGCATCAACTAAATTCAAGCAAAGAACAACAACAAAAAACATCAAAGACAGAGGCTTGTTTTCTTGAGAAAATAATTTTAGTAAATTTATTGAAATTACACATATATCAGGGATGTTCAAATGAAAACCTGGTGGAAACAATTAAAGTGATGTTATTTCAGCCATGCCTCATTTGAACGTCCCATGTTCACACAGAATGGCCACAACAATAGCTCCTGCCTGTAAAACAACAGTCAGCTGTCCTGTCAATTCCTTAGTCCTACTTACATTTCCGCTTCTACAAATAAATCTCAGCTAAGATAACCATACAAAACCTAATTTCCATTATTTCATCAAAATCAAGTCTATGTATATTTATTAATCATTAGCTCCAACCATATTAGGAATGAAAAATAAACTGTATAGTAGTATTTCCAATCCCATATTTTTTTCTACAAATGAATAAAAACAACGCAAACCAATTTGACATTTTAAGAAAAGGTTCTTCTAAACAAGATCTATAATTTTGACATAATGCCTACCACTCTGACAAAAGCATCTACAGCATGTTTCATAACTAACTGAACAATGCATCATGGAGTAACAACGCAATCCATCAATGACGTGCTGGCACTTGCTTTAAAGATTTTCATTTACCTCTATGTGGCATTATCGTAGTGACTGTAGGAATAAGTCTGGTGTACTTTAAATCATCCATTCAAAGTTTTGAAAATCGGAGAAGTTCAAAGGCAGCCGTGTGAAGAATTCTATAGTGGGCATTCCTCTCAGGAAATGTTTCTGCCAGTCAATACGCACTTCAAGACTGAAAGTGTTGTTGATTTGCCTCATTTTTTAAAAGGAAAATAAATATATGCTCATTTTTTTATATGAGTTGAAACTAAAGCTGTTTCAGCTGACACTGGTGTTCAGCTCCTTTGAAGACAACTATAAATTTTGCAAGATCTAGTTTTGCTAGAGACCCACATAGCACAACATATTATTACATCATATGGAGTCATGCATGTTGTACAAGAGACATAACAAACTGTGCTGGTTTATGGTTTAAGCAGAAATCTGGAGTGGTGGCATTGTTGGCCCAATTTCCCAAAAGGACAGTCAACCGAATAGTCATACTGTAGAAACAGTGTACCTGAAATTTAGCACATGGATAATTTTTGATTCATACAACCAAGTTTGTAAAGCTTCTTGAGCAATGGGTCAGGTAGACACAGTTTTGTTGGGTGGCATCCTAGATCTTGTAATCTAATACCTCTAAAGGTTCTCTTGTGTGGCTCAAGGGTGTACTGAGAAATCAAACACCAATGCCAAACTTTAAAAAAAAAAAAGTATTCTGTGAGCTATTACTCACAGTTCATGTTTTAATGCAGAAGTAAAATAACAGAGAACCAACCATCTGTTATTTTGTTACTTCAAATATGAGCATTTGAAGATATATGATTAATTATGGAACACCCTGTACAGAAAGACTGGTATGGGTAATTAAAATATCTGAAGCTTAGGTAGGGATCCTATTCTTTATTTACTAATAAATATTCCATAAAGTTCCCCCACTGTCTATTTTTTTTAACTTACCAACTATCACACCATTCAAGTCTGGCTGCATTGTTTTAAATTGTTTCAAGTAATATTCTCGCTGTTCTTTTAAGATAGACCAAACATCATCCACGCTCTCAGCCTCAGAACTCATGGAGGAAGAGTCAACAGTCTGGTGGTCCAGATGTTCCCAGGATGTCTTTGTTCCAGTATCCAGCAGGCCTACAACAAAATATGTGCACAATAACGGTGTCTAGACACACAACCAACAATGCCATGAAGCAGACAGACAAGCCACATCAGCACCCAGATGACCATTGGTACTAGGGTTAATGATATCACACAGCCCAATTTTAATACCAACTCTAAGCTAAGTTTGGTAATGTTGTTGGCAAGGTGAGATATTACATCAGAACAGAATTTCAGCTGCCTGATGTCTTTTGAGTCACTAAGTTTCTGACTAACTCAAACTATATAAAAACAAACTCTGAGAATCTTGTGTACATGTGGGAAAAGAGACCAAAAACTGATCAGATTCCATAAAACATAAATATAAAATATTTAAATACAACCAAGGTATTACTGTTTTCTACTTGTTTTTTCCCCACAAATTATTAATTTTATTGAATTTCATGTATACAAGAAATAAAAATAAAATAAAATCTCAATCCTTAGAATGCATGTATAAGATTAATGGAATTATATTTTCTTTCTTCTTCCAGAACAACACATTTAATGATAACATGCAAGTCTGAAAAGAAAGAAAGAAACATCCCATTAATGCACCCAGTTGTCACAAATGGAATTATTTTTTATTTATTTTCAACCAAATAGTTTGTCATTAAATAATTCTAAAACATCTCTTAGCATCTGTCAAGCAGTCAAAACAATCCTACATGTGTTTGCCTACTTTACTAAGAAGTTATACAGGTTAAAAGTAAGTTTACAATGCTAAAATAATCAAACAAACAAATCCCCCCACCCACTGCTAGCAGTTGTACAGCGCTTAGAAGTTATTCTAGACCAAGTAACCTTGAGACATTAGCCATCCACCCATGACAACTATTCTTTGCAATCTAACAGACAAGGTACACAGGCCAGAGTTCATAGAGTTACTGCTGACTACAAATTTCCAACAAAGAGCTTGATACCATGAAGGGCAGTTAATCAACTAACAGCTGTTGCTGATCATGGCTAAAGCTATCTTCCTGCCAATTAGAAATGATCATTTACAGGCTCCTACTTTTCAAGTGATTAGATTTTTGTAACACTATTCCCATTCTCAAATGTCTACAACTTAAAGAGTAAAGGCCCCAAAAAATAAAAGCAGAATATAAATAATTTTCCTCTAATTATTTTTGCCATTGGTACATTTTCACTTCATTTTGAGTGTAAATTGATTTTACTTTTTTTCTCTCTTTTGAACTGGTCAGTGTTTAAATCGTTAGAGATGCAGGATTGGAAAACAACAAAGAAATCCAGCCAAAGTCATTTGGTGTTTGTAATTATATGAACTGCCTCTAGTTACCAGAAAAGAAGTATGAGGTACTCTAAAGTCTTTTTCATTTAAGCTGTATAAACTTTAGTAAAACAGCTAAATGATTTGCTGACTAAACCAAAGCCACACATTGGCTTTTTAAAGATCCACATTACAATTTTTGTTTTTTTTTAAGGGTGGTAATTAAAAATCAGTAGCTGATCAAATTGACATTACCTACTATCACTAATTGTGGTTTCAGAATTAAGGATGAACACTTAGAAATAAAAAATATTCTATAGCATGAATTTTTACTATATAAGAATAGTCAGGAAAACCTTTAGTATCCATATGAATAACTACAGGTAATCAATCTACTTACATTAACATAAATAAGGAGACTAGAACTCAAGAATTACTTTTAGCCCTTGATCAAAGTAAATTAGTAATCATTTTCTAGTTAATGAAGAAATTTTGTTTGCTGAATGAACCACGGTGTTATAGATTCATGTGTGCAGAATGGACCAAAGTTAAAAATTAGAACACGGTATATCATGAGTGAAGTGTGTCCCCTGCAGGTTGAATATTAATAGCTTAAATGGAAAAATAACCTACTATTGAACTATGGACTGTAAAGAGGGGGAAACCTGTGTGACAAGCTGGTAAACAGAAACAAGAGGAACCATGCCAATGGGGAAACAGAGATGACTGCCACCCTGACCTCACACGCAAACTTCATGCTACTAACCAATAATCCTTTTCTCAGTACTGAAGATTAAAACTCAGAATATGTATCATTTTAATAATAGTAACCACTATAAGTCATCTTAGTCACCCATGAAAGTGGGTCACATACATAGAAAAATTGTGCATCTGCAAACCTGCTTGAAATGGAAATTAAAGAGAATAAAGTAAATGATATTTGGGGATTCTCTTTTCTGTTAGCAAAGATAAGCAAGTACACATTTCACTACTATGGATAATAATTAAACTTAGTGTAGTATTGAAAGAAAGATATTCTGCTTCTAATAATGCAACACTGAATAACAAATGTAGATCTGAGCACTTACCATGACTTTCTTCATCCTCAAAGGAAGCCCATCCTTCATCATGTACAGAATTTGTATAACTGGCAGCTGCTGCAGCACTCGTTGGCACACATGGATGACCCATACTGACATAGGGTGCACCGGTATTTGGAATTGAAGATGCTATGGAAACTGTGCCCACACTGGCTGGAGCAGTCTGCTGTTTGCCAATGGCACCTAATTTCATTTTCACTCCTGGAGATGTAGGTGGGGATTGCTTGGGTGAAAACGTTGGTGATTTTGTGTCGTGAGGTAATTCATCCCTGGACTACAAAGAACAATTGTCAAACCCCAGCAGTAGGCATCAATGGTTAATCCAAAATTAAAAAAAAAAACATCACATATTTTACAACAAAATAAACAGCCTATTTTTACTGACCCATTTATTGCCACTTTGGTATTTGTCATCAGAAGAGGTCAGATGAATCAGAATTGTTCCTCAAGAAATGTATTCTTTATGAAAATTTGTGGTTATTATTCAGTAGAACCAGACAGAAACTAACTTATAGTTCCTCCCAACACTGCGTGTGCGCACGCTCTTTAGAGTTAAAAGGCCAAACAACAACAAAAATTGGAATAATAAAAAAAATCTGCTGTATAGCTTGCAAACATTTCGGTGGCTTAACCAACCCTGTATACTCCTGATTTCAGCAACTGCAAACAGATATAGTCAATACACGTGCCACAGAAAAAGAGAAGATTTAAAACAAACAAACAAACGTTTCACTAACACTGAAGGTATATACTATAAACCTTGGCAACAAAAGTAATCCATCGCATGATTCAGGGGCTCGATTAGCATGCCAGAGTAGGGATGAGTGGAGAAAAGGTCAAATGCCATTCTTTAAGGCAAATATCAATTAAAATAAAACTATTCAAAACTCAGATACACGCTTTAAGAGTATCATTTTCTGTAAAATGGAAAAGACAGACAAAAACCAAATATTTAGTCAGACTTACATATGCAAAAAATGTGGCATTTTGATATAAATGTATAACAGCACCTCAACACTGGCAATGACAATTTTAAATGGTTCACTTAAAGGCCTTCAGATTACTACAACTTTGTAAAATCAAAACATTACATTCAGGTTTTATTTGCAATATGGCTACTACACTTTATACAAAAGATTTTTATTGAAGCGTACAGCAAAGCAAGCAAGAACGTATTTTTATATTGTGGAATAAAAAATATGTCCACACTGCTCATCTGATACAACTGACCTATGAAAGGCTTCATCAAAGTCTGCACAGTAGTTGCAATAAAATGCCAAAACAAGTGGTAACCCCGACACTTTGAGAGATCTTTCCTCGTGATGTTTCATTTATGACCACAGGTTTTAAAATTTCTTCAGTTGGACCAGGGTTTCATGGCTCATCAGGTAAAATCTTTGAGTCCAGTCTGGATAATGCTCTGTATTGTACATGAATTTTAGCACAGTTGAACTCAGCCCCAAACATATATCCAATGTCTGCCATGATTCATTCATTATAGAGTAGCATACTGCCAAGCTTTGCTCTAAATCTCAAGGCCATACATTATTCACATCTAAGCAGAAATAGCAAGGATATGAATGACAAATTTAAAAAAAAGAAGAAACAGAATTCTCTCTGCAAAACCTTGAAGCCAATTCCACCACCAATATTTTATTCTTGCATCAAATTTTCGTATCATTAGATTTTCTCTGTACAATATGTTTCTGCATTGTTTGAACCATCCACAATCATCTTCCACTTTTTCAACTCCAACATTTGTTTTAAAAATATTGCATTATCTTCCAAAGAAAGGCCCTTTTCAGATGGTGTTTATGGCCATTCTTTTATCCTTTTTTCACAGTGTTCATTCACCCATTAATCCAACAGCCACCAATCAAGACTCAGACATACACGTGGCAGCACCGTCTGATAGTTAAATATGGTCAAGTCACAATTTTCAACAGTCCTCTGTTGTTTGCTCGATAAACAAGATTTTTCAAATGACTCTTCAAATCACATCACCTTTACAAATTTGATTCTAATAATAAAGACAATTCTTTGCAAGACATTTTTACAAACAGGTGTTGCCAACATTACAAATTAGACAAGTCCATACCATCATAGTTGTGCATCAATAAAATACGCTAATTGGTGATACAAAAATTACTGAATCAGTGATGTACAAGTGTTGACTCTCTGTGGCACCTATTATCAACATTTGAAGTTATTCAAAACTAAACCTTGGCCAGATACAGATTACCGACCGATAATCTTTCTTTTTTTTTGTCCTGAAAAAAAGTGAATCAAGGATTAACTAATATATTTTTTTAATTTTATTTATCAAAATGAGGTTTAGCCACTCAAAACAAACCTATGCTCACACATTTGCCATATATAAAATATGTTGACCCGAAATTACCACTTGGCTTAATGTTATGCCTTTTTGGGCCTTTTATCTCAACATTGGCCATCATGTGTATGAAAAGGTTTGAAAAATGAAGCCATTATCCTTTTTAAAACTTATTTCACCCTGACTGCTTTCTGATGACAAATTTCAGAAGAAATATACTGGTCAGTATTTCAATTATAAGTTTTAACAACTCTTATAATGAATTTTTTTCTTGTAGGTGGCAAAAGAGAGAGAGAGAGAGATGTAGATAAAAACAAATATGGTCATGTGAAAATTAATAAAAAAAACAAAATGTGTGTGTGTGTACATATATACATACTATATTTTAAAAAATCTAATAGAGCCATATCTGAAGACGGAATTAACTAAAGCTATTTCTTTATTAATCATAATGTTCGACAAGTGTAAGAATACAGACCGATGTTCCTTCCTGTCCATCTACATCATTTGAGATTGATTAGTAATAGAATTGCTTTGACCCCCAACACTTTGAAAAAAAAAAAAACAGCTAAAATTTGCATACAAATAAAAAAGAACATACCTGTTGTGAAGAATACTGTTGAGCTCCATCGGTGACCAGGCTTCGATATTGTCCAGATAAGGTCCGTGCATGAGACTTCTTTGCAGCAGCAGGCGGTGGGGGTAACTGACCTGCTTGTTGTGGCCCTGGTCTTGCACTAAAAATCCAATCAAACAAAAGGAATTGTGACATTACTGATCTACCGATGCAGAAGACATACTTACCTTTTTCCTTTTTTTAAAGTAATTTTGCTGCTACTTTGCAATGATAGAAGAATTTTAATAGCAGCATTAATTTCTCCTCTTTTTTGGTCGAGTTTTGTTTTTCTAATCTCAAATAGTTAGCCAAGAAGAAAGCTGCGTCGGCAACTGACTTTCTTTTCCTGTTTTAATAAACACCATTTTACACCAGTTTTTCATATTATGCTAAATTATAAGAAACAAGATTTGTCAGATTTTTAACACATGCATCATACTGTTTTATACACCATTTAAATGGTGTAACGTAGACAATGTTTGAGCACAAAATGAAAGCTTTTTCTATTTGATAGAAGGGCAAACAAAAATACAGGGTGCGGCAAAATGATCTGACACATTTGTATTTTTAATAAAAGCCAAATGGAGTAAAGAACGAAAAATTTGTTTTTATTTTCGAAATGTACATAGAATGCCATTTTGTTTCATTTAGTTTTAAAAATTAAATCACTCAAGTGGGTACCGTTATTGTCCACACACTGTCAAAGGCGTTCACGAAAGTTGTCCATAACCCGGCAGGTCATTTCATGTGGAATGGCAGCAATTTCTTGGCGAATGACATCTTTTAATCGCTCAATAGATCGAGGGTGATGAGTGTATACCTTTGATTTCAGATATCCCCACAGAAAAAAATCGCACGGGTTCAAATCAGGTGATCGGGCGGGCCAACCAATGTCACCACGCAATGAAATCAAATGACCGGGGAACAACTCCCTCAAAATTCCCATCGCACGTCGAGAAGTGTGGGCTGTTGCCCCATCCTGTTTAAACCAAACATTGTCCTTATCGTCAAGTTCATTCAATTTGGGTGTTCAGAAAAGTCTTTAGCATCACACAATATCGACCAGAGTTCACAGTCACTGTTACATTGTCTTCTTCGAAGAAGTAAGGACCCCAAATGCCAAATTCTGCTAAACGCTACCGCACACCATACGGTTACCCGAGGACAATGCAAAGGGTGTTGGTGCAACTCACGAGGGTTGTTCTCGGCCCAGTATCAAAAGTTTTGCTTATTCACGCTGCCACACAGGTGAAAATGCGCCTCGTCACTGAACAACACAACAGCTGCACGGGGGACATGTTGTTGAATTTCCAAACACGATGCTCTGCGAGTTTTAAAGTCTCTTTCGCTGAGTTGTTGTGCCAACAGCATTTTGTACGGATGCATTTGCAGTTCCATGTGAAGAATTCTTCGCAAACTTCTATCGGAAAGGCTAAGAGCAGCGGCGTGTTTCCGTGCCGAACGTCGTGGACTGTTGAACTGAACCTCTTACTGCGCTGCATTTTCCGGAGTTCTGGCAGTCCGAGGTCGGCCGGTTGATTTTCGTTTCAATGCTGATCCACTAGCTCTAAAGTTGGTAACCCATAACAAAATCGTGTTTCGAGTAGGTACGGGATCATGTCTACCAAGCCTGAAGTGTACACGGAATGCTCTTTGTGTTGCAATTACGGATTCGTTGTTTTTGATAAAGGTTTCCACGATGAAAGCGCGATGTTCGCCCATCCAATTCATGTCGGCAACTGTAAACGAAATGAAACAAAATGGCATTCTGTGTACATTTCGAAAATAAAAACACATTTTTCGTTCTTTACTCTCTTTGGCTTTTATTAAAAATACAAATGTGTCAGATCATTTTGCCGCACCCTGTAGTTACACAAATGAAGCTGGAATGGTCTGGTCTCCATTGCTCCTATAAAGACCACAGGAGGCATAACTGAGTTTAACTAGGAAAGGATACTGCATTGCACCAAAACTACAGAATCGACCACATTTTCAAATTTATTTCATTCTGTAAAAAATATAATTATTTTATCCCACAAATATTAAAACATCAGATGCTGTAAACTGATTTTTTTCCCCTTCTTAAATGATAAGGCACAGAGTTAGGGGTTATTTTTAAAGCTGTGCTTTAACTGCTTTTTAGCCATGAGAAATTTTTTCCTAAGTGTTTTTACACGTACTCACCATCTACTGTACTTCACACAGTAAAAACATTTCTACAACCTTCTTAGATTTGAAATCTAACACATTTTCATGTCACAATCTAATTTGTCCAGAGTCATGGGTGAAAAGTTATCTTACAGCCAGAATATCATCATATATACTGCTCATTGCCATATTAACAACTTCAAGACACAAGAAACTTTTATTGACATGATTGCCTACAGCACATGTACAGAGAGATTTAAAAGACAGATAAATCAATACTTGGTAGGGCTGAAAAAAATGCAGTACGCACAGACTGCTCCATTACTATTTGATTGAGATTTTTCCACAAATGTGTTCGTGTTACCTTTAATATTACTGGGCTTTGGACTTGTTCACTGTCGGTTGAGGTAATCTCATAGGAAAGAAGCTGCACCCCTGTTTTCTCTTTTAGGTAGATTGTGTTCTAAACTGAAAAATACCTTGTTGGAACAGTGTTTTTTTTCTTCAAACAGAGTAAATTAATTTCTCAGTGAATGAGGTCAGTATTGCTGGCATATTAAATTTCCACAATTAAAGCACTTTGTTTAATTGTTGGCTGTAAATATATGGGCAGAGTGCATCTCCAAACTTCCTTCATTCCAAGGTGTGGCCATAATTAAAGGAGACCACCAATAAATACTACACAAGACTTGAACATCAATGCTTTAACCATTGCTTTCTGCATTGCACACTGGCTTCCATAAGTATGAGTTTCCATTGAGCCATTATGGTACCAAAGTTTATGAAGAACATTGCTTCAAAGAATCCACAATGTCGTTGATAGATTGGTGCAAGTTAGTATGGACCGTCTCACCACAAATTCATTGAGTACATCTGTGCAGCCAGTGATAGGCTTCCAAGCTTTTGCACACAGCAACCCGACAGTTTAATGTCTCAGGCTGTGTGTAACTTCAAAAGCATGCTATATCCACAAAATCCTCTGTTATGCTCTGACTGGCCCTTATAAGCCAGTATTCCTCACTATTGTTAAATATAAAAGTGGAAATTCAAGGTCATCCCAAATGTATCAGTTAAACTAAAGCTAAGATTAAATAGAGTTTATTGATAACAGAAACACATATCTCTATTTGACCCATTTGGTTAAAAAAAATATGTTGACGATGTTAAGCTTGAATGGTTTTAAAAACAATGAAACAAAGGCAAAAAAATGAAGGCAGAAAAATTGTTCACAGAATTTCACAAAATAGATAGGGGGGGTCATTGTCCACCATGCCATACAAATTGGATGAGAATTCACTTTTAGGGGTAATGACCCTCCCAAAAAAGAAATCAGGCAAAGTTGTGTGTGAACTATCTACAAACCATTAAATGCTTAAAATTTCTAAAATACACTAATTGTCCACCACAATTCCCATTTTTTATCCTCTATTGAACATCTCAGGGATAAATTAGATTGCTGCATGCAAACCATGGCAAATTTCAAATGCAAAGATTGCTTTAGGAATGTCTTTAATCTGTGAAGCCGAGAGAGAGACAATGAATACAAACATGGAGACTTCTTAAAAAATGCCTTTCCATATCTGTAAAGCGGTTTTTAAGGCCAATAATGACTATTTGACGAGTCAATGGTTATTATCTAAACAAACAATACCAACACAATTTAAAATGAAAATATCATATTTCAAGAAGAAAAAATTTTTTTCTCAAAATGAAAAAAATTACAACATGGCTGCATGAGGCTATACTTTGAAAAGAACGGAGGGAAAAGTGTGAACAAGACTCGCTCTTCAAACCCTTTTCTAAAAGATTACTTGCATAATAATATAGTCCGTATAAATTTTTTAAAGAGAGATTTTACTATGACAGCTAAATACGTAGTTTCTTTACTAATGTTCGCAGCGCATAGCAATATAGCAATATGTTATCAGTCTAAGGTGAAGTGGATTGTTAGTCAATCGTTTCCATAGATAAACACAGCAGGCAGTGCCTTATTTACAACATATGGATTGATGACACAATGTATGTGACCCATCTCGGCAACAATCACTTTTTTTTTTTAGCAATGTAATAAGATATCATATACTCTCTTTGCCAGTACAAAAATAACTACCAACTCTAGCACATGGACAAAAGCTTTTAAGTAACCCAGCAGGAAATATTTTTAAACACAATTTTCTCTCCAAAGATATATTTTAAATTTGATTGGTTATTGATTACACCCAGAAGTTTTCTTGTCCTTACTTCATAAATCTTCATTCTCAGATTTGTTTGTTTGTTTTTTTTTTGTAGCATTTCTAGAACCCTGCTCCACATTCTTAATGTAGGTATTGAAATTACGTTAGCGATAACAGTACAAATAAAATGTAGCATTTTAAAAAGTGTATGCAAATGTAGCAAATACAAAAATAAACCACAATGTCACAAGTGTTAACCCTTTGAACCTTTATGGCCTGATCTGATTTCCCTGACCCTTGGCTCCAGAGGAAAAATGGCCAAAATCTCTAAAACACATGATTAATTAAGATGAAAAATTATTTTTATAATGTATTTAATGCATCAACAACATGAATAATCTAACAAACTTGTTCCACCTTTTCGTGACAGATGCCATTCGAAAACTTCATTTCCTAATGTCTTCTTGTTAGGCAATTGCTGATCGGCTCTAGACAAGGCCATGTTCTCAGAGCCCAATATATTGGACTAATGAGTTCAAAGGGTTAAGTCTAAAATACCAAAGTGTGTGAAATCATACTTTTCTCTGCAACTTTGTCACACAAAGTCTTTAATTTCATGTGAGTGAATCTGTATTTTCTGATAAATTCTTAAATCAGAAAATACTAAGTGTAAATAATTTTTCAACAGTGAGAAAACTGCTTTTGTATGATACAATCTGCATTGTTTTTAAATCTAGGAACATTTATTTCAAAGTTTCAATCTGCTTCCCTCTCCAATAAAGGGAGTGATAATGGAAAGTTGTTTTGTTATAAGTTTGACAAATGAAACTTACAACATTTATCATACAAGATTCGCACAATCACCAGTGTTCCATGGAACATACCTCATAAAAATTCATAGTCCAGAACTAGAAATGAGAAGGCAAGGCTTAGAGTAGTCCTTTGAGATTTTTGCATAGCACAATACTTTGGTCAAGAAGCCAAATTATTCTCTCTCATTCTCATCTATTTTCGTCTCCAACAATTAAACCTCAGTCCAATAACAATGATGCTATTAGCAGCCATATTTCTCCATAAAGCATGATACCACCAAAACGGTCAACAAATGCTAGCAGCAATATTGTTTAGCATTTATAATTTAGGTTTTTCTTTGTTTTGTTTTAAAAAAAATATTCCTTGATCTTTTCCAGCTAAATCATAAAAAGATATGATACCAGTCTGAATTTTTTTTTTTTTGATAGTTATTTAAACCTTTCTTTCACAAATGTGTTCCTTTGAAATTATCTATCTCTACATTTTTTTCCAATACCCATTTTACATGCATCCTAGTCATAATTTTTGTTTTAAATATAAAAATGGTTTTCAGTTCAAAATATAAGATTTATAAGAATCACACTCAAAATCATGTAAGAGTATAAGAACTGTGTTTGTGACATTAATAATGATGCCCTTATTTTAAGAGTGATGACTATTACATACACTGGGTGACTGGCTCTTCAAAATGAAATATTATTTTCAGCAGCCTCTTCCATCTTTTCCTTTCATCCCTATTCACTTTAACATTTCTTTTTTCCTTCCCACTGTTATTGCCAAACTGTTTGACCTTCTAATATTAAACAACAACACACAACACACAAACTTGCCAAAGTGTTAATTAATGATTCATCTGTGGTCCAGAATATAAAGCATTTGTTTAACTCTCATCTCAAAGCTGAAATTCACACTACTGTATCACATTAGAATGGAATTTATTATCACTTTGTACTCTAGATCCAACACCTCTGGAAATGACTAAACTGGCATGTCAAAAACAAAAGCTTGTTTTTATCTGTCAAAATTGCAAGAACTCTTACAACATATAGTGACTAACAAAATAACTCAAGTCAAAATTTTCCCCTTTCTGATTGGCTGAACTATGGCCTATATCCCAAGGTATTCCTATTGAATAACTTACTCTCTCTGTGTGTGTGTGTGTGTGTGTGTGTGTGTGTGTGAATGGATTTATCCACGTGTCTTATTATTTAAACATTTTTCTGAAATACAAGGTGACAAAAGTAAATTTAACTAAACAGAAAAATCTTTATACATCAATTTTTTACCAAAAGAAACAACAATTATATGTAAATGCTCTATTATAATGTTATCTGAACACACCAATTCTTTCAGTGCTTAGTTAAATTTCAGGCTGGAAAGTTCCAATTATCCACCAAAAAATGAAATTAAGAATTTGATTAGAGAAGTTGCAGGGCTTTCAAAGACGTGAGGGTATTCCCACTTATTGCAATAGAGGCAAAAGCTTTTTTTAAGCCTTGGGGTAAATCATCTTCCAGCATCAAATGACTATAAATGTCAAAGTGGACATATCCGCTTTCAGCATTGTAAGGGTTAATTTCCTATGATTCATCTTTAAAAAAAAAGCCTGGTAATAATTTCTCTCCCCCTAACACATGCACACACATGCACACAACCCCCATATTAAAAAAAAAAAAAACATTTCCTGTTTGGTTGTTTTATTTTGTTTCTTGATAAAACACAAAACTGACCTTTAAAATCCTGCCTAAGTGGCAGTCAAGTCTATCTGACCTTAATGCCTAAAGGTCAGCAGAGATGTTTTTGGTTAATTTTGTTAAGGGCTTTTCATTGTATATTTTAAAAATGTTTGTTTGATACTAAAAACTGACAAAAATGTTAAGAAAAAAGAATTTTATGTTGAGTACTAATCAAATATCTTTGTCACCATCCTTACTGAAGCGTTTTGGCGCTACTGTAAATAGATTCACCCATGTAGCATTCCTAATTAAATTAGCAAATGTTTATACTCAGGCTGCTAGCAAATTTCAACAATAATTTAATTTGAGAGTTTATTTGTTTAAGAAAGAATTAATGTAATACATGAGCTGTCCAAAATTGAGAGCCGATGCTGACTGAACATCCTGTATCAATTTCATGCTGTGGATCTATCTCGAAAGAAATCTGGTGGAGGGAGAGATGACAGTTCGCAATTATACAGAATTAATTCTTCACTGCACCAGGAACTGTCTTGCCTGACCTGAATGCTGCATGAGGCTATGTGGTGGATAGACAACAAATCCTTGGTCAATGATCTGTGCAAAGAATAGTATAATCACCTGCATAAAGAATGAAAACTTTGTAAAATGCTTAGGCGGGCAGAGTTTATGTAAACGAAGGACTTCAGCAAAACACTGACTGGTTATTTTACAATTAAAAATAATTACCGTAAGATTTGATCATGACTGCAGCAACTCTATTTTATCTAAATTTACAGGCTAGAAAATAGAAAAAGTGGATAATATCAACTCAAAGCAAGATCGGTGGATAGTCCTGATTAGTATTCAGCTAAAGAGAAATCAAAGGATTCATGGGATAGTCATAGCAGCCAGCGAGTCCGTTATAGAAATTTATTTTCTAATTTCAAAAATTCTCTCCTGAGTTAAGCCGTTATGAGCATGACCCACTAGCTTCTGCTGAACCTCATTCAGATAAATGACAACACACAGCTTTCAATCAGACAACTGCATCTCAGTAAATGTCACAATTTATAACACTAGAAACTGTTCATCCAGAAACTCAGATAAGGAAATCTAGCTAAAAGGATGCTGACTGAACAATGTAAGCTAAAATAAACTTTGTACTTAGCTATTCTCAGAACTAAAAAAATTATGTCATCAGAGGTCTGTGGGAACAAAGTTCACAACAGCACAGCATCAACAGAATCCTCCCAATGGCTGGCACAAAGACTCAATTTAAGAGATCCTGGTTACATACTGTACAGTTAAAAATAGACAAAGAAAAAGTTCAAATCAGGCTATTAATCATTTTTCTCTAGCCCAGACCAACCCACCAGTTAATTGCTGTTCAATTTCATACTATAGTAACATACTGATGATAAACACCATTCCCTCTTGAGCCTTCTATTCTAAAGGTTAAAAAGTGCTTAGCATATGCAAGGATACCATTACCTAGCATAAATAAACCAGCATTGTCAAGCTATTTCAAAGATAGCTCTGGTAATAGAAGATTATTCAGTTTCAGTTTCGCCTCTTGCTCTTTACTTTCTTAAGGATTACACACCAGTTTCTGGAAATAAAAACTGATGCTCTGTCATAACCCAAAATTATTGGAAGTTAAAACAGAGTTCATGTTATTTGAAGAGTTGCCCCACATTTGGTTTTGGAACTAAAGAAAGTAGAATATCAAGTCGGAGCGATTATTTTGTTGTTGTTTCTTCATCTGAATAACAATGTGTGTGTGTACTACATGTGTAAACCATCAGCAGAGGTCTGTTTGAATTAGAAACTGTTGCCAGGTCATGTGCAACATATGGTTATGGTTAATTCCAAATTCTTGGTCTACAACATACAGATTAGCATAAATCAGAGATTTTCATTTACCTGTCTGAGCTTGGATCCTGATCAACTGATGGGGGAGTGTGTTGGCTTCTCCACTTCTCTGAAGAGAGAGAGAGAGAGAGAAATATATTATAAATATGAAAAACTTCAACATCTCTGAACATCAAAAGAGAAAACCGGTGAAAAAAGAAACACTATACAGCCTTTTGAATTATCTTATCATTTCTCTGCCGCTCCCCAAGGAAACTTGAAAGAAAATTAAGCAGCAAATGCATTCCACATACAAAAAAAAAAAAAAAAAAAAAAAAAAGTGTTTGTATTGGATATCATTTTCGGAGTTTAATCAATGCCTGAAAATGATTTTCTTTCTGTCCATCCTTTGGCCAACTTTTCCCAGTATCACCACCACCAATGTTTCATAAATACCTCAAAAACCATTTTGGCGTATTGCAAAGTTTAATTATAGATATCAGTCATAATTAAAAGGAGAGAGTTTATTTGTTTTTTCTCTGTTCAGTATAAAGGATACTTTTCTGCTTAAAGATGGGTCCATACCATGCAATATAACACACCAGTGGTGTATGAAACATTATGTACACTAATAAACACCTACATTTACCAAAAAAAACAAAAAAAAAACATTATTACAGCTAGGAATATAAGAGATTACAATAAGTGATCTTAATAGCAGTGACAAATATTTATTATTCGAAAAGTGCTGACCAATAACTATTATCTATTACATGTTTGTTTTGCGCATTCACTCTGTAGCCCTCTAATTTCCACACCACGAAAGCTGGCAGAAAAAATGAAAATTTGTTTGTCAACAGTATTAAAAAAGAAATCAGTTCTTATATAAAGAAATGGACTCGTCTAGCAACAAAGAGGATTTCAGACAAAGACACAGTTTACATAGAAAAATTATTTATCACATTATTTTTAATTATGTATTTCAATCTGCTGTAACAGTATTCCTTAACGTATAAAATCAATAAGGTCATGCAGACCAGTTTGCATTCAAACGGAGCTGGAAAAATTCAGTCAGCAGCCTGTGATGGACAACACCCTATTTTCTTTCTTAAATCAGTCACATGTCAACTTTATGCAGTGCGTAATGATTTCTATATTTTAAACAGTCTACAAATTTTACCGGCATGCCTCTACATAATTTCAACTCGGAGATTCGACTTAACAAATGAGAGATGATTTATCATTGATCACTTCCTTCAAACTAGAGCAAAACAAATAATCTATATCTCTATGAAGCATCCAAGAAAAACTAACTTCAACAGTTTAAAGAGATGATTAGGAAGAACACAACAGTTAATTAGTACTATAATGGATTTAGATGTTGTGTACATTTAAAGCTGTTTCCTAAGAGCAGTGTTTACAAAACTAATAAGTTAGTTTTATGCTACTTCCATTAGTTAAAGTCAATTAAGTAGACTTTATTTCAATGAAACTAATCTCTGTGACTTATTTTTCCTTTTCTGTTGAAAGACTGCCAATATTAACCAAAGGTATGTAGGTAGTTTAGATGTAATAATGCAATAAGTAGTGGAAATAGCTGTGTAAGTAGTCTACATGTCCATTTTCCCCCCTCCTTCTTAATGACCAATTTCTGCCATTGTGTTTTTAAGCTTGAGGTTTTATGAAGACAAAATTGAGAAGTTTGAATTGATTACTGATCAATCTTCTACAATACATGGGAAATAAAGTACATGCAAATCAGTCTGATGAATGAACGATGATAACTGAAGCAGCTTTTAAGGAAGCTAACTCGGGGTTATACTGAGTTACAAAAATTATCTTCCAACATCAGGTAAAACAAATTAAGGAAATGCTCACTTCACTTGGGCACTCAGATGACTTGGACTAACTTAGAGATTAAAGTTGTGTGTATTTGGCAAACTTTTCGGTTCTTCTGCAGATTTTACTTTTTAACCCTTTCAAAAGGGTTCATTCATATGACGAGCATTCCACTTTAAGCCTCGTCACTCACAAAGCCGCCCCCCCAAATTGATTGGCTACTAAGAAAAGTTAATGGTGTAAAAAGTAAACTACAATGAAAACTACAATATGTGCATGCTTTTGTATCTCATTAAGTAACAAAAAAAAAAAAAAGGTGATGAAAAACAAATACATAAGAATAAAACATACAAGTGTACATATGATGGTAGAATGGTGTTCCAAATATCCCATAGCACTTTCCACAATTCATCTAAGGCATTTGAAGACTTTCTCAGTAGCCCAATAACCATAACAATGGTCATACCAGGACTTTGTGCAGGCCGACACACATTTTCTAGTTTGCCATCAGCCTCTTTATGTTCCAATGATTGAGTCATTGTCATGTTGGAAGATTAATCTCAGCCCAATGAGATGTCTTCTTGAGGGAATGGTATGATGGAGGAGAACCTGCCTGTACCTGTTGTCAGTCTGTATACCTTTGATTTTATGCAAATCTTTGATACCTTTAGCAGATATGCAGTTCCACTCTTGTATTGATCCACACCCGTAGTTGTAGCATACTAATCATCACATCAATCATCGGTTCACTTTAAACAAACTGTCACTGATTATTGCCTAACAGTTCAAACTTGGACTCATGTGTAAAGAGTATCATTTCTCGGTTTAGTCATCCGACTCTTTCTATTTCTGCTGCCCACATTTCAGCCTTGCTGTTTGGTTGCCTCTCCTCAGCATAAGTTTTTTGGCAGCTACATATCCACTGAAACCACTTCACACTAATGCATATCTTACTGTTCTCAAAGGAACATCAACACCTGTATTTGCGGCTAGGTCATTTGCAAGACCTCTATGAGCTCATCGTCGTCTATCATGAAGTACTTGACTTGGCCTTTCTTCCTTGACTGTGTCTATTATCAACAGTACCAGTGTTTCATATCCTTCATACAGCTCCTTCTGAAACATGAAGCTGAAAGGCAATCTTTCTCATTGAGTAGACTTCACTAGCTAAAACTTGATTTCTATACACTTGTCAAGTGATATTTCCTTTCCAAGAACCATAGTATTAGCCACACTACAATATTACTGCCTATACTTTTGCTGTTGTTCTGAAGGCATGGGATTTTCTGATTGCTTGCATGTCAACATGTGACCGTACTACGAAGTGTTCTATTTTTACACGATAGATACAATTCTATCATGTATTATTTGCACTTTACTCAGTTTTCCCTTTGTTTCCAATGCTGCATATACTGAGTTTTCTAGGTGCAGAAGAAAATCTGAATACCAAAAGTGCTAAGTTTTTTCTAAAGGAAGACAGTTATAAATTTTGAAACAAAACTTTGAGGGAAACTGGCAGACTGTAAGAGGTTATTCTAAACTGGCTTTAATTAAACTGATATCAGAAAATAGTGGAATTTTGTTTATATAATTTTATATATTCCTGACAACCAAACTGATCATTCAAACTAGAATAGGCCCAATTTTATTATTTTTTTTTAAAATTCCAAAAAGTGTGGAAAATTACTTAATCTGTACAATTTGTGGTACAAGAGAGTAATGATCAAATATTTGCAAGTCTGTCAATTTGTTTATTTTAAAGGCTAAATAGATTTTAAATGAAAATCTCTTTCTACAAATTTAGTATGAAAAGAAATACTGGTGTTATCGGCATTAAAAAATCTCTTGGTAGCTTAATTTACATAGAACATCTGTAATGTCTATGCAAAGATGAGTTCCTTAATCATAACAAAGAAACAACAATAAATGTAAGTTTGTTCCTTTTTTTAAAAAAGTTTTTTCTTAGGTACAGGTAATATTTCCCTCTATATAAAGAAAAAGCTTTTTTTTTTTTTTCAAGATGATGATAGAAATTCTAACAGATGCAGGATTTTCAGCAACATTTGCTGAATCAGATCAAGTTGTTAGGTTGAAACTAGCAGGTTAGTAGAGACATCTTCAGCATTAGCGTTTTCGCTACCAGTTTTCATTAAAAGACCCTATGGCACAATCACCATTCTCTGACCATTATCATTATCAAAATATCAACTTAAAGAGCTGTCTCCTCACATTTTCTGTAGCAGAAAATTGCTCAGTTTGCATATATCAAGTTTCTCTTTCAAAGAAAAAACAAAACAAAACTGGTAGTTTATAGACTGCTGACCAATGTCACCTTCAGCGCTTGGCCTATTTCTTTCTTTTTTTAAAAAAGGCACTAAATCGGAGGAAGTTTTTTTTATTTGAGGTTTTCTGACTGATGTAAAAACATAAAAAGTGGTGTAATATGAAAGAACAGATTTTATTTTAAATTACATTACCCACTGTTGGAAACAAGATATAATTTCATTGTACCAAATTAAAGTCAATTTGCCCAAAATAAATTGTAAAAAAGGCAAATTAGTCAGTCAGAAAAAAAGGACAGGGTCTGTACCTTCAAGCCTGAATAATGCCGCTGTATATTATAAAATGGGCAATTTTTACAGTTTGTGTGTTTAAAAAAATCCCACTGCACTAAAATTCCATAGTTATATGCACAAAAAAATGTTAAATACAAAGACTCGACATAATAACTATACTATAAACCCTTGGAGGCTCAGAGAGACCATTACAGTTATGTGATTAGCAGAATATTGCAGGAGCCCAAACATCTTAGTCCGCTGATAGCCGTATTGGAAAGTGCAATTTTGTAGAAACTGGTATAAGCTACTGGAAAATCTCCAAAGTATTAGGTATTCTATTAACAAGGTGATTTATTCAGTTCAAGAAAAGTCATAAGACAATTATTCGCATGTGTATTCTGGATACCCAAAAGCCAAGAGAACAGAAACTCCATACTGTGAAGGCAAGTATAAAGTTAAACTTTAACAATTGGCTACAACATAGCAGAACCTATGCAGGCATCCAACATTATCTCTAAAGTTTGAAGAACAAAAGAAGAGTGATAAAGATACAAACTACTTCATACCCCGAGCTATGTCAGTCACAGATTGCAATGAATAATGCAGATGCTATCATACTCCACTGCCTGTCATTTGTTCTAAAGAGTCAAATTTTCATTTGTCAGATAGTAGTTGTGTCTGGGTATAGTGGTATCTAGCATACAAATTTTCAATGAACCATCTGCAAGCCATGACAATACACAGTGATCTGTCTGACATGATATAGGGCGCTATTAGAGCCACTGACGATGGTCACAGCTGGTGATCTGCAAAAGAATTACTTCTGTTTGTCTATGCCAATGGTTCATCTGTTCAAAATGGCAGTATTTTTATGTAAGATGGTGCCCCAGTTCACACTGCACATGCAGTGCAAAAATTTAGGGGATCATAACTCTGTCATGACCTAGCCAATCACTGGTCTGAACCCCCAATGAGCATATGCAGAATAGCTTCAACTGATCCCTGTGAAAGTGTACCTGTAAACCTACATCCCGAGAATCCTTAATATATATATATTCTGTGCCAGGAATAAACTAGAAACCCGCTGACCAGGACAGCAATTTCATCAAATTTGTCAGCACCTTGCACAACTAAAAAGACTCCACAACTTGTATTAACCGCTCTCTCCAGAATAAACAGCATTCTTTAAGACTTGGGTGTCTATTTAGTTAATGCTAAACCTCTGTATATAACAGACTAAATATTGTATTTCCACCCACCCATATGGTTTCAGCTGCTGATTATTTCAAAGAATCAGGAACACTTTATGTTGATAGCTGTCTCACTTTTATTTTCATTTAATTAATTATAATTTTTGACATTATTTATTAATTAAATGGCAACAGCTGAGTCAGTGTACAACTATATATCCTGTTTTGACTTTGTAATTCTATTTGAACTTAGTTCTTCTAGTGCCTTTCCCCCCACTTCTGCAGATATCAATTGAAGAAACAGTAGAAGTCAGTGGATACAAACTGTATTTTTCAAAATGTAAATATTAAATTCAGAAGCTTAGCTAGTAAATTGAAATTGACTTTCAATAATTAAAATATATGAAATTAAAGTATCTATACAATAAAACAATTTTTTTTTTTTTTACAAAAATTGTATTATTTCTCAAAATTTTTGTTTATTTTTTTTTACAATTAGCAGGATATATATAATTAAGTTTTCTTAATGCCTAGTTATATAGATTTCTTTTACCTACCTGTATAATGCAAATGATTCATATAATTACATTTCTTCAGCAGTAAATGTGCTGAACATCATTTATTTATTTTAAAGTAATGGAAATGTAAGACCCAAAATTGCAAATTAATGATAGGAATCCCTAGATTGTATGAATCTAGATAGCATAGAGTATGATATATATACTGGTAGCCACAACTGTGGAATCATCTGATAGTAAGTCTTGTGAGGCCATGGAGTCAACAAACTCATGTGTATATTTTCTAACACAGTAAAACACAAGTGCCGGCACTAATACATTTGGCATGCAGTAGGTCCAGTTATCATCGGAATAAGAGTATTTTTTAAGTATGTCCCACAAAACACAAATATCTGAAATGTAAAATGCTATATATTATAATTATTATAATGCAAAATTTGAAGGAAATGTCATTAAAGTTTTATTAGAAAGACAGTTCTGTATTTTGAACATAAGAGAGTAACTGCTACTCAGGATAAATTTATTAGGATCACATCTATTTCCAAGACAGGCACTTTATTCTTTGCAAAAACCCAGCTTCTGCAACCAGGTCTGTATGTATCAAACAATGCCACAAGCATAAACGTAAGGCATGAGCAAAGGAAAACATTTAGTGGACTCCACAACAATGGTGGCCTTGTGGACTGGTGAATCAAAGTTTGAGCTTTTGGTAGTAAGCGTATGTCTATGGCCGTCCCTGATCACATGAAAATTTTACTGATGGTTGTTGTGTCAACAGTGAGACATGGATTTGGTTAGGTTATGTGATGGTGTGGAACTGTTTTTGTTCAGATCAAAGATATGAGGAGGAAAGGATACCATCATCAAAATTCTTCATGTTAATGCAATGCTCCCTGGTAACCAACTGCTTGGATAGATTTATTTTCCAACAAAACAATGACCCTAAACACATGCTTCAAGCTCTGCAAGGAATATGTGGAGCATCAGAATACTTCCAGACTTTGTGATATCATGACCTGGGCAACAAAGTCAATCCCCAGGCTTGTCCCCAACTGAACTGTGGTGGAATTAACTAGATAGGAAGGTTAAACCTAGGTGCTCAATGAACATTACACAGCCATGGCAGTATTTGCAAGAATGGAAAAGTAAATGAACCGATCATTCACAAAACTGTTGAGTCCTATATCTGGAGTATGCAAAGTGATTATTAAAACAAGGGGAAGGGGACAGAGTATTTTAATGAATGTGGGGTTTGATCATTAACAGCAACCAGAATGTTACTTCATTTTATATTGAGGCATCTCCATTTATGATTCTTCAGGGTATTGTTAGATATCAATACAACCTCACTATGCATTTACATGCCAGCCTCTCTTTCATAATTTGTTTCTGCTGTTATTATTATTGCTATAAAAGCTCTGCAAATAGCTTGTTGTGTTTGCTTCTGAAGTCTGAAACCCTGGAAATCACCTGGTTTGGTAATTGCTTCTTTCAATATTTACTGAGGAGGATCTAGGGACCTACTATATTTTTCACAGCTAAGCTTCAGCACCTATTCTTAGGAGGAAAGCCAACAAAGTCACACCACTGCTACCGCACAATAAAATGGGCCAAGACGCTAGCAAAGCACCTGACAAGAAAAGCAATTATCATACCTGTAATATTATGATGAAAAAAATTGTTGTAATGCTGTATTGAAAACATTATCCTCCTTGCTTGCTTTGCAGTAAGAATGTAAGCTTGTTGTTTTGTTTAACTAAACCGGCATTATAATAACAAAGAAAACTGTTATCATATTTGACAGCTAGCTAATGTACAACTATAAATATTCAAAACATGTTTGTTAATCTATATATGACAAACATCAACTTTCCAAAGGTTTTTCAAAGCAAGACTTCTCTGTTAGTCACTAAGCTTGTCAATTAGTATACTAAGGTATATAAATTATAGCTATTTCAAAAAAAAGAAGAGAGTCTCTTATGAACATACATCACCTTCCTTTTGCCCTTGTTTTGTATCAGTTCACCGCTTGCATATGTAAAACAATATTTAAATGTATTAAAATACTTGCAGATTTGATCGTCAGAATTTTGTAGATGCATAGCCTACTTGCATAATACAGGTTCAAGTTCTACTTAGAACTGATCCTAATTGGAGACAAGTCAATGCAATGGTTTGTTTCAATGACTATAACTAGGATACCACTTTGTAACTGCATCTTAAAACAGTATGCTTGCAGAATAGAGACAGCAATATATCAGGGAATAATGGTGTGAGAGTCTGCAACCTGATCTAAAATGGTCAGTTGATTGGAGATTATATATATCCTTGCACAAAAACTGTAAATATTTTTGAAGCATTTGACCATCTTGGAACATACTCCAAATAAAGATAAAACTACTAAAAAGAAACAGCTGACTAATGATTTGGTAGCTAATTTTGTAGTACAACTTTCACATTTTTGTGAATAGAACTTCTAATGAGAAATGAACTTTCTAAAGCAAAAAAAACCAAACAAACAGTATTGATAAAATCCAATAATAAAAACGAACTTAATTTTGTCATCTACCTTGAATATTTACATCCAAAAGATAAGTACATTTTTCTTTACTAAAACCATACATACAAAAACAAATAATATGTGGTATGCATTATTCATGTAAATCAAGAAACCTAAAATGACATTTTTAAAGTAGATGAAAATGGAATCAACTAAGAGAAACATTAGAATTTCTTCCAAATTTTCTACATAAGATATCACATTAAACAATACACTATTCCCCCCCTCATCTTATGGATTAAATACATTTTACTGAAGACTAATATTCTCATTTATATATATACACCATTGTAATCATTGTCCAGTTGAACAAATTATACAATTAGAAGGAAAAATCTTTTAAAATTTAAATTTTCCTCGTTTGTTTGTTTTAATTACCATATTTTTGAGTCTATAAAGAAAAACTTCAAAAGTGTTTTATCTTTAACTTTTTCTTTGGAATTCACTAATTTAAAGGGCCATATAATAACTTTAATCTATGGACATAGTCAAAATACCGATAACATCAATTTCTCTCTTTATACACATCTGTGTAACAAGTTTGTTTCTTTATTGTCTGTGACTGCATAATTGTGAAATGTAAAGTAACTAAAAGAGTTTCAGATGGGGGGAAAATGCTAGAAGTTGAAACATTTGCAGACCATTTTTTTTTTTTTTTTTTTGCCAGCATAAAGTTGGTACTCCATCCAGAATTACCTTCTTTATTTCATTCAGTTGTTCAGATAAAAACTCACTTAGATTCCTCCAATGATCTTTAAACCGTGTCAGGACACAAATCCTGATATCAGTTACTGCACTTAGCTCTCGACTCATTTATACTAAAAAATTGTTATGTAAATGCAGACCCGCCAGCTCTTAACGATTTAGGTGTATATTCAAGATTTTTTCTCTCCATCTTTACGCCTGTACAAATTGTGTTATTTTATGCAGCAAAATTCCAAAAATTTGTTCACCGACCTGAAATTTTCTGGAAATGCACTCCTCTCTGCTTGGTATCATCTCAATCTTACAAGCGCTTACAGTAACCGATTAAAAAAGCAAGTAATCTAACATAAACATGCCCTTTTCTGTAGAATCCTGTGTATTTCGGTGTATATTCCGATGTTTTTACGCACCCAGTTGTCAGTGTCTGATCATTGGAGAAAAATGGCTAAAAAATGTGCTTCTGCTTCATCCCAAATGGCTCCAATAAAGAAAGAAAAAAAAAGGGTTTATAGTGAGCAGAGCTCTTAATCAGTAACTTAATTAATTAAACATCATTGGTAGAAAAATCCTTCGCATTTTTTCCCTTGTCCCAACAAGGATTAGTGTTTTTTTTGTGTGTGGATTACTGTTTTTCAAAATTTAATGTTGGCAGGTCTGTTAATGTTAAAGTAATTCTATTTTTTTTTTATTAAAAAAGACAAAGTTTTAAATTTTTTTCTAATCTTCATACAGTTGAACTTTATTCTTATGACAGACGATTTATTTATTTACAGCAGTTGTAAACAACGATTAATCTTCTTGCTTGCCATAGTTACAGATGTGTTTTATCTATTGTTTGAGAATTTTAAAAAGAAGGTGCAATGTAAGTGCATCGGTATTCTTGTGAAGTGTTTTTTATTAATTAAATTTTATTTCCATATTCATTAGTTCCTTAAAGATCTACTCAACAACCTTGAGTTTTTACATTCTCAGTGAAAAATAATAAATTAATGGTTGTACAAAACAAATTTTCACTAAAGCAGCATATGTAATTACAGAATTTCAGTAAATAACCCTATAAAGAATCTCTACTTTTCATTCAATTTCAGACAATGCTACTTCATAAGGTCCATCAAATAAATTAAAACAAATCCTTGTTCTTTTGTTAACGTGCCCTTTCATATTTAATAAAATCTTTTGTATTTTAATTGCTTTTATTTCAAAGATTTTTCACAAATATTGACCTATGGCCTCCACCATGTCAATGAACATCTCCTAGGTAGCAGATCCTGTTTGTTTTTGTTGTTTCCTTTAAATATACTCACTTCTCTTCATGGGTTCAGTTTTTGTCATCTCTCTGACTACTATCTTTGCTTCTCACCTTCTAAGAGATACATTTCCCAACTACTATTTAAAACACTTTAGACTTGTCTAGTGTAATCGCATACTCAACAAAAGCATAATAAGAGCACAACAAACGAAACAAAAGATTGCGATTTTGCTTATGATATAACTATTATTATGCAAACTGAGGACGTATTGAGAATTTATAATTCAAAGCATTGTTTTGCAAACATTTTCAGGCAGTAATCCGTGATTAGAAGAGTCTTCATTATTATTATAGCAATTAATCAAAAGGATTTAGGAGAGTACACCCATGTGCTTGCTTACCAGTTCCACAATATCACTCAAACAGACATAAAGGCAGCAAGTTGAAATGTAAAACTTTCAAGATTTATTAACTATCTATTACAACAGAACAATTTTTAAAATTCACTAACAAAAGCATATTCCTGCCACTAACAAATGCTTAAGTACAAACAGTTCAGTCGAATGGTTTTAATGTGCATTTAATTTTTTAAATCATTTTTGGAGTGAGGCACATTTTTAATGCCAAGATGGATTTCATGATTTAAATTTAGAAGAAAAAAAAAAAAACAAATACAACTTGCTAATAACAGAAACACAGATCTAATATTAAAAAAAAAAACTATATAAGGGAAGTTGTTATGAATAAAACCCACGTTGCTCCATGTAGGCATTTCTCCTAGCTCCAGAATCTTAGTCCTACTACACATGTACGCACATTTCGATACTTCACCTCCCAAACAGCTCAACAGAAAGTTTCGGGGTACAATTTTCAAATACAAACACCTAAAAAAAAAAATTCCATTTGTATATACATGAAATTCTGTTTAGTTTAGTAGTTACAACCAGGTAAGAACCCTTTAATACGATATTTAAATTATCCCCTACCTACACACATATATGTACAATCCAGTAATTTATGCTTATTTCACACATTAACAAATCTGTCACTAAAAAAAAAAAAGTGTCCCTACCCATACTCACCCTAAATCACTATTTTGAAAAACCTTTATCAGGTTGGTTTCCTTTTAAACATCTGAAACTGAAACTTGGTAGATCTAATATTTTTTTTTTAATCCATTCAGTGCACTCCAAATGCTTTAAACCTGGAAACATTCTAGTAAATCTATGCGGAACTCTCTCTAACAAATCAATACCCTCTCTCAAATAAGGATTAAAAACCTGCACAGTATATATTCAAGATGCACCAAGGATCTATACATCGGAACTAAAAATTCCTTACCTTTGTTTGATACTGTGACCAATTAATCCTAACATACTGTTTAGTTTGTTTGTAGCTGAACTGCATTATTCTCACATTTGGGATTTTGGCTAACAATTTATGCCTAGATCCTTTTCTGAAACTACATATTTCAGTTCAGCATCATCCACATAATAATCTCTATTGTCTGTTCAGATAATTTTACACCGTTGTAGTACTGGATTAGATTTCCACTTACCTATTTCACAATAACATGAAAATTAGCCCAATTATTTTCAGTATTAAGAGCACCACATATGTTACAATCATCTCAAACTCTAATGTTAATGTCTATTGTTCAACTAATATCATTCAGCCAAATCAAAAACAATACTGAACCCTGTGGCAATGCCACTGGAGACTTGTTAATCAGATGATACCCCATTTAATAGTACCTGTTTTCTATCTATAGTATCATATAATCCCGTGAAACTTAATCAGAATCTTTACTTAAGTATAAGCTTGATTTTTACTATCAACTAACTTAGTTAAGTCTCTAAAAAATTCTAGATTTGTTAGGCAAGATGATTAAAGTTGAAATCCATGCTGAAAACCTCTCAAATTATTTTTTTTTTGATTAGATGGTTTTGTAAATGGTCTTTAATAAAGAATAACTACTGAAGATGTACTTATACCAGAAAACCAGAGCCATTTTATTCTTACAAAATACTTCATAGTAAGTAATCAAATTTTTCTTTATTATGCAAAAGAAAAAAAAAACTAAGCTCAGGATTAAAGAATAAAAGAATAAAAATAAAAATTAAATATAGCACAAATTACAAATTATATTAAAACTTTTAGTTTTCATCTGTTCACTAAATAAAGATACAGCACGGCATAAGACATTAATTGTTTCTGTAAGTTCTTTTGTATTTAGTGAAAACTCTCCTATTCCATTGTTTTTGGTTCCAGCTTCCATGTTCTTCACTTCAAACTACACACTTTTTCAAGTATCCATTTGGTTTCTTTATGTTGTTATTAGTTTAAATTTTATTAATCTTTATGTCTCTAAACAACGTTGAGTTGCTGATGTGTAGGAGAAAACATGCATGTAATGCAAGAAGTCAATAGAACTTCTAGTTATAATAAATTGATCACTCTCACAATTTTAGATTTAGAAATCCCTTTCCAATTTTTAATCCTGTTCGAAAAAAAATTATAACAAAAAAAGAAGGAATATGTTGAGAATGAAATAGTATAGTATATAGCACAAGCTAGACATGAAAAGGGATCAATCCAGCTTTACCGCTAGCCTACTGTGCAGTTTTCTCTTGCACAGTAGACATATTTAAACACATATGGCTACCAAAGTCAAACACTACTTTACATTAACCACAAACAGGGTTCAGAACATACCTACTTCATGGAACAACCTCAGTATTCTCAGTATAATTAAAGAATAAAGTCCACAGCCCAATTTTATTTCTGCATTACTATAACTATTTCAAACCAATAGTTACTTTAATAATTACATTATTTCAAAAGAAAGCTGCCATATCCAATCACAAGCGAGTCATTATTTGAACCAAACAATGAAAGCTCATCAGAACCTTGTTAGACAGGGCTCGTGGGGTGGTGCCAGAAAAATCTGGGCCGGCATTTTGGAAATGCTTTCTTTTGAAAGAATAAAATAAATTGTGCTCATCTCATGAAAATGAGTTTACCCAATGCCAGTAATAAATTTTTTAAAAAATAATAAAAATCCTCGCATCTCAACTTCACTAATTACCAAGTTGTCTCAACATATGTAGGAGACTGCCATTCCTTCATTCGTTATTGCAAGAAAGAGAAGACATGTTGAGTGACAAACTGCACTACCAGGAAGCACCGTAAACACAGGTAGTGGTGTTTTATATGATGGAGAAAATGACAACAGACTGAGTAGCCACGTTAATTATAACTATTTCATTTCACTTCAGCTTTAGAAGTTCCAGGTTGGTTTGTTGTAATTTATGAGGCTGGCTAATCCAAAAGTTTAAACACTGATCATTGAGATAATATAAATCACTGCAAACACAACAGGACAATTTTAATTGAAGGCCCCCCCTTCTTCAAAGTTGGTTGTATGAGTCTAGTCTACATAAAAAAAAAAACAAATATTTAAAAAAAATTCTCTTTTAAAAGGTCTTGGTAAAGACAGACATGATAAAAGCTTTAGTCATTATTATCAACCAGTATGTACAATAGTTACTCTTAAAGATGATGATAATAATAATACATATAAATAAAATTCTACAAGATATTATTAGTCAGTAATTGGATGTACCAAGTAAAAATGAAAGCTGTGAAGCTTAAAAAAATCTAGACTGAAGACAGCAGCTAATAAAATTCCACTGTTCAAAACATCAGCCAGCCTTATATTAGTCTGACATTGACAATCACTGTCCTTTAAGTAAAAAGGGGAAGTGTTTTTGTGCATGTATGAGTGCACATGATGTTCTTCTTCATTTACAGTGCTAAACAAGCATCTCACATCAAACCAAGAATACACAAAGACTGCTATATAACAAATAACCATCTAAAACAAAGACTCTGTTCCTTGACTAGACTAAGAAAGTTTTATGGAAACTTGGTAGTAGTTGACTCAGAATGCAGTTGTCATGATTTTCTTTCACACAATTTCCCTGTGTAAACAAATCTAGAATGGGGCTACTTGGAATTTCTTGCTGCCTAATGTAATATACACCCTCCAGGTCTACAGATTTATGAGTGCCTCCCTTTAACTTAACATAGCTGCTGTCTGAAATTACAGCTGGCAGAACTAACTAACATTGTATCACACCCAGGTTTAAATTGCATTAGAAGTCAATAATCTGCTCTTTGTCAACAACAATGACAGCAAACTTAAAAAAGAAAAAAGATCATTTCAATGGGAATACAACCAAATAGTGTAGATCTATAACAGAATTAAGAGACTCAGTTGGCTTATAAAGTGGGAGAGACAAAATTTCATTTAAGAAAAATACTAATGAAGCTTTTCACAACTCAATAATATACTTAAAGGTATATATGCCTCAAAAACACTGAATATTTGATCAATATTGTGCGTGCAAAAAATGTTGCATTTTGATATGAAATGTATAACACCCCAACCATTTCAGATTGCTCACTTAAAGGCCGTGAGGTTACTACTTCATAAAAACAAAACATTACATTTTTAATTGTAATATGTCTGCTACACTTTCCACAAAAGATTCTGACACAAAGAAAATGAAGGTATTGGAGCTGGAATGCTAAAATTTGTGATTGAAGCATGCAGCAAAGCAAGCAAGAACAACATATTTTCATATTGTGGAATAAAAAATATGTCCACACTGCTCATCTGATACAGCTGACCTATGAAAGGCTTCATCCAAGTCTGCACAGTAGTTGCAATAAAATGTCAAAACAAGTGGTAACCCCGACACTTTGAGAGATCTTTCCTCGTGATGTTTCATTTATGACCACAGGTTTTAAAATTTCTTCAGTTGGACCAGGGTTTCATGGCTCATCAGGTAAAATCTTTGAGTCCAGTCTGGATAATGCTCTGTATTGTACATGAATTTTAGCACAGTTGAACTCAGCCCCAAACATATATCCAATGTCTGCCATGATTCATTCATTATAGAGTAGCATACTGCCAAGCTTTGCTCTAAATCTCAAGGCCATACATTATTCACATCTAAGCAGAAATAGCAAAGATATGAATGACAAATTAAAAAAAAAAGAAAAAAAGAATAGGAGAAGAATTTTCACTTCAGAAGCTTCAAATTAATCTCATCCCAAGCATTTTAAATTCCAACATCAATTTTCATAACATTGGATTCTCTGTCGTCTTTCCACATCAGCCAAACCACCCGTTGTCACCTTTCACTCTTTTCAATGTTAAAAATATATCACAGCATCTTCCAAACAAATGTCCTTTTCAGTCAGTGTTTATGACCATTCTTTTCTTTTTTCACATTGTTTAATCACTTGCTAATCCAATGGCCACCTAAAGCACAATGAAGTCACCCAATTTTCAATAGTCTCCTGTTTTGCTCAGTAAGGAGAATTTTGAAATTGACTTGGATCTTCACATTTTTTTTTGAATTTCCTCCCAATAATAAGGTTTGTTAAGAAACATTTTTGCAGACAAGTGTAGCAGCAAACCACCATTAGAAATTATAAGAGTTAAACCCTTCCCTTGGTCTGTGGTTGTACTTCAGCACAAACAGAATGATTAGAGATACCAACATAACTGGATTAGTGATGTATCGATGGAAATTTTCTGTGGAGCCGATTATGAACATTTGTAGTCAGTCAAAACTGAAAATTACTGCTGACATAAAAGTATAACTTAATTTTTTTTCAAAAGACACAAAATAGAATTGAAAAAAATTTTTAATGCTGAATTGGGAATTTAAAGTACCACTTGACTACGACTAGATGTTCATTTATCAGCACCGAAGGAAGCGTGGTATATAGATTTTTTAATATGCCAAAAAAAAAAAAAAAAAAAAAACAAATTGTAGAAAATGGTTTGAATAAACGAAGGAATACTTTGGAAATCATGTCATTCTGTGTTTCCCTTGACCTTTCACATCCCTGAAATAGCTGAGTACTATCGCATTTGGGCCTCTGTATCAATGTTGAAAAAAATCAAAGTAGTGTGTAGACAACCTATTTACCTCACAACTTCAGGTGGAACAGTTTACAGCAGCAATATGGAGAGTCAAAGAAAAAATCAAATCAGTGATTATAGAGAAAAACAAGAGATTACAGAAGCAAGAACTATATTAAAATATTTTTTTTTACAATGAGAGAAAACTGGAAAGGTAAAAAAGTGCATAAAGTGGCTCCAAGAACAAAGAACGAGACAGTCCCTCAACTATACATGCTTCATAAAAAAAACAAAAAGGCACAATGATTTTTCTCTTTATTTACCCATTGAAACCAAACTAATACTCATATTTGCCCTACTTACAATATATTAACCTAAAATTATTATTGGCCTAAAATTTTGCTAAATGGAGTTTGCTCGTTAAAATATACAAGGTCTGTCCAAAAAAAAAAAAAAACTGAACTTTTCAAACAGCATGCCAACCAGCTGGCGCAGTGTGCTCGCGATTGCAAAGCTGTGTATCGGTGACCTTGACCTTCAGTCTAATAATAGCTGCATCACACCACATCAGTTAGTCATCGACCTATACGCACTAGAGTGAATGTATGTTTAGCGCACTTGGGCAATTTGTCACATGTTGAACAATGAAGGATCTTGAAGAGCAACATGTTTGTGTGAAATTCTGTTTCAAATTGGGAAAAAACTTTTACGGAGACTTTTCTAATGTTGCAACGGACCTATGGGGAGGAGCTGTACGCAATATCACGAGTGGTACCAGCGTTTCAAATTGGGAAGAACATCCACTGAAGACAATCCCAAATCTGGACAACCTTCCATGACGACGATCACATTGAGAAAGTGCATGTTGTGATCCGTGTAAATCGTCGCCTGACTGTCTGTGAAGTTTCCGAAGAAGTAGGCATCTGTAAAAGTTCGTGCCACATGATTTCAAAAGAAAAATTGAACATGCATCTTGTAACTGCAAAATTTGTGCCACATCTGCTGACAGATGAACAAAGAGAGAACCGAGTCACAGTCAGTCCAAATGCTGATGAAAGCTTTCTGAAAAGTGTCATAACAGGTGACGAAACGTGGGTGTATGGCTACAATGTCGAAACAAAAAGGCAGTCGTCACAGTGGGTTGGATTGTCGTCGCCGTGACCAAAAAAAGATTGTCAGAGTCGCTCAAATGTGAAGGTGATCTTGATGGTCTTTTTTGATTGGATGAGCGTCGTTCATCACGAGTTTGTTCCACGTGATCAGGTGATCAATAAAGAGTTTTACTTGAATGTCCTGAGGCAGTTAAGAGAGGCAGTGCGAAGGAGGCCTGAGGCACGGAAAAACAAAACCTGGATGCTGCACCACAACAATGTACCTGCTCACACGTCACTCCTTATCCATGACTTTTAGGCAAAGCACAAGACGACTCTCATCCCCCCTACTCTCCGGATTTGGCCCCTGCGGACGTTTTTTTGTTCCCAAAGTTGAAATCCACCCTGAAAGGTCCCCAATTTCAGACGATAGAAGAGATTGAAGAAAATTCACTATGATAACTGCACACTATCCCTGAAAACACATTCCAGGACGTGTTCCAAAACTGGAAAAAATGTTGGAGCAGTGTATCAACAGTGGAGGGAACTATTTTGAAGGAAGACAAGTCTGATTAAATTGGAAGTAAAGCAATAAATTTGTTTTTTCAAAAGTTTGGTTTCTTTTTGGACAGACCTCGTAGAGCTTACTCATTTAAAAATAATCTGAAAATGTTTTATGTTGACTTTTTTTTTGTTTGGTTTACAGACCAATATTACCCTAAACACTCAGCCTTGACCGGCATATCAAGTCGACCTCCCTATAGCCAAACCAGACTCAAAGAAACCAAGTCAAAATGGCAATACCAAATTAAGACCTAACTGATGGCTAAACGACTGACTGAAAGAAAAATTATTCATATTTACCTGCTATAAGAATGCTTTTCACTGACCTCCATACCCAGCAGGCACACCTAAGTTTGATTCAGCTTAGGTTACATTTGTAAAATATTGCTCATCTTTGGAGATTCACTTATCTGCTAATCAACACAAACTCACCACACCATTACATTTCAAGGAGCTGTAATTTTCTTCATTTATGGAGGAAAATTATGTAAAAAAAAATTGTTCTATCTCAGAAAAATAAAGATTTTTTTTCTTTTTTTTGTAAATTACTGATTAAGAATTAAAGAATAAAAAAATACCACCAGTGAATGACCAGTAATCAAAAAAACAAATGCAAAGTTTCTGCAGTCAAGTTTTCATATGTATTTCCACGTGATGATGGTCAAACACTTGTGCTTGTTCACTTACAACAATTAGTTTTTAACAGTTGTGTATACCCACCACATTAACATCACATCCACAATGTCTTATTTCAATGAAATGAACTGAAACTAATTTTATTTCATGGCACGAGAGAGAGAGGTGGAAAGAGATTTACAGTTGCTAAGTGGCCAGCGTAACTCACTCGCCACTAGCTGAACAAACCAGTGCGCACAAGCATATCTGAAGTCATCTGAAGCTAGCTGCTCATTTAGTAAATCAATGTTCCACCATTCATTGCCAATCGTGCCCAGAATCTGTCACCCGACCACTATCGATAATGCGTAGAATAATTTCAAACATGTATTATTGGCCTTACTGCAGAATTAGAACCGCTAACAAAAATACCGGAATACTCGATGTTGAAAGACTGAGAAGGAACACAAAAAATCTGCTAAAAACAAACAAACTTTTCCACCACAAGAAGGCAACAGCAGCAGGGAAAAAAAAAATACATTAAAGCGAAAAATATAAGCAAATTTTAAGTTGTTCAGCAATAGAAGTTGCTAAGGATTCTCTCTGCATAGAGTGTGACAGCTGAGAAATTGTGACTGCCCCTCGCAACATTCAATAATACACAAAACACTGGACAAGCAGAAAAAATAGGGAAAATCATTATGTTAGATTGGGGAATAATAAAAAAAAAACTGTTTGAAATTCACAAAACTAGGCCCCCCCTCCAAAAAACAAACAAAACAAACTTTTATAATTGCATCAATTTTGCAATTTCAAATTTTAAAATGGATTTTAAATCTAGCATCTATATTGAGGATTGTGGAATGTTAAAAAAAACAACAAAAAAATACTCATTCATCAATTTTCCCCATCATTTACCTCCACAAGTGACAGAGTCCCTCCCATTCAGCAATCTTGTCTGGATTACTTAAATATACAGTATACTGTGTTTATGATGTATTTATAATGCTAGTTAGATATCTTAAGATCCAATATATATTATACTCCCTTCTTTTTGGCCAAAAAAAGAGAAGTAATTGAAATCTCAGGCCAAGTCAAACCAGAAGCACCAGTTCACAGTTAATGTCTTCTTCCTGGTCAAAAATAAACAGCAGCACAATAAAGGGCAAAGAGCATGACGCTACATGGAAAATCCACTTTCACTATTTTTACAGTAACAGATTTCAGGAGGCCAGAGACTTTAAAAGCAGCTCAGGAGATAACATCTATGTTGTTATCAGCAACATCACTGACTCAGTATCCTTCAATAGCCCTAGTACTAATCCTGACAGTATAATCATGGTTTCACTTGTAAACAGCAGCCATTACCCAAATCCTACTGTCTCTCTCCTTACAATACATATGTCACTTTGACAAAACAAACAGGGTCAGAGGGTGAAAAACTTATAAGATAAACTTCCACTGTGCCAGTCATAAATTGTCAATATTCAGTTCTGATTTTAAACTTAATACCAGAGAATCATTTGACAGTATCTTTGACGTATTCCTTAATTTTAAGTAATTGTGTTTGCCAATGAGAAGAGAAAATAGTGGTTTTGTTTTTTTCAAAATGAAATATGCACGGATCTTACAGTTTATCTGTTTGTTTTTGCTCTTTGAATTAATTTTTACAAGTTTTCCCTTTGCATTGCATATTTTAAAATATCTTTTGCTTTAGTTCTTTTATTTAATAGGCACCAAATTAATTCCCACCTTTTAAATTCTTTTATTTTGAGTTTAAACAATAATATTTAATGAGAATTCTGACAAAACAAACTATAGGCTAAATAACAACTCTACCACTGATTTGAGAAAGCTTTTACAAGTGGCCCAAGCTGGGCTTCAAGTTTCAACCCCCCAAAATTCTACCAATGTAAAGTGGCTAAATCAAAAACATGTTCATAGCTCTTGGAGAGTGTAAGGTTAAAAGACAGATTACTTCAGACTGAAATACATTCCAAAAAGAAACTCCTCCACATGACTAAATTCAATCTCTCCAACATTTTCCGTATTTGGCAGTCTATTTTATCTGAATTTTTTTAAAATCTAGAAGCTTTCCCAAAAACTGAGGAGATAAACAATTACTTTTTATCAAAATTAGAGGCAAACAAAAGTTACTTTGCAAGCTAAATCCAGTTGCAATATAATTCTCCTTTGCCCTTCTCAAGGTTATCTTGAGCCAATCTGATCATCAACTGAATTAAACTAAGAAACTAAGATTCAATTTTCTCTGAAGCCTACTAAAGTTCCTTTCCTTTTTTTTTTTTACATTTATATTGTGATGTTAAAATGGTTTTTATTGATTTTCAGGAAGATATAAGTTCTATAATGAACACTGAAAATAACTGTTTCAGAAGATGCAAACAAAAGAACTGTTTCAATTTGCCTGGAGGTAAATGTTCAGCAGTAAATGAAATTCATTTATCAAAGGAATTTTTTTATTTGAGAATAAAAGGATCTGGTATTATTTTACTTCACACACATGGCTTTATTAATAGGATTTAGTGTTGTACTTAATAGCCATCCAAATCCTGTATTAATGATTCATTTTTTAAAATTCTCAATGTGTAGCCAAACTACAGAGATATTTATTTTAGAGATGCCTAAGCTATCAATCATTCGCTGTATGAATATATTTCAACCAACTGGTTCTCTGCCTGAAATTTTACAAGAATTATCTAAAATTCAGGAAACTAATTGTCCAGTCAGTCCCATAGTCTATACCAATTATGGCTTAATGTATCAAAGATGCATCTCAATTCATTGAAAAATTAACTTCTTTTTTTCTTCTTCAGATTTAATTGCAGATTTAATTGTGTTTAGAACAAAAGAAAATAGTTTTCTGTTTAATGGTCAGGTATAGCAGCAGACTGATCCTTGGGCTTGGCATTTAGAATCAAGTGTTTACTAACAATTTTATGCCACATCTGGAAGAACAGTGGCATCAGGTCCTCAATTTACATTTGATATGTTGAAACAATAGCTTTTGGACATGATAGATAACTTATGTACTAGCATTAATTTGTACACAGAAATCAAAACAATCGGTAACAAATTTTTTTTTTTCCATTTTACTTCATTTACGCTACTTTGGATTTTTGCAACAAAAAATAAATGGTTTCTCTGGCTGGTCACGAATAAACAGAAAAATTCTAGAATAAAATTCAAAGCGACTTGCACTAGCTATTATCATGTCAAGAAAAAGGAGGCAGACTTAATGCAAGTAAATAAACACTTAAGTTTGAAAGAACAAATGTTTATTCTGGAGCTGCATGCAGCTCCAGAAAAACGTGGAGTTAATACTTTATGGTACTTGATACATTACATAAGTGACATCAGCAATCCTGGTTGCGTGACTGTAGCCTGCCCATTCCTGATGAAAAATCTATATAAAGGAGTCTTTGGAAGTGGGCTAAGATGGATCAGTCAACTGACAGACCCGGCTATGGAGATTGTGATGCCATGATGAACACCAAATGTGACCAATCCAGTAACCTAAATTGCACCTGACATGATCAAAGACCAACTGCTATATTTTGTCATGGCCTGCAGATGGTTAATGAAAATTCCCATACTGGTCATCACCACACCTATGAATGAGCATTATCTGAGAACTGTGAAAATCTGGACTCATTAGAAAAACAACAATGTTCCAAAAGCAGAAGAGCATAGTAACATCTCATTGCCAATTTCAGATGGAAAATGACATTGAGAGGAGAGTGGTTTGCATTTTACTGCTTCTTCCACTATACCCTGCTGTAGAGATAACGTCTGATGGTTCTCAAAGACATGTCCTGCAACACTTGCAGCCAACTGTCAAGGTTCAGTTTCCATGCTTCTCTTTATGGCATGAAGTTTCTGTTCTGTTGGCTATGGGCATCCAGGACGTAAATGAATAGTTTTATTATAGCTTCTGAGCAGGGCAACAATCTCCATGTTAACAGTTAAAAAGGGCTAAGTAACATTGTGGCCCAGAAAGCTATTCTTTCAACTCTCCAAGTTTCGAATGCTTTTCACTTTTTGTTTTGATTTAGTTTCAGCTTGAACCCTTGGTTTGCTGATATTAAACCGCAAAGAAAATACAAAAATATCATTGTAGCACAATTATTACTGTCATTAGTCCCAAAGTGAGCAGGATGTCAGTAAAGCTGATTAATGAAACAGTCAGTTATCTAACAAAACAAGACATGTGCAAGTTTAAAGTACCAATGCATGCACACTTAATACATTTTGTTACTAAGGTTTTCAAGCTATGTTTTAGAATAAAATTTACCTATTTTCACCCCCACTCATTTTACAATCTTTAGTCACAACGGCCATACAAATTTTAGTGCTTAAAGTTGACACCATGCAATGAGAGCAGCATCTAAAAAAATAAAAAATTTGTTGGTCATCAAAATTTTATTGATTAGGAATTTCCAGAAATTGCTTACCTAAGACAAAAGCAACTTTCTACAATGTTTTGTTTGTCTACTGTTTTCCAACTGGAACCAAGTGTAACTACTGACCTCCAGCACATTAGGTGAACAATCTCAAACCCAATTGACATTAGTCAATTTCTTGAATTTTTCTCCAATACTTTATCATTAAAAATTAAAAGATAAATTATTTATTAATTTATTCTTTTAAATTTGAAATATTATCTGATAAGACACAGCATGCTTAGTAGCTAAATTCTGGGAGTACACTACATTAAACTTTTTTTCTTATTTCCTGATGACTTAAAATGGTTTTATTTCATTTTCATCTCTTTACTTAGACAATACAACAAAACAACGTATAATGAATGTGCTTAGCAAAAATTCTAAATTTAATGATGACATATGATGTCATGGAATCTCCAGAAAACAAACTGATCACGCTCAGCTACCACTTCAAACACTACATTAAGCACTTGAGACCTGTGGGATTCCTAGGTCATTTTAAACTCTGATTATCCTGGTATATTGTTATTTCCTTTTAAAAAAAAATATATATATACACACACACACACACACACACATACATACTAATGTATTTAACAAGATTAAAAGTCAGACCATAGCAATATAGACACTCAAACATCTAGACTTTTTTTTTCTTCTGTAATCCTTCAAGAAAGTTGGTACAAATTTGAAAAAGATGTTCAATTTATCAGGTATAACTTTGTTTAGATGTCCAAATGATAAAAACAACAAATGGCAGACATCTTGCTTCATATTTTCTGTATGTAACTATTTTTTTTTAAGATCTAAAAATTACATGCTGCTATCTTCATAATTAAAACTACATTCTCATTTTTCTTTTCCTTTTAGGAAGTCAAATGTATAGACTTCTACACTGCAGTGCTTTTATATTTCATCTTCTCCCATCCTTCTGACTACTCAAGAATTTTAAAAGATTTAGTGCAAAGTCAATACTGATGAGTAATCTAAAATTACAAAGCTCTTATGCAGCTCACCTTAAATGGGTTAACATTTGAAAATAAAAACCAAATAAACAACAACTAAAAACATACACAAGATTCTGAACTTTTCCAAAACAAACAGCCAAGAGATAGGAACAAACAATATAAAATTATCTGTTATTTTCAGCTGGCCTTTTTGACAGATAAGTAGACAGTAAATTATGGCTGAAAGTGATCGCACAAACAGTTGGTAATTTAAGCTTTATTTAGTTTTCTTTTTAACTCAAAAACAAGATTAAATGTGCTTCAGAGACAGACTACAAGCTACCAGTTGCAATACTGAACATTTGTAATCTTAATCCAATAAACGGAAAGACGAGTTTTTGGGCATTCCACACCCTTGAATTCTATATTTTTTGTGAGATTCCTGATAAAATATTAAAATATTTTAAGCTTTATTTCTGATAAAATAAATAGAATTGAGTTCAGCTAAAAAGGAGCATGCATCTCCAATAGTGTAGTAATGCTGACTAAAACACACTATTATCAAAAACGCTTATCTTACTTTAAAAACGACAATAATTGGTAACAAACTTTTCTAAGTTATTACTTTCAGTTTTAAAAAAAGTTTAGATATACTATTTTTAATATTAAAAATTGATTGACAGTATAAATCCAGACTAGATTTAATTGAATACATTTTAATTAGTATTTTTCTCTGAAAGTATTAGAAAAAAAAATTGTACCAGAGTATTTATTTAACATTATTATACATAAAGTCCAATAAATAAAAAATAACAAATGAAATAATAATAAAAATAGCTAATAATATTTTCATCTTAGCTGTTTTGATAACTTTTTTGTCAAGTGGAAAAACTGCAACCTGGCATCCTAGTTGGAGAACAAATCAGTACTAATAAACGATGCCAGCAGAACAGACGGATAAATAAAATTTCCTAATTTTGTGCCAAAACCAACATTCGATTTGCAGATATTCTGCCAAGTAGGAAGGCACAAAGACATTGAAGAGATTGAACTACATGTTTAGAATTAGCAGCATCTTGCCATGTAAGTTTCATTTATGTAAGTGCATTAGAGTCCATGCTTGCTACATACCTAGCTTAGTATTTAGTGTTTATCATAGTAGACTGACCAAAATTTTAAAAAATCAAAGTCTTTCAACAAGTTCCTACTGTTGAGTTGTTTACATCTGTAGCCTGGCTGATAGATTGTCATCATTTTTACACAGCTAGCGGTCTCACACATAAATAAACCATTAAAACAGAGAATTTTTTTCACATTTTCCATTAAAAGCAAGGAAATCCTTTTAAAAATTGAACAATAATAACAATAAATAAAGTTAAACACTTTCATTAAGTTTAAACTTTTTTTTCTTCACTTGTGCCAATATTTTATTGTACAGCAATTTTCAGATAATCAGCTATTTTGAATGCATTTAGGGTTCTGCATACTGTAAAGTTACACGTGATGAGATCAATCATTGATAGACTACTGACAATGATCTCTCAGGTCAAGCTGAGTTTTAAACAAGCCAATCTTAGAAACGTTCAAACAATATCACTTACCTTGTCCATTTGCTCTGGCGAACCTTGGCAACCGCACATCCATCCCTGTCAAAAAACCATCATGACAGTATTACAAGATAGTCTGCCTAACAGCACAGTGAGTCACATTCTTAACAGCTGCTAAACATTCTTCAAATATAATTCCACCTGGCAATGTGCTTAGGGTCCACACTACCCCTGCCATAAATTATTCACCAAATTTCCATATCAACTGAACTAGTTATTGTCTGCAGCAAATAAGTTTAAAAAAAGAAATATATATATATATATATATATTCCGTGGTGGTTTACCTAAATATGTCTGTGGAAACAAAATGTCTGCAGCTGGATATATGACATTTGACCAAACTGATTATCCTTTCAATCTCAAACAAAATGTGAAAGAAAATGTCAGGAAAATTTTGTGCCATAATGGTATGGATGAACAATTAATTTTAGGCGATTCCCCTCTTCAACTGACTATGGAGTAATATTCTGAAATGTTATGATTTATTAACAGGGGGTCAAGATATGGCAGACAATAGCAGTCTACCATCAACCATTTTACTCTGACTTTGTCCAGCCAACTAACCGGCTGAAACTAATTCTATGAAGGACTAAGTTTTAAGTACTTTCTTCATTAGGAACGATAAAATTAAGTTTTGCACATGTTATGTCAGCCAACTTTTTATTAACTCATTTATTACTAGATGTGGATTATGTTTTCTGATTTAAATCAAGCCTGCAGGTCAGTATGTATAATACTCTCTCTCTCTCTCACATACACACACACATATCTCTTTCTCTCTTTTAGAATACTAAGTAAAAAAAAAATAAATAAATAAATACATTAATCAAAAATAGCTAAGAAAAACTTTACAAATTATAAAATAAATACTGAACTTGTTAAGAGGAGAAGAACTCCCATAATGGGGCAAGTCTTATTCTCAGGACATTCAGTATTTTTGCCCTGTAAAATTGCAAAGTATCTAAAAAGTAAAAAAAAAAAAATTTCAACAATAAGCTATATCTTAACACAAGGAATAATTTCAGCTGAGAGAAACCCAAATAAAAAAGAAATACTTGAGTAATAAAAGCCAGAATGGGATGTTCATACCTGAGTTCAAACTCTGGCTATCTAACTTGACTGGCACACCACCCTGAGCTGCCGCAATAAGCTTGAGAGCGATATAAAACTGGCTACGTCCAAAATGACCTAATCTCTTCGCCCCACATAACTCTGTAATCTGTAAATAATACAAAAATAAACATTTTATTCCATATCATCATGCAGTACAGTTCTTTCCACTTATGAATTTTCTAATTCCACTAAATACATGCCACAAGAACAATAACAAAGATGCCATATAGATTTAAAAAAAGTAATGGTTGCGATCCCAAATACTCTATTTTACTATTCCTACTTTGTCTGATATTTAAAAAGTTCAGAAATGGAATAATAATAAAGATTCAAACCAAAATCCAGATCTTAATATCACTTGGGTTTTGTTTAAATTGAAAATGAGCTTAAAGGATTTTGGGCATCAAAACATTTCTTGAGGTAAAATATTTTAAAATACAATTCTTTTAATAATTTTTTCAAAATTTTGTTTTCTCATGTTGAGCATGTGCAGTGACAAGAAAATCCTAAAACTTTAATTAAAAGAAAAAATAATAATAATAATAATTTTTTTTTTTTTAATTGGGAGAGGAGATGCAAACCTCGAGTTACTTAAAACTCCAGGTTAATTTACCTCAAATAAACAAAACCAACATAGGCAGAAAAAAAGGTGGTTTTAAAAAAATTTCTGCTTTCTTTCAGTTGGCAATTGTTACTGGATTTCGTTAGTAGGGATTAATTAGTATTAAGACAGCGAGACCGATGATAATTGCGCGCACACAACCGTCAACACTGCGTACAATATGGTATACAGGCCGTACCATGTTAGACAGACTGCAGCAGTCGGTAACTTTAGAGAAATATCTGGCAATTTTGTCTTGGAAAACAGAACAAAACTGACTGCACCCCAATTCATTGAGTTTTAGCCATTTTATGATCTCTGTGGGAAAAAAAAACAAAAAAAACAAACAATTTTGAACAGAAATAAGCCAGTTTCTTGTGGGATTTGATTTATCTAGTTTCACTTCAGATTAAGGTGAAATGGAATTTGGCTGAGTAGTATTTTATTGTCAAAATACTGCAAGGGCCGTCATTTAATTATTCAAATCAAATAAGCAAAATGGTTTCCTACAACAGCAGTGCGTTTTCAACAGCTCGGGGTTAGAGTTAGCGGAGTTCCAGCTTTCTGTCTTGTCTGGGGATGAATGGAGCCAGTAGAGAGAAATCTGTCATGGAGTCTTCAGCAAAACATGTCAAAGGGCACCTTGTCGGAATTTAGTAAAGGCAAGGTGAAAGTTTCATCAAACAGCCAAAGGAGCTTTTAGTGTTCCAATCCAATGAGCCAGATTTTGCTGTATGGGAAGTCTCATAAAATGAGCTAAAATGCAGCTGAAAAACAAAGCAGTATTACAGACATGCACAAAACTCAGTGAATGTTGAAATCAACAGAGATACATAAGCACATTTTCAAATGCATCCTAAAGACTCCTAAACTCAATGAATTGAGGTAAGCTTTTCGCCATCTGAACAAAAGTCATAAACACTTGCAGTCAGTACATCTATTGAGACAACTTTTTAAAAAATAATAAATGAATATTAGAAGCCATACATAATCATCAGAAAATAGAATAAACAAACCTAAGAACTTTTTTTTCTTTTTTTTAAGTAAAAGGTAAATGATTAATAGTTTACTGGCTCAGACTAACTTCTGTTTGCTCTTTCTCAGGAGCCAGGGCATGAGTCGTACGCACAACTTTAAGAAATTCCGCACTAAAAATTTAATGCTCAACACATCTCTGTTAGCCATCCTGACATCAGTTTTCAAGATCAGCTCTCTTCATCTTGTAGATACGAAAAAGATGGCCGGAGTGTGGTAGTTGGTAATGAAAAGTTAGTTAGTTAGTTAGAAGTTAACCTTTATAAATCAGGGCAGTGTCAAAACTAGATTAATCTAATTCACAAATTGTCCTCCAACCCAACTCTTCCGCACTCAAGACAGATGAGAAAAATCTGTCCAATTCCTTGTCTTGATTCAGATAATGTTGTTAATCATTTTTTTTTAAAATTTAGTGACCAATTCTAATTTTTAACTGCTAACTGACGTTTAAAATAGTCCCATTGAAAATTCCAAAACTTCTTTTCATTTCAACATAACACTCCACCCTCAGACAGAATTAAGTGCTTTCTGTTAGCCAGCCTGCATTACTGGAATGTGCAAATTGCAGCACCAAATCATTAGAACATCATTTAAAAGTAATACAAATCAAGATGATTTATATCTATACAAGTCAATTTACATAACTTTACAAAAAGACAAGTTTGATTTCTTGTATCATTAATTATAGTAGTGACCAAAATTACTGCATCACCCCAAATAATTCTGATCTTTCTGTTTAAGTGTAATTACACGATAACTGACGTTATTGAAACTGTCCTAAAGCATGCATTTATTAGCATTTGTTGCATTGTCTCTGTAGTTGTATCTCCACGAGATGTTACCACATTTGGAATGTTCAGTACAGAGGCCCTATAAATATCTAATCAATGATTAATTGGTTTTGTGATAAAATTTCACTTTTTGCACACTCACCAAATAAACGGTCAATATTCTGCCTGACAACATTAAACTGACAGTTTCTCTCATATCACAGTTCACTTTACTAATGTACAGTTATTACACGCTGACATTAAGAAAACCAAAATAAAATCATTCTGTTGCTGGATAAAAAGCTGCTTCTCTGCAGCATTCCCAAAAATTTACTTTCTACAAACCAGTGCTACAGAACATTGGCTTTTCAAAATGAATGCTAGTTGGGTTCTAGAGACAAGTGTTGTAACTGAGGAGGAGGAGAGTTTTGAAATTTTTTTTAACAAAGAGGGTGTCGCATGATGACTTTCCAGCTTTTCTGCTTTACAATCATAAAAATGCTCACAATTTCTTCAGTCCAGCACTGCTGGGTATCGTTTTTCAGTGTCCTATACACACCAGCCAGCACTGACCAGAATCATTAGAAAACAACAACTGAAAAATGTATTGTCTCTTTTATAGACGTTTTGAGCCAAATAATATTTATCCTCAAAAGTTGTCCTATATCAGTATTAAGCCTCAACACTGAAACCAAAGATTGTTTACTCGCCAGGAAATCCAACTAACACAGAAGCTAAACACAGATGGTCATTCCAATATAGTAGAACAGATTACAATGAATGCTTACTAGGTTTAAAATCAAAACAATGGACAAAAGTGATAAAGCTTAAGAAATAGATAGATAGGTATGGTGGAATAAATATAACTACAATTATCAAATAAATAAAACAATATGCAGCTTTCAATTAATTTGCAAGTGTAAAGCTGGAGACTAATCTTTTGTGAAGGAACAATGAACTACTACAGTATTACTAATAAGAACAATGGACAAATCCAGTTATTTAAGAAAAATCAAAGTATACTAATTATAAAATTAACCACTACCTCTCTTGTGCATGTGTGTTCAGAAGCTATGTTGTTCTGTGCTTTGCCTTTTCACAATAAGCATTAAAGGCCTAATATATTTTTTTAAATGGCTGAAACTATTTTATAAGTACCAGTTCAAACCAAAAATTCAAGTCTGATGTTAAAGTTGAAATTTCTAACAGCATAAATCAGCGGTTCCCAAAGTGGGCGATATCGCCCCCCCCTGTGGACGAAAGAGAGATACAAGGGGGCGATGTTTAAATAAACATTATTTTAAATTTCACCGTATTAGATATGTAAGTATTTCTTATTTTATTTTGATTTTATTGCATTAATGATTTTCTTAAACTTTATATTATTTTATAGCTCATTTTATTGCCTTATTCCTCTTGCTAAGTATAAAACTCATTTTTTTTTTGACAAGAGTGCCTATTGATTGATTATAATTTGTGCTTTTAGAAGTCCTCAAAATATGTCTTCATCATCGGAAGATAATGGGTCGTGCCTACCACCTTCAAAGTTGCCAAAAATCCTGAAGATTAAAAGAGTGAAATTACGTCAATATGACGGTACTTATTTGAAATTTGGTTTTATAACTGCTCCACATGACGCTACTCGTCCAAAGTGTCTTATCTGTGGTTCCATTTTCTCTAACGAGGCAATGAAACTGAGTCGGCTCAAAGATCATCTCAAAAGAATGCATCCAAATAAAATGGACAGTGGCTTCATTCAAGAAGCTCCGGTCTATCCATCGTTAAATGGGGTGACTTACGATTGTACCTAACAAAAATGTTCCCAAACATTAAAAAGCTTGCTGAAAGTCACCAAGCACATCCATCTCATTGAGGGCCGTATGTTATTTATTTATTTAATTTAGTTGAAATAAAATGTTTATAAAAAACTTGATTTTTTACGATGTAGGGGGGGGGGGCAATGACGATATGTAGAGTGCCATAAGGGGGCGATAGGACATAAAAGTTTGAGAAACTATGGCATAAATGATACTTAATATAGTAATACTTCATTATTAGTAGTATATATCTGAAAATTAAAACATAGCAAAACTCTCCTAAAAATCATAATTTAATAAAATTCTGTAAGAACTCTTTAAAAATGTCATGTATTTCAAATATTTCAAAGGGTAAACAGCATAAAAAAATAAATACAAATTTATCAATTTACTAATAAATATTCAAAAAGCTACCAGGTAAATCTTTTAATAATTTTAATGTTTTTCAAAAGTTAATTTATGAGAAAGGTAGGATAATAAAAATATACTACTACAAGGAATATACCCACCAAGTACTATTCTTGGCCCAAGATACAATGCTAAGAACATTTGTCTCCCTGTTATGAAACTGCTCAAAGCAAGCTAGGAGACTTACAGACAGGATGATACACACAGTTAACAAATAGTTGGATATTATATAGATTTAGGCATCTTTTGGAAAACACACACACAATTTTCAATTGAAGCTAAGAGCACTGCATTTTCATGTTCCAACTATTTTATAATTAGTCATGATAATAATAGCAAATTACTTCAATCATCAACTTAGCTGGTGGTAATGACCATTCATTTAGAGTATTGTAAAACCATTTTATTCCAAATAAATGTGACTGTAGTATTTGTTAAAAATGTTCAAAGCAGATGCATAAAGCATATTTGGTCAAATTATACAGCAGAGCAAGCAACATCACAACTACCTACTCAGCCAATTAACAACCTTCCTCACCTCTTCCAAAGAACCACGTACAGGTAAGTTCTAAAGCAAAAGCTAACTGTATTGCAAAAGGTTGTACGAAGTTTCTGGAAAGCACATGCACCTGTATTGTTAACTAAGGTGCATTTTTGCCTATTCTACAAAGAGTTAGATCCTGAAGAAATCATTTGACAGCATCAAGTCCAATAAACATAGTGATGATAACTCTGCTGAGTGTCTGAAAGGGCAGAGGGGCAAGCATCACACTGGATTAAGAGAAAAACTATTTTTAAAAGTCTCTTTATGGAGCAATTTTGGTGAAGTACAGACTGATTGATACATTTATCTATGAAAATAGCCACACTGCAAATGAACTTGCAACATCTTATATTTCAGAGTTTAGTAGTACTGTTAGTACAGTGTATTAAATAAGTTCTACCCAGTTTTTCCTGAAATATTAGATTTTTAATCAGAAAATGTGTCATGCTTCAGTTTTTGTAACAGTTAACTTTATTTGGCATTTTGGACTGTAATGATCATCATCTAATAAACATTCACCTAACATCTTAAACTATGAAAATAAAACAATCATAAAATACTATACTGAATTTTAAATCACTTTTTTCACTGTAAAAAGAAAAACAATTGCTACTTAAAACAGATCTAGCAGAATACTGTTGTGATAGCTTTCAAAACCTGAAGCAGCTACACCTATCATTTTTATCTCTCTCTTTTACAGTTAACATGCAATCAGGAGACAGATTCTGAAACCAAATGTCCATAAGTAACAAATGGAGGTCAGTATCATTCTCCCTGTTTCTAACATAACCTTGTTAAGAATGTAATTCCAGATATTGGGTTATATTCCTTAAGTACAGAAGTGAGATTTTTAGAATTAGATTTATTTTACTTTCAAATGAGCAATTAGAGTGAGTGTGAGTGAGAGTGAGCGTGTGCTTGTTTTTTGTTTACTTATAATCATATACTGGGCAAAAAAATCTAAAGATATTGGAATTTGATATCGTAACTAATGATAAAGAAATAAAGCGGTTAGAAGTTATATTAAAAAAAAAAATTATTCCTTAGTCAAATGAGCTCATAGATTTCATTACAGAATGTTAATGAAGGAATGATATCATAATTTGTAAAGGCATCCTACAAAGTAAAAATATCTTGTGATGACTGACTGTTTCAATATTAGGTGTGACCGCCTCCAGACTATTAAGCAGCTGGAACATCTGTGCATGCTACCCAGTATTCATTGCCACTCCTGGGTGAAGTGTGTGACCAGATCAAAGAGATTTTTGGATGGAAGGGGTATTCTTGAGCCTTATGCATCTATTAATAGCATCCCAGAGATGTTCAACAGATGAAAGACCTGGGAAACATAGCCAACCAATTGTAGTGAGGTGGCAGTCTTAAGAAGTGCAATAAATATTCTGACCTTGTGTTGTTAACCTGGACTAAATCCAGATACCAACTGTTGATAAAAGGACTACCAGCACATACAGGCAGCTGATCAGTTGGATGATTCTGATCAATAACCAGTAAAGTTCTTAGAGGTAGCTGGTACAGTTGGATGATTATGTCCTGACATACAATTAAGATTTTCTGGTCAAGCAACATGCCTACAGACCACCAATATAAATTTTAGTGCACAACTAACTTTACCTACATTTTTATACCAATAAACAAGCATGCATTTCAAAATCCACGTCTTAAAACAGTGTGATTTTCTTTTTAAATCAACCATTCACATAATGTCACAGGCATGCATACACTCTCAGTGGATGTTTTTCACGTACTTCATGTTATATTTCAGATCTATCAATGGACAATAAGTGATTGTAGATGCTTTGGTCACTGATAATAATTTTCAGTAAATGTAACCTAAAATCAAATATCCCTAGAATTATATGCCTAGTATATTATACGAATAGCTATTTCACTGTACAATAATTTGTCTATTCTTTCTTATAGGAAAGTTCTTTTACTTCTAGTATTACTAAATTGTCACTCCTCATAAGCACCTGAACTAAAATTAGGTGGCAAATATGAGAAATATGAATAATACATGTGGAATGTTATAGGTGGCAACTTGCAAGTGTAACAGGAAAAGTACCTAAGTATGAAGGATAAAAGGCGTGAATCTAAAAATGCATGTAGGGTTATGTGGATAGAGTAGCCAAAATAAGAGATGCCTTCAAAAATGAGGCAACAAAGCTTATTAACTAGTTGTTTTAAGAAATAGTTGGTGGTGTTCATCGTGCAAGATTTCAATGATTAAACAGCTAGAATGGTTTATTTGTAGAGAAAGAGAACCACTGCACAAAGACTTACAAACTTTTAAACCAAGTCAGCATCTTTAGTGGAGACAGATGACATACAACCAAGCAGAGCTACATTGATATGGTAAGGTGTTTTAGTATCGGGCATCTGAAACCTTCGCTTGCTTATCATATCTCTAAGACAGAGATTCCAAACTGGGGGGGGGGGGTCATGAAGCCTTGGCAGGGGGGTCGTGTAGCCATGCTAAAAGTGGCTTGGATGAATTTCTAGATCTAATGAACAACTCTCCAGCTCGTGATCTCTTCAAGGTGAAATCGGTGACTCAGTTCTGGTGCACTATGTATCAGTCATACTCCAAAGTCAGCATGATAGCCTTGTGTGTCCTTGTTCCATTCGCTTCTACCTACCTATGTGAAGCAGGATTTTCAACTCTTGTCAATATAAAAACGAAGAATAGGAACAGATTAGATGTTGGAGATGACATGAGACTGGCTCTAACAAACGCTCTGCCACGAATTTCAAGGCTTGCCACTCAAATGCAACAGCAGGCATCCCACTAGCTGGGCTGGATAGCTGTTGAAACCTATGTTGATATTATTGTAAGAATAATTGTGTTCTTTTTGTGAATTAAGGTTGGACCAATGTTGTGATTTAGTTCGCTAATAAATAATTACAGGATTCTTAAATAAATTTTTTGTTAGATGTTTCTTTCCCTCTACTTCTCAGAAAATAAAATGTAAATCAAGCTGCTGATAGTAGGGGGTCGCGTGGGTATCAAGCTTTTGGGTAAGGGGTCGCGAGTGCAAAAACGTTGGGAACCACTGTTCTAAGATAATTTATAGATGTAGTCCTTGTGCAAAGCAAAAGGAGTGAGTATTTGTTTTAGGGATAGTGATGGAATTTGTGGTAATACAGCAGAGTGCTGATTATCCAAACTAGTTAGAAGTCATGGGAGTTAAAAATAAAAAAAAAAAAAATGAACAACAGTAAAACCATCTTGTGCCATCCATTCTTGGCTTGGCATGCTTTCAGTGATATCAGTCTCTCTTTCCTTTGCCAATGAATATCAAAAGCAACCTGCAAGTCCAACCCCAGCCACATTAGCAGACACCATCATTGTAAAGTGATCTGCTTAGTAAAGCTTTCCAGTTCAGGCCACTTTTGCCAGCATTACAAGTGTTTTGGGGTAATAAAATCTGCTCTGAATTGGCACTATATTAATTGCCCTCCACTAAAGGAAAAGGTGGTTTGTTTCAGCCTTTTGTTTTGCAGACCAAACTCATGCCATCAAAAGTGAGATTTCAGAATGAGGTTCCTAAAAAAAAAACAACAACAAACATGCTGAAAGATCACTGCTATGTTCTTCTGCATACAAATGATTATCAATTTGAGATCACATTTGACAGTTACTGCAGTTTTAGATAGTATGGAACGAATCCCCTGGTGAGATAATCAACACTCAATCCTAAGATTTTGAGCAATGGTTGAAGATGCCGCAAATAATTACTTATTTTCTGTTCATGGAAATTAAGTTGTCACAATGATGACATGCTCCAAAAATGCAGATTATTCAAAAACAGGTAAATCTAAAACTCAAAAGTCATCTAGCACAATAAAGGTTTGAAGTCTACGATAAGGACAATAGCATAGGTTAGAGATACATGAAATCTTCACTAAGTAAATAGGCACCCAGAATATATAGCACTGGAAAAAATATGAGTAGGGTTAATACTTTGTGACCTTTACTTTATGCAAGGCAGAATGCACTGAAACATTGTGTGGACAATACTCATCTGTAGGATAGCAGCCCCTTCCTGTTATAGAATCTGTAAGTGGGTTTATGACTAAACTTGTGCAGGAATCAGTCAAGGATGGCCAGAAATGCTCAGTAGCCTTCGTGTCCTGTCAATGAACAGGACATGGCAAACTGTGATGCCCTGATTCTCTTTCCATCTTTGCATTGTATGAGTAGTGAAAGCTTGAACACCATCTTCCATAAAAATGTTTCCCTCTTTGGACAAATTACCATTAGCATAGATGGGCTAAGGGCCTTCTCTGGGAATATTTATGTATCAGACAGTTCCTTCACATTTCATCAGCTCTGACATTCCAGTGGCAAAAATTAAAAATTGAAACCTGGCTTGCAGATGATTCAATGAAAATCATTGTACAAAATAGCACCACAGCCATGCACACCACCGTCTATCTGTGTTGCCTATTATAGTTGATAACTGACAATTGCATAAGGTAGGTCATCAGTTGCAAATCACCACTTTTCTGTTGAACCCATCCTGTAGAGGAAGAGTCTGTTCTCCTAGACCACATATCCTACTGCATCCACAGATGACTGTGAAGGTTCAGTTTCTGTTTCTCTTCATAACATGAAGCATGGGGCTTCTTTTGAACTAGACAATCACCCTTTTAACCATTGATAATGGAATATTCAGTGCCTTGGATATTTCTCACTGTCCTCTACCAACATGCCACTGCCCAACTATGTACCTACTTGTAAAGTTCATCAGTTTCCATGAACCTATTGTTTGTGACAACTATCTGCAGCTTGAGACTTTAGCTTGCAATCAGGTGCCTAGAATAGTCTGTTTGCCAAGTATCTATATTATATAACTCTTAGAAATTTGATGGACAAATAAATGAATTAAGGGTGTTAGCTGCTGATGCAGATGATCAAATGAATGGCATATCTGAAATATAAGCTTTATCTTTACATTGGTGTTAGTGAACTTTATATAGATTGCTATTGCTATTATGGTAGAAACAAAGATGAAGCTGCATCATATTTCAAAGTTTTAGTCGTTACTTCACATGCTCCTGAAGACCATGGTAGTTGAAATATCTGCATGAAGATCTGAACTATGAATCAAACCAATATTCTTACCAGAGTTACTTCTTGCAGTCCCAGTTGTACAGATATCAACAGATAGCAAATTAACTCAATTTTATGAAGCTTAATTTTAAAAGTTGTATAACAATGACTGACTTACCAGATATAAACTGGACTTATAAAACCAGACATTCAGTGCTTTACTGATCTGTGCATGAAACTGAATTCATAAACTAGGGCTGAGAGATTATCGGATCTAGTTCTGGTTTCAAATGACTTACATTTTTTTTTAACCTCTAGCTGATAGTGATCATAATTCCACAAATTTACATTTGAATACTAATAACAGGTTAAAGCATTTAATAGTGTGGCAGTTTTAAATGTTATATTTCATCTTTAAAAAATTGTAAACTAAAACATCACCTTGCCCAGTCATACTGATATAAATAAAGAATTAAATACTTTTTTCAGTTTTTAATTATTTTTTCAAAAAAATTAGTTCCAAAAAAGAAATATTCGGCAAATTGCAAAATTTTGTATAAAATCCTGCAAAAAAAAAATTCCACAAAACCCAACAGTATTTAGGAAGACTAAGTATACAGAGAAACTAACTAGCGAATGCATAAACCAGTTGATGATGAATGTCCAGTAAAACCTCAATTTAATGGAGTCTGTTAATGCCGGGAGTCCGTTAAACCCGGACGTTTACATACGCATGCGTAAAAGGTGCCTGAGCAAAAAATTCTTTGCACAGCTCAATGTGGACTTTTGTCATGAGACCAGACAGCGTCTGTTGCTTCCAAAATCTGTTGGATTGGGGGGGTCCATTAAATAGAGGTTTTAATGTATTAATAAAATTACTGCAATGAAAAGATATAAGAAGCAATTACTAGTTAACATTAAAAGTAAAACCAAACAGTTTCATATCTGTGATAAAGAAACCTGAAGAGCATTTAAGAAAAACCAGGGTAATGTAGTTGATAGTATTCAAAAAACAGCTAATATCCTCTATTAGTTTTCCAGTGTTTTTACACAAGACATTGCAAGTTAATTCTTCAAGTGAAAGTTTCAAATTTAACTACCAATACAGCTATTACAAAAGGAAAAAAATACATATTTTAATTAGCTGGCTTGAAGTGGATAAACAATGGGACCAGATGAAATCTATTCTGGATCATTAACCTGCGAGCATTTAAATCACCCTTATGTTTGTCCAAAGTATTATCACCATGGAATTAAGCTAATTTTGCTCAAACGCTTTTAAAAAGCCTCTGGTAATAATTACAAACAGAAAGAAAGTATAAAAAGAGAAACACTTTCATATAAATGAAAATAATTTCCTTATAAACAGTCATTATGCTTTTCATTCTAGAAAATCTTGCTTAATTTACTAGTGTAACAATGTAGCATTGTTTATCTTAACTTTTGTAAAGCATTTTATAGAGTTCCAATTAGGTATTTGTTAGACAAATGTAAAAGCTTTGACAGAGGTGGAAAGTTTTTACTTTGGACTAAGAATTACTTACATAATAAAATACAAAAAGGTGATATAAAAGGCAGTACAATATGAAATTCCACATATCTTCGGTGGGTAACTTAGACTATTCTCTTCTTTTTGATATACATACTAGCTAGGAACCCGTTGTCCAGTTAACAGCCATTCAAGGTGCTGAAAGATGTCCTGAAAAGTATTTTCCCATTCAGTCATTACTCAGTAATACTGTATGCAATTATAGAATGAGGTAAGCAGAGGATTGATGATGATGAAAGTTCATCCCACAATGCTCAATTGGATTCTGATGTATGGATTGTGCTGCCTGTGGGAGATGCCTAAAATCTCTGTCATGTTCCTCAAACCAGGCTTGCACCACAATGTGGGCACATTGAATGGGAGCACTGTTGTCTTGGAAGTAGCCATGGCCATCAGGATACACACAAACTTTGGTATTCATTCTGACTTCTTAAGGAGCCCAGGGTATGTTAACCGAACATGCTCCAAATCATAACTCCACCATCACAAGATTGAACAAAAGAAGTTTAAATGACTGTGTAGCTCTATGGTGAAGTACGGCCCATCAGACCATATCACTTTTTGCCAGTCCTTCTTACACTACATGAAGCTAAAGATGGACATGGATTGCTCCGTAGTGAATGTCTCTGTTAGTTGGTCTTCTGTTTGATGACAGGTAGACTTTACTATTCCATCTAACTTGCCTTTCCCCCTCTTTCTGTTACTTTGTTTTTGTAGCCATAATTACCCCTTGCAGCAGATTATCAACAAAACTGTCTTGTCCACTGTGGCACCTGCTAACCATGTACCCATAATCATGCCTCTTTAGAATGCTGAAATGTTTTATCCATTCCCCTTATCTGAAAGATGGGCAAGCATATTTGCAGTCAGTCAAAGTCACATATAGTGCTGCAAGGACCACCTGTCATATCACAAAACTAACCTAATTTTCATTTGCAATTTAGCTCAGGCCATAGTCCAAAAGACTACAGAGTGGCCAGCCAAGAGATAAGTGAGTGATAATGAAATCAATTACAAAATTTGCCAATGATGCAAACTAGAAAGGCATTTGATTGCCTAATTTGGCTTATGTTTCCATAGTTACAGGACTGAAGTTTATTCAAATTATCCTATGAAGAATGCATTAACAACAATAAACACAAAGAGCATAAGATTTGCATATATATTTTAAAATATGTTCTTAATTACTTTTTTATTTTTAAAAATAGATTGGAAATGCACTCTCTGACAATGTTTTAGAATTTTCTGCCCCTCTGACTAACCATCTAATCACCTAGCATTAATGGGTGCTGCTTTCTAATAGCATATCATTTTAGACTGTCTAGTTACTATTAACAATCAAACCATATCTAACTGCACAAAATAAAAAAAAAAACCCAAATGCCAAGGTGCTATGTCAAATGTTCAATGAATATGGTGCCTTCTTTATTACCTTGCCAGAAATAAAAATAAAAATGGATACATGCTAAATGTGGCTTAGCTTAGCTTCTACAGTGCCACAAAAAGCCATTGTAGCTTAGAGAACTACCTATTAATTTGATTTTAGGCTGATTTCTGCTATCACAATCAACAAAAAACCCTGCTGATTGATTCCATTCATTTACAATTCTATTGCTTAAAAAAAATTTTTTTTTTTGAAATTCGATTACCAAGCCATGCTGATAATTGAGCCAATTATGGATTCTCAATTTTAATTACAGAAAGCCAAAAGAATTTAACTCTCTCTACCATAATTATTTTTGAAAACTATCAGATCTCCCCTCAAATCTCTGATACAGATTTTTTACATGGAAACATTCTTGTGAATATAACAAGCTGAATTTTTTCTAATATCTCAGTTATCAGCAACTAAATATATATTCATTCTGAAAACACAAAACGTTTTGGTCATTACAAGATGGCTAACTAAAACTAAAGAATGGAAAGTTTTGGCTATGTATTATTCGCAGAAAGTATAGAAGGTACATTCAGGCATTCTCTATCACCTTTAGTAGTAGCTATACCAGTGAACCAATATTTCAGTGATCTTTTCCAGTCACCATCATCAAGACTTAGTCCTGATCTTATTTAAAATGATCCCTTCCACATTATGAATCATGTTTTCCTAAATCTTTCACCACTACATTATTTAATTTATACCTATATCATGCAGAGTATACAACATAGGTATATCATTATGAAATTAAATAATAATCATAATAAAGTTTATACATAGCTGCTCCATGAAATTTTAGAAACTAACACCAATGATGATTTTAAAAAAAAAACAGGAAAGTATGTCACTTACAATTTTATACATACATGATAGTTCTAAACATGACTGATCATCCACAACTATTTACAGTGGCTCACTAATTTAAATAACAGATTTACTAAAATGTAAACCTCCCTGCACTTTAATGCATAATTTTTTTTTTTCCTTTAGCCATGATATTTTAAGATACACAAGTACATAATAACTGTATGCACGGCTAAGTTTCTCCTCAAAACATCTATAAATAATTAGAATTTCCTCCCTCCCACCAAAAAATACAATAATAGATGTAATGTATGTGTGTTTATTCCCTACATAGCTTTTAAAAGAGGATCAGATTTGGCATGTGAGAGAGAGAGAGAGAGACTGGCTTCATACATTTTTTCTCTTTATTTCATTTATATAAAATACAAAAACAATGTTAATTAAGTTCATCTTAAGTACTTAAATAATAATTACCAAAAAAATTATATTTAGTTCATTTCAAGAGAGGAATTTACAATATGGCCCATTTGGAAGTTGTATCAGTCTTCCAGGGATACAGTAGGCGTTAACAGTAAACGCTAGAACCATCAGCATATCCATCTGGGTATCAAATACTAAGGTTTTCCAGCCTCAAGCAGTAAAACACAAAGGCATTCTGTTTGACTGCATGGCATTGCACAAACCAGAAAAGAAAAAAAAGTGTAGCAGATGGTGGTGTTTAGTTCAAGATAATTAAAATTAGTTTGGCTCTGATTTTTCTAAGCTAGCAATATTGTGTGCCTGTATAGTTTAACTATAACCAACAAAGAAAGCCTGGTCAACGCTGAAGATTACAAAATAGATCTATTCATTTTTAATTAGATGTCTAAAATATAATCACGAGGATAATCTTTGTTAACAAGTCTGCAATATTCATCCTAACAAGAACCTGCTACATATCAGTAGTTTTAAAAACATAGAAATATGCAAGTAAGAAACACCAGTGTTGTATCTTTAAGGATATTTAAGGCTGCTGTCTAAATCAACTATTTCTTTCTTAATCAATGCTTTTTATGCAATAATTTACTGTAAATAAATATTACAAACATATAAGCTCTGGTATGTGAATAGATAAAGAATTACAGCTAAATAAGTAAAAAAAAGTTGTTTCTAAACAGTTTTAGGAATTGTCAAAGATGTGAAAAAGTTGAAATATTGCATGGAAATCTGTCTGCCAACTACTAATAATATTGCACTATATACTACTAAAAAAAAAACAAACACACAAAATTTTAAAGAAATATATTTTGATAATAAAAAGGTTTTCTAAATTTCCATTCTTTTTGCCAGACCAAAATAGAGTGGGATTTACCTATAAAATTCCCCTTGAGTCAACAGAGTACCACCAAATTTGTTCAAAGACTTAGAAGATCCCCACATGCAGAACTCCTAATTTAAAGAATGAAAGGGAAAAAAAATCAGAAAACTTCCTATCTAACAAAATATATTAACCCTATCTGTGAGCATTTAAAACCCAACCCACATTCTAGTTCTGCTGGCACGTAGCAGCAAACATGCCATGGAGAAGAGACCTCTTACCATGCATTTAAGGAAATTCAATGGTTGTTTACATTTCTCTTAAAAACTACAGGCTAACTTTAAGCTAAAAGAAATTTCAGAGTCCAATTCCAGAATGAAACTTCTGATCTCCTAATGTATTGTATAGTATTTTTTTTTTTTTTCTTATTCTGAAATATCATAATAAATCTGGATAAATAAGTGCTGCTGTAAAGGTCTCTTCAATGCTTTTTGAAAAGCATGCTACTAATCTACAAGGCAACTTTGAGCAATGGTGCTTTCCAATAATTTTTTCACCTTAACTGAATATGGAAAAGCTAATTGTGGTAACAACTTAGTGAAGCATATCACTGTTTGTATTGATTCCCCTCAGCAAAGTCAACTGATTTAGCTTGAGCAGTAATGGTAAGAAGCCATAATAGTAATAAATTTAATTTGGTATGGTAAAGTAAAGATAGTAGCTTTCTTTTCAGTTCTCTAATAGTATTGCACTACAAATCTTTTCAATTACATCTCACTGAATAATACACAATGAACTAATAATACATCTAATTTATGGATGATATCAGTTCCTAACATGCAAACACCCCTTCAGTAAAATTAAAATAGTGTCATGTCTTCAACATAAAATTTTTACGGATTATACACTTGCACTAAGGGGTTATCATTACCTGGCAAAATAAAAATTTTAAGACATGTGAAAGATTTATAATGTATTGCATTAGATCTGAATTTCAATATTTTTGTTTCTGAAAAGTACATCTATTTACTACTTCAACCTAAACACTCAAAAAAAAAAAAAACAACTTATCTAAAGTGTTTTAAGAAAACTTCAAATCTGAGCAAGCCTGAATGCCTTGATTTATAGGTCCAGGTCATTAAACTTTCAAGAGACTTAAAAGAAAAATAAGCAAAATTTCCAACTTATATATAACTACTTACATCCTTTTTTTTCCTTCTTCAGTGCTTTGCCATAATAATTTGGTAACCTATTATTACAGTATATTCATTTGTTATGGAAAACAGAGAGAGAGAGAGAGAGAAACAAACAATAGGGTAGTATTCTTTATGTTAGTTCCTGGTGGAGCTACCATTTATAGTACAAAAAGGCTTTACCCTGCTGGCAATGAATCATTGGTCTAGGTTCTCCCATATCCACATGAGAGCTTTCTATAATTTCATCATATCCACAGGATACTGATAGGCTACTCCCAGCTGCTGATTCAGATACTCCCACAGGTGCTCAATCAGATTCATATCAGGGTTTAGGGGTACCCAAAGTTGTTGTTGATATTGTCTTGATTCTTCTTCCAGACTATAATCATACAAGAGGTGGGACATGTATCACCACCGTCCTGAAGAATATGGGAAATGAATCGGTATACCTTTTTGGAATAATGGTATAGATATCTTTAAAATAGCAACCTATCTAGCAGAGTTGACATTGTTTTTCCACCATGCCAGATTGCAACTCATACCCTGATACTCCAGCCTTCTTATCTGACTAAGAGCTAAAGATATAGGGGTTGACGGTCAAGTGAGACTTCCAGACAAAGACTGAATGAAGAAAAATTATATGCTGTTAGTACTTGAAGATGTTGCCAAATATTTATTCTAACAAGAGAAAGTAGGGTTTATTTACATACTATACAAATTTGTAGCCAAAACAGTGAAGGTGACATTGGACCATTCTTTGGCACATTTTTGTTCCACGAGCAATGGCAACAAGAGAATCTTCATGGAGTGTGTGCTTGTAGCAAGTAATGGGATGTTCTTGTTATGGTATCACTGTCAAGGCTAGATTACTTTTCTGCAGCAGTGACATTCATTCACCTCTTTAACTCTGCAATAATATTGGCCACTATTTCCCAAATGTTAAAATCTTTGGCAATCTGTCACTGTCACTGACTATGGTCATGCTCTAAATGGGTTATAACACAATCTTGGGTAAACAGCTATACTGTAAAATCCACATGTATTCTGACACAGTGATAGTGTACCCTGATCTCTGCCCACCCAGACATCCAATATATACAAAATTACCCTGAGATGTCTACATTTTGGTCAGCTACATTTATTTATAGGGTGCCAAATTAATATGGCAGGGCACTATGTATCTATTTCTAATAAATAGAATATAAAGCAAATGCTACTGCTACAGATTTTTGTAACCCAATTGTTACAAGGTCATTAAATGTGCTACATAGTTATTTTAGGAACTGACTGTCTCTAGCAACAGCCTAAGATAAGCACCTCTATATGCTAATATCTCAAACTGATAGTCTCTAGTAAAACAGCAGCAGCAAGATTTTTACAATCAAAGAAACAACAAATTACATTTATGCCAATCATGGTAGTTCCACTGAACCTTTAAAAAATCTCAATGTATGTAAATGCAGAGGTAAGGTCCTTCCAAGTTAGTAAAGAAAACATCTATACTTAGATAAATTCTGAGAGAGAGAGAGAGAGCTGACATTTCTGAAATAATTATTACTGGAAAGAATAAAAAAGAAAAACATTATGTATATTTTAGTATCAAACATGCACATACTTACAAACCAACCATCAAGTATCAAGATTTATAAGGATATAACCCTAGAAGTGTTTCTATTAACATATAGGTGAATGATTTGGGAAAAAAATAATTTAGCACCCATACTTTTTAGCGTTATTTAATACATGAAAACAGAATTTTAAAAAAACCATGCTTTTGAGAGTAAAGAAAGAAAATTGCCCATCAACCTAATCAGGATCAGACAAATCCCATACATAAGAAAGACGATGTGTTAATGTAGAAAAAAAAATGGGTGAGAACAAACCAGGTAAAGCAGTTCTAGGTATGCAGGTAAAACAGCTGAGGAATCAATCAACTGGTAAAGTAAAAAAAATAATTATGCTACCACAGTACATCAGCATTGTAGAACACAATAACAATGATGATAATGTACCTAGAAATAGCTTTCTGAAAGATTAGATTAGTAATAAAACTAACAACACTTTTATTTATTGTACTAATTTTTCTTTTATACTTTTGTAAATAAAAAAAAAATAAACAACATGTTAATCTGGCACTACATACATAAGCGATACAGCTAAAGAGCCTATTTCCCAAAAAAAAAAAACAGGTTCCTTAGGTAGACAATTAAAAAATATACATAAATATATTATTATTATTATTGAATATCTTAGATTTAAAAATTATTGTGACCCTTTAAGAGACAAAGGATCATTTTGTCCCAATGCATCACAGACTTCCTTGCTCGTTCCCACCATGTGTATTGTTTATTTAGATTTGTATATTTATTAAATATGTATGATTCATATATTAATTTTAAAGCTACTAGTCAATTATTAGATAATTAATATCAACATTTACTGATCGAAGACACCTACAATCTACAGATGTAAACTGTGTAGAAATGATTTCAAAAAATACATTGAACTCTAAAGAATTTAAGGTCACCACTTAAAAATAAGGTCAGTCAGTTGTAAACACACAAATTTGTTTCCAGAGCTTAACTTTTTTTTTTTTTTCAATGAATAAATTTTGAAAACTATATACAAGGATTTTATTTCAAACTACTAATTTTAAATAAAATAATTTTTTAACCAAGTCTGGAAAACCTGTCACTAAAGTTTTACCGAATTACGCCTTTTATTTTCTTCATGCTTTGTAGTTCTCTCATCAACCAAGTGATAGCACACAGATTTATTGCATGATGTTTGGCACAGAATTCAGAAATATTTCCTGGAGTTTTACGATGCTACCGGATGAATGGTCATGTAGTTTAAATTTAACATGTGAACAACAAATTTAAGCAAATTTAGTCCGATGCCATTTCCATTAGTCCATTTTCAGTATAAATACATAGTTGAAGCTCAGAGTTAGGTTAAGTACTTATTGTACTACTGGACCAGCCTGCTAACATCAAATCCTGTTTGACCTAAGAAACTACCTTAAATTTAAAAAAAATTTAAAATTTGAAATTTCTTGTTATTTTAATGTATAGATAATTCAAAAATAAAAACACCAATATTATGGCGGCTTTAAATATCCTTTCCACTGAAAGCACACCATACACCAATGATAAGAAAGTAATTTTTTACTGTAGTAGTAGCTTGTTATATTTGAAACATACTACCTGCTATTTAGACAGCAACTTCAGCACATGAACAACGGTCTAGTGCCGTGGTTCCCAACCTTTTCGGACTCGTGGACCTTTTCCTAATACTCAAAAGACCTGTGACCCCCTGCTACACTTCCACAATTGAAAAAAATCAAAGAATAAATTTAGCAAAAAAATCATATAAATAAGAGTTTTATTTGAATTTTTGTATACTTTTTTCTGGGAAAAAGTGCGTCTTATAAGCCAGCAAATACGGTACATATAAGCAAAACAAATATATATTCACAAACAGTTTCTTGATTCAGTCATACAACAAAGATTGGAGCTTCCAGGGTTCCGCGACCCCCCTGGTTGGGAACCACTGGTCCAGTGGACTACATTCCAAGTCCACTTTTTTTTCCTTTAACCACAAACTCCAAATCACTTACACAACTGATATTGCCCCCTTTTTTTCTTATAAAAAATTTAATATCCTAAGATGTAGCCACAGTCATTGCAGTAGCAAAAATTGACATCATATGACCTTAAAAATTTAAAGACCAAAACTCTAATTCTAGGTTTTTAAAATCAGAAGCTTGTTACATATATATGCATGCAGTTTAAGAAGAAAAAAAAAATATATACAATATTATCAACAGAGACATCATAGCTTAGAAAGACTATTCCAGACCAGGACTAAAATTGCTGCTTTTTTTGCTTTTCTATATTTTGTGCACACGTGCGCGCATGTGTGTGTGTGTGTGTGTGTGTGTGTGTGTGTGTGTGTGTAATAGAAGTCAAAAAAGTAGTGTTTTCCTAAGGTTCACAGTTTATACCTATCTCATGAACAGGTTTTAAACCGGTGCCATTCATACCTATGTTAAGAAAGTTTTTTCTTCTTATTATTGTACGTCTCCTTCAATACTATTTCACTCACATTTGCAAAGAATTTACTTTTTGGTTTTAGCTTCTGCAATACAAAGTGCTGTTACAGTAATGATTAGATACTACCAACAGATCCTGGATGTATCTAGCTAGATTTATGTTGAGAAAAGCTACTAACAAAGACAGCTGAACACATTGCCCTTTGGCAGAAAAGCCTGGGCTCAACTGGGTAAATTGTGATTATCTACATAGTTGGCTGACCTCTAAGTTCTTGCAGACATTTGAACATCTAAAATTCAAGGTTCAAAAGTACATAAGCAAACAAAAAATTTCATGAACCACAAAAAAGCAATAAGCTTTCTGTTTGTAAATATGCTAATTAATCAATTGGCCAATTATTTGGCTTCATAACAATGAATGGAAAACTGTTATCTTTTTATTTAGAACTAACTAGAATATTACTCGTGTGTGTTTTCCACATTACACAAAGTTTCAGCAACAAATCAATTTATCCACATAACTAGGGCCATCAATCTGGCTTGAAGTTAGAGAGAAAGAAGCTGAAGATGATAAATCCCATAGGTGATTCCCCCCATTCCTCAACCCAGGCTTGATGTCCATGAACATAATTAGGTGAAAATCAAAACATAAAGAGTAATATTGGTCTACAAACAGAATTCAAAATTGTACATTTATTAGATTTATGGAACTTAAGTTTATCAAAAGAAAAAAATAAATTGAAAGAAAATTTTGTAGCGAAAATTGAGACATTCTAAAGTTTAATGTTAATTAATCAATATAGGCATATCCAGATCCCAGTTAATACATAATTAAGTGAATTTAAAAGCCAAAATATTAAAAGCATTAGTGTTCTACAAACATAGATTCAAAAATATAATGAAAATTTCCTATTTGAAATCAAAAGCTTAAAGATTTCTAGAAAACTAATCAACATATGTAGTCATTTCTAAATCTTTATTAATGCATAACTATATAAAAGCCAGTATTAAAAGTAATACTTATCTACAAACAGATTCAAAATTGAAAATTACAAAGATAAGTAAAAAATATAACTTAATATTTAAAGCTGAAAGCTCTTAAAGTATAATGCAGAAACATCAACATTTTACCACTCTCAGAACAGAGGCAGTATCTTGTTGGCTCATATATGCATTCACTGGTGCTAAAAGTGGCTTGCTGTCTACAGAAGATGGAGGTGCACATAAATGCATCTGCACCAGGGTTTTCAGCTTTTTGAAGTAAAAGAGTATTTCCTTTCCACCATAACAAAAGAACTTCATGCCGGAGTAGTTGAAACTAGTTAAGATATTCCTTGGTCTCTCTCTAAAACACTAATGTTGTTTGTTTTTTTTTTCTGTTTTAGTTCTAAAGGATCTGAACTTCCTTTCCTGTAGATAAACCAGCAGATTGTTTTCTTTTTCTGTTGCTATGCAGTCCAGGAACTGTCACTAGTGATTCAGCAGCTAAAGTTTATGGTATGTCTGGATCAAAGAACTTGTAACAAAGTACTGGGATTGTATTTTTCTTGGGGATTTACCTAATCTCTTTGTTTTCAATTTTTTTCTATCAATTACTGCCTTATTCTATCCATATTCGTCTTTACTTTAGAACCTCAATTTGAAGCAAGGGTCTGCAAAAGGAAATACATGGTTTCTAATTTACTAAATATTTATGTAAATGCCTTTGTAAAGTTGTTTTAACTGAACTATAGTTGTGAAGGTTTCTTCAAAACTAGTATCAGTGGTAAGCTTTATCTGGGAAGAGGTCTATAGCTAAAATTGACAGAATTATAAGGAATGAATGTTGGTGATTTTCTCCCTAACAACTTGTATCTCTTCAAAAAGCAAAAAAAGACATTAAGATTTTTAGCTAGACTACATTAATACAGACTTAGATATTGGAATATTATGGTCTACTGCATACATCACGATTGGATGTATTTGTTTAATATTATGTTCTAGCATGTAATAGTAACTGTTCTAATAGGTGGATATATCATGTAGAAGAAAGAAGCCCATGTTTGGAGACCTTCAGTTATTCCTGAAGGCCACTTAACTTTTGAGAGGCAGCAGTAGAATGGTGGAAATAGCTATCTCAATTAATAAAAAGGATATCCTTTATTGTTCATTGGCTAAATATGGCATCTTTAATGCACAGTTGTGGAGTATGAGTGAAACAAGATAGTGATGGTAATCTGGTTATTATTAGTAGCATTGTTCCTAAGGATTAAATAGACCTTATCTAGTACTATTTTGAATGTCTTCAAACCATCCCAAACCTACTTGCTTAAGTGTTTGGCTACATATGATTCTTGAAAGAGAACCAACCACATCTAATATGGCTCCATGCCTTTCAAAATCATGTGTTAGTCAATGACCAGTGATACTAAGTGGTGTTGTTCTAGTAGTAGTAGCTGTCCAAAAATGCCTGTCATCAATGCTATATTTGCCATTTCTTCTTGTGGCAAGTTTTGGGTTTTTTTTGGAAAGCAGGAATGTACATATCTTGGATCACTGTTTGACTGAAAATTTATAGTGCAATAAATTATAGTTAGGAAACAAGTTACTGAGTAGCTTTCTAACTCCAACATCTGTAACAACTGAGTAAGGCTCCTATTCTTTGGTGTATGGATGGTTGTGTGCGCAGCTAAAAAATCTTTAATAATCCACAGCATTTTCTTGTCAAGGGATTCCTTCTTAGTCATTTGTTTGCCTGTGTTCTTCAAGTTTCCTTTTTGCAGCAGCAGCAGAAGTCTTTTCTTTCTGTTGAACTAGTTCTGCATGAATTTCACAGCATGTTTCACCTTTAAATGGTTTATCATATTGATAGTTGTTAATGACTTTGCATTTTTCCCTTGAAATATTTCTTGACTGCTAACTTGTATTTAGCTTTGATGAAATCTTTCTGAATCACAAAATAATTCCTACAAAACTTTTTGAAACCAACTGTACCTTTCAAAATATGTCTCTAGGCACTTATCTGAAACAAGACATTGTGGCGGTGGTCAGTCAGCCCGCTATAGTTCTAAGTCCTAATACCTCAGTTAAACAGCACTAGTCCCAATATTCAATTTTTAAAAATAATGACCAATGCAATATAGGTTCTATTAATTAAGTGTTGCAGTGTAGCTTGCTAATATTTTAAAGGACAATTATTTGAATTAGAAATTCCACATCTACTAACAGATAATATTACTATGAATAAATAAATAGGCATAAAGAAAACAGTAGAGAGGTTTTCTATATCATGAAAATCAGACTTTAATGTTATACTGGTTGCTTAAAGCGTAATATGCAAAACATATGCATATTTCATAATCAAAACAAAGTTTTAGATCTATTTTTGCAAAAAAAATTGCTGATATATGAGACCTCACATACTGCAAGAGAATTTACTACTAATAATACACTGATAATTTCTGATTTCAACTTTCAAATATTTTTCAAAGTACTATGTATCCGTATGTCTTTTTCTTTTCTTCTTCCATCAAAACTATATATTGGCAAACTGTTGCAATAAATCACATTCTCAAAGTTTATGGAAAATGAGCAATTATTCAGAGAGTTTTTACTCTTTAATTTTCATTAGCAAAAAAAAAGTTCTATTGTTAAGATCTTGGGCAACTGAATAAAATTTGTACACAGCTTCATGGTGCCTTCTATTCCAATGGGAAAGAGGGCAAGTCTGTTGACAGATTTATGAATTTTACTAATTTGCCATTTTGATAATCAGCACATCCCTAAATGGAGTACATGTAAACGTCACTCTACACAGTTGTTGTTTTCAAAATACTTCCATTTTTTCAAGCTAAGTTGCACACAATTTCCATTAGGTTCTGTGCAAAGTAGTTTGTTAGCAACTTCTATTGTTCACATTTTTCACATCTTAAATTCTAACAAGATCTAAAATTTTTAAAAATTCCAAGATTAAACACCGACAATACATATTTCAGAATTCTCATCAGATGCTACTAGTTTTCACAAGAAAAAAAAAAATCAAATAAATTATGCTTTGATATATTTTATCCATTGAACTATTGTTGAGAAATCTGGTGAACATCTGGAAAAACCATAGCATTTGACATACCTTTTAAATAGTTAGTACAGTAGACTTTGGCTTTCACAGTGTCTGTTTGAATTCTAAGCTTCGTGTCATTTCCTGACATTCAAGAACAAATGCTTTATTCTAGTTTGCTCATGTAATTCAGTTAAGTGGCTATTTATTGTAATCATATGACTGGTTAGAGGAAATAGTCTACAAAAAGAAATACTCTATACTGAGAGAGAAAGGAACACATACAGCGTGAGAGAATAAATCTATATATTGAAGAATCAGTGATACATTTGAAAACTAAGCCATCCCATCCCTACTACAGACATATTTATATGAATCAACAGTACACTGAGTATTCATTTTTATTTTTTATTTACTTTTAAGAAAATCTAAATTAAATTAGAAAAAAATTGAAAATTATCAAACAAGAGGGGCAGATAATAAACTAATTTCTTGCTATGTTTTTTAAAGTTTTCTCTTTACTACTAGCCATCTTTCTGTAGCATTCATCAATACTTTAAGTCATGTAATAACTTATCTGCTCACCAACTAATAATGCAAGTATCCTAAACTTAAACTACATATCGTCGTTAACTGTTTCCATAAAAATATTTGCATTCATAGCAAATTGAGAAAACTAAATAAACTAAAAAAAAAAACAACTAAATTTAGACATATTTATGGAATTATATTTGTTGTAGTTTTATTGATATTTATTCTTATGCTTCACATACTGCCAGGTCTCAATGATCCCACTGTGTGATTTCATTAATGAGGCCATCAATAAATTCATGCCCAAGCACACACACACACACACACATTCTAACAACATTACACCTAAAACTGGGTATTTCTTATAAGCTCAAATTGTGTGGAATCTAATTATCTATCTATTTCTCTCTCACACACACACACCCTTTCACCATCAGTTCTGGGCCTGTTTACAAAGAAATAGTACCCAAATAAATGATGTAGAAACATTAGATTCTGACACCAATAACATTATAACTTATGCATAAAAAATATACATAATGTGATGGCAACTATAGCAATACATTCCATTGTTAACCCATGTAAAAGCTGCAAATGATACATATGTATATGCACACACGTGTGCATGGGTGCATGCGTGTGTGTATGAGAGAGAGATTTACTGTATGATGCTTTTTGTTGTTCTTAAATGGTAAAATAGTCATAAATTTCTGAAATGTAAAAAAAATTATAGGGTTTCACAAAAAAAAAAAAGCTATTCAAGGGAGATAAATCTCCCAAAAAATAGAACTAGATAATTAATTTTTTTCCATAGATATGCAACATTTCTAAATCTTACCAGTGTTGGTTTGACAAAGATAATAAGGCAAAGTTCATTTTGTATTTCTAGTGCTAAGTTTTACTTTTGAAAGTTCCAATTATATATATATATATATTTTTTTTTTTAATTTACAAAATATGCATGCTTAAACAGTTGTTGAATGCAAAGTTTAGAATGAGACAAACCTAATTATCAAACATGTTACTGTAACAGTTGTTCACCTATTATTTATATGTGGGATGAGAATACCAAAAACTAACTTCAAAAAGCCAAAAATATATTTCCAGAGGACTTAGATGATTTCCTTTACTTTTTAAATCATTATTCCAATTACAAAAAAACTGCATCTAACAGTTCATTTTTAAGAAAGATATCATCTACTTGTTTTCAAACTTCTATTTTGAATATTTGTTACATTTCTCAAATTACCAATTAAAAAGTGTCTGGAAATAGTGAAAATTAGAAACAATAAAAATGGCTCCATTATGCATTAAATTCATCACTAGAATTTGACATCCATAATAAGCATTCTTAATTAATGATACATCTTCAAACTAAGAGAGAGATAAAACTTGTTGAACAAAATCACAAAATAAAAAGGAAAGCTTGTTTTCAAGTAATTATAATTCCTTTAAGTAGTGAAAGTATTTACTTTTTGTAAATTATATCTTCACAAATTCTAAAATCCTTGTTTGAAAGATTATAAATATTCTCTCTTAACAGCAGTTTTAGAATTGGAAAAATGAATCACTCCAGAACTTTAAACAAAATTTTATACATAACAGGTTAGGTTATTGACAAAATAAACATTCCTATGTGCAGGTGATTTTTAAGGACAATTTTCTCATGAAAGAAAGAAAACAAATTGAATTTACTCCACTCCCATATTCAAGAATAATTTACATTTTAAAGAATTAAAAATGTATCTCATGAAAAAGAGAAGAAAAAGTATTTTATTCTATAAGTTTTATTTGATGGTTTTCATTAAATTTAAGAATTCAATTGGAAAAATTCATTAAAATGCTTATACCACAATAATATGGCATTCACTACTGAAATATTTTTTTTAAAGTAATGAAAAAATATTTTCTAAAAAAGGCTTTTCAGTTGGAGATTCTAACACCTAGCCTAGAAACAGTATCCAAAAGCAAAAGACCATCAAACAGGTATGTCCACTCACTGATCAATGCCAAATGGAATACCACTTTTAGCAATAATATTGTTGCTGAAGGAGAGGGAATACAAAACCACACAGGCTTAGCCCATCGCCACTATTTATTATTTAGTTTCAATGATAAAATTAAGTGCACGTAAGACATAATCAATAATAAGTAATAGTATCATATCAATATTTCAGAAGCTTATCATTTCTTTAATTCTTGACAGGAGAGCCGTGGCATCACTCTAAGACATTTGGAAGGTATCAAAAATTTTAATTTACAAAACGATCTTTGATATTAATGATGTAGATAAAAAATGTTTCCAGTAAATTAAATGTTTCAGTGTTTCTTTAAGATTTAGCCACTAAGAAAAGTTAGATGGTCAAACAAAAAAAGTAAACAGCCATATCTCAAGCAGATAACAGAAGTTCATTATTAGTGCATAATTTTGACCCTCTACATCAGGCATGTCAAACTGAGGGTCCCCCCCCCCCGAGGGCCACACACGACAACCAATTGCGCACATTACAACTAATTGAAGTCATTTAATAAAATTTATTGCAGAATATTTTTGTTGAAAATTAGTATCCTTTGTGCATGCCGCAGGTGTGTGCTTGTAAAGGGCCACATGTTTGACATGCCTGCTCTAGAGTCCAGGCCAAAAACCAATGTTTTAAAATGATTAGAACCTCATCTAACCAGAAGCAGCTTTGTATTTACCTAAAAAGTGTTCTTAATGTATTAACTACTGACTGCATATATGTATGCATTTTACTGTTATTTTTTGGTTTTAATTTTTTAAGCATAAAATAGATCTTTAAAACTATAAGTATGATGTAGTAAATACTAGTTAGTACCTTAGTGCCTAGGGGTTGGTTGAAATTGGGACTAAGTAGGTTTTTCACATTTCCTTTTTTATGCCAGAATCAGACGCATCATGTTACATCAAGAAACCTGCTTCAGCAAACTAACATTTTTAGTCAGTTAAAATGAAAGAAAGGGAGAGATCCCTAAACATTTCCGTAACTGGGAAGAAAGTAGCCATTTATAGTATGGCGGTAAGTGCCCTCCCCCTCCCCCCACAACAGAGTTCTACGTTGAAGGCATATTCCTAAATATTACCACCTATAGTAAAGTTCTCAAATAGCGCAGGTCACTTCCTAGTTGCTGGTTTAAAACCATTTAGTCGCCATCCACGGTCCTAACACAGTGAACAAACTGAAAAGAAGAAGATCAGAGAAATCCTTGCGTGAAATGGCCGAGCAGTCCACACAAGGTACACTTCCGATTAATACACGTGAAACCTTTTCCTATCTAAACATATATATTAAAAAAAAAAAGGACTCATCGCGATTGAAAAATTCCCAAAACCGTAAATATGCTCTCTCTGTTTTGTTGCTTGTTTTTTTACACTTCAACGAGAAAAGGGGGAAGGAAGGAAAGCGCGTGACAGATTCTCAATATAAATCAGGGTGACGTTTTCCTTTTAGGTTTAGAAAATCGAACAGGCCTCCTCCTCTTTCTACTGGGGAGATTTCGACGTGTACCTGCTGATGGAATAAAGGGCAGTCTTCAAAAGGAACAGAGGATGTGCGAGTCGGCCCTTTAAATAATCACCAATGGCAGAGTAGCGATTTCAGGGTAACTTAGAAACGAGTAGAAAATAATTAGGCAGTTTGTATCGGGGTTGTGTACGAGGGACTCAGAATCATAGTTGTCATTTGGTAAGAGGAGGAAAACAGTCTGTAACAACACTCGTTGTACGGTTTTAGCGATGGATGGATGGGCCTTAAGAGGGAGGGAGCGCGGGGTTAGGGTTGGGATGGCATCAGAGAGCTGAAGTTGTTACATCACCACTCGGGTTAGCAGGTATCCCTCCCGGACTCCGATGATCTCTACCCCCTACCTTTCAGTTATTAGCAGCAGCATTGCTTTGCCTCCGGCCCAGCGCACCGATAGGGGAATCTGGCAAGGAAGGGTGGAGGGTTAGGGTTGTGGGGTACGCGCGTGTGCACGAGCACACGCATAGATGCCACGTCGTTTCGAGCGGGCATTTAATGCAGATTGTTGTTCGTCCGGACTGTCACAGGACGCTGAGTGACGGGTAACGGTCCCAAGGGGAGGGAGGATGAGGACTGGTTGGGTGTGTGTGTGTGTGTGTGTGTGTGTGTGTGTTGGGTTAACCCGTCTTTCTTACCTGGACCAGGACGTCCTGACTCAATCCCGACGACCTGAATAGGTCCGCCGCCTTGCCGCCCGTCACCCTGCCGGTGCCGTCGACATCGCAGCTCTGAAAGAGCTCCCCGTAGTACGTCTGCTCTCGCTCGCTCAACTTCAGGGTCTCCATGTCGAACGCCAATGAGAGGGAGGAGGAGGAGGGGGGAGAGGGGGGAAAAACCGAACAACAACAACAACAAAACGAAACGCGCACAAGAAGAAGCGGCCCGGGTCCTATCCAGTGCTCGCACGGTCAAGCGTCTTAGCGGCGACTGACACCCCGTCAGAGTATTCCCGGTGCATCGCCCTTTTTCTCTCCTCCTTTTTTTTTTTTTTTTTTGTGTCTTTTTTCTTTTTTTTCCTCCTTTAATCGCCGACGACCAGTAAGTTCGCTATAGTCCGCACCATCTTGAATACGGCCGTAAGTGCCAGGATGTAACCGGGGCGCGTGAACGTCTCGGCCCTGAGTTCTAGTTTTTTTTTAAAAAAAAAAAAAAAAAAAAAAAAGGGGGGGGTTTTTAAAATTGAAATAAAGCGCAGCAGCCCCCTTCCCCCTTAAAAACAAATTCTAGACGTCCGGATTTCCGTCCTCGCGCGAAGGTTAGCAAAAAGAGAAGGCAGATCGCGAAACTCGGTGGTGGGTTGTCACGACGAGCGTATGCGCATGGGGAGGGGCGGTGTGTTGTTGTTGTTGTTGTTGATGATGATGATAACGTTGTTGTTGTTGTTGTTGTTTGTGTTTTTTTTTTTTTTTTTGTTTTGTTTTTTCTCAATAGCGGGGCCCTCGGACGCTCGCGCCCGGCGGGAGCTCCTTTTTGAGGATCCGACCCGAAAATCGACGAGCCCCCGGGAAACAACGGGAGGACGGGAAGGGTGGGGGGGGGGGGGGGAAACGAGGCAGAGGTTTCCACCGAAACGTCGCGAGCGCCCGTCAGTCTTCGATTGTGAAAAATTTGGCGCGAGTTGTTGCGCATGTGCCTTTGTTAGCGGCGGCGGCGGCGGCCAGAGATGACAGACAAGGACGGAGGTGAGCTGCTCTAATCTACCCCCCACCTAACCCCTACCCCCCACCGGGGATTATATATATGTATGTATATATATCCGCGTGGACGCGCTTCGGTCCGCCCCGAGGAACGGATTCTTCCAGGCGGCGGTCGGTTCGCGGCCATGTCCGATTAACCCTTTCGCGCCCGGGGAGACCGGGGGGGTGAGCGAGCGAGCGAGCGGGCGAGAGGGGTTATTAACGGCATCGCTGAACGAACGGACGCCTCCTCCAGCCCGCCGTCGTGTTCAAGGCAGGGGCGCTGACGACCCAGGTCCGGGAGAGGGAGGGGGGAGGAGTAGCAATGGAAGCGAATCGGCGTCTGTTCTGTTCGAAGCTCCGTCGATAGGAGGAGGCGGAGGCGGCTGACGACCTGAATTGCGTTGTCCGCTGCTATTAAATCTATTTATTATCATGTATGTGTGGTGTGTGTGTGTGTGTGTGTCAGGCGGTCTCTGGGGAAGTCGCCCCCCCCCCACCACGGGCGCTGTTCCGGTAAACGTTTGGCTCCCCCCCCGCCACCCTCCCTCCGGCCGGCCGATCTCCGTCTTTTACCCCCCCCCGTCGTGTAACGTCGCGCGCGCGCGTCCCGTGGCAGTGGGACCCCCGGCCGGCCGAAGAACAGGCTCCCTATTCCGGCGGGGGGGCCCGTGTTCTTTATATCGCTGCTTTTAATTGTTTGTTTGTTTTATTCTTTCCCGAAAAGAAAGAAGAGAAATATTCGAACCAAAGCGCGGTGGGGAGGGGTGCTGTCTGTCTGTCTGTCTCATCCGCCGCGGTTCCGTTTACCGCTTGCCCCCCCCACCCCCACCCCCGCCGGCTGGCTGGAGGCTGGTCCGTTAGGTCTAACAACAGCCTGGCTCATTATTTCATTATCGTGGTTTTTTTTTGATCGCAAAAAGAAATTCTGACCTGACCACACCTGACCCCACACACACACACATGTGTGTGTATGTGTGTGTGTGTGTGTGTATATTTATGTTTATGTGTGTGTGTGTGTGTATATGATAATGCGGCCGTCTGGACCGATCCGGTTTAATGGACGCACAGAAAACCATCACCGCGCCTTTAATTCAAACATAAATAAATAAATAAACAATAAGATGATGATGATGAAGATGAAGCGAGTGTTTCTCTGGGGTTACGTGTTCCCGGGATGATATAATTCGAGCAGCCTGCGAGACCGTGGCGCAGGTGATTGACACCTTCTTCACTCGAGGAACAAAGCGGCCCCTTCTCCAGCCGGACGGATGGTGGGTGCCCGGTAATGGCCGACCGGGCCCGCCGACATTACATTACTCGCACCAGCTTAATTCTTTCCGCCTGTCGGCATCTCCCGTGATGGGGGCGTTCGCCTGGCCTGTGATGGAGATGTGTTTCGGGAAAACGAAAATGCGCCCCTCCCCCCCCTTTCTCCTCGCGGGGTCTTCTGCATCCGGGGCTGGCTGTTTCTGTTCTTGTTCCGGACTCGACCAGAAGAGATGGATGGATGGACAAAGAGAAGGGACCGAGAGTGCTGTGGAGGGGAGACATGGCGTTCCCTGCGCATCTTTTCGGATGATGAGCCTGGCAGCCCGAGGACGCCCCCCCTCCCCTTTCCGTCGTCTCGCGCTTGTTTTGTTTGTTTTTGTTGTCACACGAGTACAGTTTTTCTTTCCATCGATGGGGGCTGCTGATGGGGCTGTTTTAAAAGAAGACTCTACACTGACCGCGGGGCTGCGATCGAACCCTGAACACCCACCACCCAAGGGCCTCCCTCCCCTCCCCTGATGGTGATGACTAAGCATCTTACATTCCTGAACTCCAGTTCTGTCGGGTGCTGCTGTTCAGGAAAGCAAAAGGAAAAAACAACAACATCACCACCATCATCATCATCAACAACAACAACAACAACAATAATAATAATGATCTGTGTCCTCTGCCACCTCCCGTTTGTGATCTGAAGAAAGCAGCTTCACCACCCAGATTCCTAGTGTCGAAGTCAGGTGTTTTGTTTGTTTTTGTTTTTGTTTTGCTTTTTAATACTTTTTTTGTTGTTTTTTTTTTGTTTGTTTGTTGTTGTTTTTTTTTTAGATACATCAATGGGAAGATTTTGTAGAAGATGTAGAAACTTTGTAATGTCAGCTGTGATATTTTCCAAAATAAGGCAGGTTTTGTGTTGGAGACGAGATCTGTTTGAAGGAGAACCCTGGGGCTTCATTTAAGTTGAAAAATAACAATCGTTGCCTGTTTGGAAACATTGGGGTTTTGCTACCGATTTTTAGGTAGCGATGTCGTGAAGCCCTCCCCCCCTCCTCTTTTTTTTAAGCATCAGATACAGGGGAGTAGTACCTTTAACCATTGTGCATTTGCGCCAAAGGTAATTACAGACAGGCGTTAGGTCGTCTGTTTTGTCTGAAATCTGTGTGTTACTGATATCTGCAATCAGAATGTATGGGGTTTCTTCCAGTTGGATCGTTAAGGAACTCTTCCTAATGCTAATTGGTGAATCCTTTCGGTGTAATTAGGATCTTTGGTAGGTAGATGACTTCCTTTTTAAAATTTTTATCTTACATATTTAATAATATTGTTAAATCTACAAAATTTTTGTGAGTTTTAAAGTAGTTCAGTGATTTGTCTGTCTGTGTCTCTAATGCAGAAAAATAAAAAAAAACCATCTGCATAGAAGATAATGGTGACCATTTTTAAAGGAAAGTTTGGCCCTTATCTTTTCAGAACATGGGGCCATGTTGTCTCCCTATCAGACAGACGTGGCACAAACACTGAATAATTGTGATGATCTGGTGAATACCTACAGTCTCACCAATGTCGGTGAGGAGCAATCTTATTCTCTACGAAAACTTGTCAAGTGCTTCCCATAACAAATGTCGTCCTTTTCTTCTTTTTTTTTTTTTTAAATTTAATTTTTTTCTTTATTTTTTTGTTGCTGAGTAGAAAACTTAGTTTTAAAAAAATTTTTATTATTTATTATTTTTTTTTTTGGGTGTTTAACCTGTGTCCTTTTCATTCATGAGAGAGAGTTGTTCCTAGTTTTACTTGACACTCACTCTCTCTCATGCACACACGCACACAAACACATGCACTCACACGCATGCACAAGTTCCATGAACGTGAACAACAATATTTCCCTGCAGAGATGTTTTTGTTTTTTGTTTGTTTGTTTGTTTTGTTTTATTAAAAAAGAAGCAAGTTTTATCTATTTTTTGTTTGTTTCATGGGATTTGTTTGCCTGAATGTTTGTAAACCATTTTTTTTATTTTAGTGTTATAAATGAATAATACTAAGAGAAGCAATTTTCAGGGATGGATGTTTCTTTAGCTTACAGACAAATGGACAGAAGCCTTTTGATAGACGTTCAGTCTTCATTCCATCACATTTACATTAACAGTTATTCACATTTTAGCTAACGGCGAGTGATTTTAACTTTGCTTCCTTTCCCAGACCGCATCACGATCAGACAGTCTTCACATTCTCTTGCTGAAGTGAACCACTGTTTACTATCCACTGGTGTATCAGTCCTTTAAAAAAGGACATTTCGTTGCATGCTGTGTTAGAGTAATTAATTAAAAATGCAAGCCTATGCCAAGTAGTTTTTATGATCAGTGCAACATTGCAATTTCAACCTAACTATGTAGAAGTTTTATTTATTTTGCTGTGAAGTTACTGCTAAAGTTTATTGTTGGAATCTCCTCTTTAATTTCTGTTTTTGTGTAGTTGTCAACAATGGACTTGCATCATAATCGGCAGTTATTATTGGAATTGAAACACTGAATTTGTTTAAAAGCTGGAGTGTGTTGAATCTGAGCCAAAGAATATGTCTTCAAGATGCTGTGATCCCCCCCTTGATTCACCGGATGGCCTTTCGATATCGCATTGTGCAAATGTTTTTCAAAGATTGGTGAATTTAACTTTTGGTCACATTCTGTACACTACTGTTTCAGGTATTAAACTGCTGGCGGATAATACACATTTAAACATTGTTAAAATTAAGAATCAGTTGATTGCCCAGCTGGGGTCTCTCAAAGCATCTAGCCACGAATCTGGTTGTGGGGGAGTAGTCAGATATTAGATGCTTTCCTTTTTCTTTTATAGTGAACTTAAAGAAAAAGTTAGAAAATATGCAACCAAATGATCTGTTTATCTTATGGGTTGTTTACCTGGCAAAGGGTTAAATTTATCTGTCCAGCAAACTAGAAAGTATTTTTTTTTTTCCTGACAGATCTCAGAGCTGACTGAAAAACGTTTTATGGTTTTATAAATTTGGAATAGAGGTGCAAATGTATGGCGGTGTTTGTTTAATCTAAAAAAAAAAGAGAGAAAATATCAATTACGAGTACTTTGATCCTCGTTTTACTAACATATTGCTACTTTTGTATAGGTGGCACGGTGGTGATGCTCTGATGCTGACAATGGGTACATTAGCCATTATAAAATTGTGTGGCGTTTGTTATGAAAAGGGTTTTTCAATGGTGTAGGGGGAAAAGAAGGGGGGGGGAGTGCCCAACCCCTCCCTACATGTAGAATACTTTATCTGATGAAAAAACATTGCCTACTTGCAAAGTACAGCTTTATAAGTACCATCCATAGCAACTTATTTTAAGTTCATATTTGACCAGGGTATGCTTATCTTAAAGTGCAAGATGACAATTATAATGATTTCTGATTCTTGTAAAAGAAATTCTGCAGTGGTATGCATTAACATTTAAAATACGTGTCTGTCTGGTAACTGAAAGGTCGGTAAGGATTACTCCCTCAGGAAGGTATGAAACTGGTGGGCAGTCAAGGAGAAAGTTTTTTTATAACTTGTAATTATATGTAAATTGGGTTAATACGGGGAATTATTGCCATCTCCACCTAAGGTCACAATTTTTCCTTGGTGGTCCCCTTATTTCAGATATTCAGTTAAATGTTCCATGTCAAAAGTTTCAAACGTGACATTTTTTTAAATTAAAAATTTTGATTTTTCTTTAGACCGTAATATTTCTCTTATGTCTCCAAAAGGGTTGAAAAAATATACATTTTAGTTAATTTTGTGTCAGTCACCTTTGACAGTATTAACATTTTAATGATCTTTTGTAAGAATTAAATGAATAGATCAGATGTAAATGGGAATTAAAACTTATGGACAATAGTGTAGGTTGGCTGGTTTTTTATAGATGCCCATGGCTAATGTAAATGATTACTTTGGTGGAACAACAAAAGGGCATTCACAGATTGTTTTCTGTTTCATTTTACATTTAAGACTGTATTAGCTGATTGGATGTGGTGATTTGTAATTTAGGAATTTTGAATTATTTTTATAAAAATATTGACCAAAAGCGGGGGGGGGGGGACAAAGTTCATGTTTAGCAAATTTAACTGAAGTGTCACTAATCAATTTATTTTCTGGAAATTCTGCACGATTTTGTATCACCGCTCACTCATATGATATAAACATTTCTTGGGTTATTTTAGAGACCAGGATTTTTTCTTGATTATTAAAAATACAATTTTAAAACTGCACAGGAACAGAATCCTTACCAAGTCCATAAGCTAACCCAGTAGTTCCTAAAATTTGGATTGTAACAAGAAGGGACAGGATTGTGAAGAGCTAGTATTATTATTATGATTTCGTGTTTCATTTAATCTTTCACCTATTATTATTATCTGTGCAAGTCTGCACCCTCCACCTGCAATACGATAATCTCTCAGACTTTTATCAATGCCTCAAAATGCACTTGTTCTGTGACTTAGAATGCAGGAATTCCATTATTTCATTGGTGCTGCTTCAAAATATTCCAAAAAGAACATTCCCCCTATCAGAGAGAGTGTGTGTGTGTGTTTTTGGAGCTGGGGGGTTGGGGGGAGGGGAGAAAGATTGGAAATGCTAAATTAGATTTTATTATTGTGCATTAAAAAGACCAAATGTAATTTGGAATCTGCTTGAACAGAATGCTGATTTTGTGATGTGTACAGACTTTACCAGTTGAAATCAGCATAGACATTGTGCTTCCACTTTGGAAAGATATTGAATCAGAAGCTGTCATGGTTTAGTTAAATTAAAGCTGCAACAAAATGTTTTTTTTTAGCTGAAATTGCATGAAACGAATGGCTGACTGTTTTATAACAGTCTATTGTATTCCTTCTTTAGTAGGAAACCACTAATTTTAATACAATTTTTTTCCCAAAAATTACAACAACAACCAAAAAAAAATATCTGAAGGGCTTGACAGATTTCATTGATTAGAAAAAAAGGTCTTCAAAATACTAAATGCAGCTTATACAGAGTTTTCCCATTATGAATATTCATGGACATTTCCTGTTGATTTTTAAAGTTTTGTTGGCTCTAGGTCAAGTCAAAAGTCAAGTCTGAGGATACCTAAGCTAATTGAATATAATTTTAAAGAGAAACAACTGCTGATATTAAAAATTTGTCACAAGATGATTCAGCTTTAAAAAAAAAAAAAGATAAACTTCTTAGACTAATTTTTGCATTTGCATTTCACTCCTACAGTGAAAAATTCTATGGGGAAGACACTTACATCATCTACTTTTGATTTTGATGAGCTTTAGTTATTTTTGACTATTAATGGAAATAATTCAAGAGATCTTTTAGTAACTACATTTGCTAATATTTGATAGTATTTTACTGCATGCTCATTCTAACCTTGATGACTGCATTTTGGTAGTGTTTGGACTGGTAAATCATCATCATCATCGATGGAGACAGCTTGATATGAATTGAGGTCAAACACACATTGTATTTGTCATTCTATTACATTCTGTTTTCCACAGAAAATATTTTCCTGTATTTACTCTTTCTAGTCTTGTCAGTTTTTTTAAAAAAAATGGCAGTGGAGCTTGTCACATACATACGATGCAAACATGATTACCTCCTCCTTTGCCAAATGCTTTACTCGATTTGGGGGGAGGGGGAAGAGATCATCTAGTGGTTGAAAATTTAATCTGAGTGAGTAAGAGTCATATTTTTTGTTGTTGTTTCAATTTTTCTTAGCAGAATAACTGAACTTGCAAAGACCAAACCCTCGACATTTCCACACTATAACAACTGATATTCTGGACATTAAAAAATTAGTTATAATTAATAATTATTTCTCATAGAAGATTATCTGTTTTTAATGATGCGTGGATGGACTCCTAGTAATACTTGAGAAAAATTAAGTTTGGCATCTTCAAACAATACCACCACCACCACCACCACCACCAGCCAGGTACCAGGCTTGAATGCAATTAGCAGGTGGTAATTGTATAAACTTGCCATTGATGAAAATATCTCTCTGGCTATTTTAAACAATGCTTCATGTTGCATTTCCTGGACATGCAATTCCAAGTTGATATAGTGAATGTTTTTCTATCCTACATTTTTAATAACCAGTCTGTGAGAGAGGGAGAGAATAGCTGTGGTCTTGATTTGTCTTATAGCTGGTTTTGGCACGAGATTTCCAGAGCTTAATACAGCAACAGCTGGTAGTTGGTGGTTTTATTGTCATTTTGAAGTTTATTTCTGTAAGAGAGAGAAGAATGTTGCATTTAGTTGTGGAACATCATAATAGAGTGCATGGCCATGAAGCAACTAAGCCATTGTTTGTTCTCATTTAATGGAACCCAACTAATAATCAATACACTTGAAAACCCAGCTACAGCAGTTGGGAGGATATAAACTTTCACTCAGCAGTTGAGGTAGGCTTTTCAAACAGTGGCAGCCTAATATTTATTATTGTAATCGATCAAGCCTGTAGAATATGCTCTCCATTTTGTAGTGATGCTTTTGTCAGAATGGGAGGTTAAGTACAGGGTTTTGATTGCACAGAATATCGGAATCTTGACTCAGTAAAATGTGGCAAGTTTTTTAAATTTCTGAATGCCTGCAGTGTTGTGGTCCATGTTTTCTTTCTTAGTTGGTGCAGCTACCTAGAGACTTTTCTCATTTGAAGTAAAAAAATAATTCTGAACATGCTCTCGGGTCCTGAGATTGATTAAACTCTGGTGCATGGTCATAGCAAAGATTGAATGGTAAAAAATCTATATGCAGTGGATTTTTGTGAAATTCTGCAGATTTAAATTATTTCACACAATTACTGGTTGTATATCTAGTGTGCGGACATAATTTGTGCAACACTCCATAATAAACTGTATCCTCTGTCTGTCTAGTGTGGAGCATGGAAATGTCAAATCAGGGAGTGTCACACACCTCTGCTGAGAGTGCATTCTTAGCTATTACTTAATGGCGTCGCCATTCTGGTCAGCTGGACCTCGATGCTTTGTATGTTGACAAAATGCTAACCTCTGGTTTTAAGACAAATTATAATCAAGTGCGTGTAACTTTTTTTTTTGTAAGAGTAAAAGGTGAACTTTAAAGATCCAGGGCAGCTTTTTAGTTAAGGCAGACTGGTATTAAAACGTTTGGGTGTTCGAACAAAGCTCGGCCAGGGACCGTACTGCAATTCTATTCTAGCTGGGTTCCATTTGAACATTTCTTATCTTATGGTACTCATTGTCAGTCTGTGGTAACTTAACAGATGTTTTGATTTTTGTCAGAAGAGGGTAAAAATTAATTAATTTTTTTTTTTAAGCTGAATTTGTTAAAAAATAGTTTTGTTGTTGTTGCAGAAGGTTTTGATGATGCGGTTGAAGAGAGAGTAATAAATGAAGAGTACAAGATATGGAAGAAAAACACTCCCTTTCTGTACGACCTGGTGATGACCCATGCTTTAGAGTGGCCAAGTTTGACAGCTCAGTGGTTACCTGATGTTACCAGGTAAGTTTGCTACTTTTTTGGGTGGTGGAATTTGTAGAGGTATGTTGAAGCTTTATGCTTTTGCTGTGTAGATTGGTTTATCCTGACAACAGCCTCTTTGTTTGTTTTTTTATTCCACAAAATTCCAGCATTTGGAAGTGTTCTCCTGTCTGCTCTGTTAAATCTAAATGTGATTTGACTTTTTACCTTAGTAAAATGACTGACCAAGACCACAGAAAGAAAACAATAGAGTTTTTGTATTGTTTGAAAAGTAATACAAAAATAGTGTTGTTTTTTGTGAAATGTGCAGGTGTCCTTCAGCTGATGGTGTGTATAGATTAATATTTAATAATAAATAAATAAATCTAGACTAAATACTTTGTAGAAGAATTTTCCAGCAAAAGAATTGTTCTGTCCGAATTTTTCCTTCCTTCCATTAGCAGCAACTGAAAATCTCCAAACACACTCATCAGACAAGTCTGAGCAAGCCAGTAAAATTCTATGGTGGTTTTACTGAGGCTTTGAAAATGACCGCTAGACTCGTGTGTTACCTGAGTCAAGTCTGTGCTCAGTAAATATCCTTCGACTAGATTTGTGGAACCCAAAAAGAATCAAAAGAAATAATTCATTAGATAGCTTGGATATAAATGTATATATATTTTTTAAATTCTAGGTTTTGTCACTGTCAGCATCTGAACTTCTCATGTGAATCTGATTTATTTAAGAATGGGTATTTTTATTGCTTGTTTTTACCTGTTTATTCTTCAGTAAGAGTTGATTCCATCATAATAAAATGCAAGTAGTGGGTGGGGCGTCATTTGGTAATTCCTTTTCGTTTCTAATTCACCATCCATGGCTCTGGAAATTACAGGTGGTTCCAGCATTTGACTACTGTTATGGTAAGATCCTTGCTTAATTTTTTTGTTCTTGTGAAACTACTACAGTTTTTTTTATTTCTTTTATTCACCGCAAAAAGTAGTGGCCCTCAAAAAACAAATGTCGGCATTTACCAGGCTACATATACTGGGTGAGTTAAAATTATAGTTGGGTGTGGCATGCTGTAGCTCTTAAAAGCTGTATGAAGGCCTGTACAGAGGATTGACAGCCAGGCTCTTAAAAACTACCGAATCTTCTTTCTTTAGAGAAGTCACAAGACTGAGTTGTTATCTCTGAATTGGGAGAATTGGCTAGAAGCTTAAAGCGCATAAAACTTCCCCAGTAGGTAGTAAAGTTCCTAGCGGATGTGAGATGAACAGAAAGTGCATTATTTCTTTACTGCTGCCATGTAAACACAGATTAAACTATTTGAGGTTGGAGGTAAAGAAATCGATCCATTCACCTTGCTGAGTATGGTTACAAAGTGCTCTCATTCTTCTCGTGCCAGAAATATCTCGTTCCTTGGTCGGAACTTGCTAAAATCTAGCAGTGCATGATTTGGTCTTTTATAACAGCCTGAAGTTCTCGAACAGGTGGGCCACACGTCTTAATCCTTTGAATACCACCCAGGGTGACTCCACATTTTGCTATATGACCGCATAAAGTAAATGTGCGACTATTTCAACACGCTACTAGGTTGGGGTGGTATAGGTAAGTTGGGATCTGATGTAAAAGTACACTTACACACATATTATGGGAGGGCAGGCAAATAAGGTGAGCTGACTATATTTCTGATTGGCTATGACAAAAAGCAGAATCATTCTCATCTTCGAACCTGTTACAGAGGCTGTTAAATGACTCGAACATGGAGTTTTTTTTTTTCTCTTTATTTTGTAAATTAGAAATTGTCTTTAGAAATATAATCAACTGGACTCTGTTAAAATGCAAAAAAAAAAAAAAATGTCTGTTTGCTTTTATTCAGTTTTTAGAAGAAACTTGTTATGTTCAGTAGATCAGAAAGGTTAATGTTTCTGAAAATTGTTTTACAAAACACTACTGTCATCTCGGACGTTTTTGTTTTGTAAGAAAATAAAAAATTTCTAAAATGCTGACATCGACTAAAGCAAAGGTTGTTATTTGTAAATGTTTGTTTTTTCGTGTGTGTGTGTCTCATCACTTGTTTCCACGGTTTGTGAGCATGGTGCAAAGGGGTTAATCTTTCTGGTTAATGTTCATGCCCCGGTTTCAGGGGAAGTTTCTCTGTGTCTGTGATTCTCTTCTCCCCTCTTCCAGACCCGAAGGCAAGGACTACTCGCTCCATCGTTTGATACTGGGGACACACACGTAAGTTGTGTTCTCTTATAAACATTGACATACCACACAAAGCACCAGTTGATCTCAGTTCTGCCTTGGATAACTTGCTCATAAAGACTTTAAGAAAGAAAAAGAGAGAAAAAGAAATGTAGCACTTACTAACAAAAAGATTGAAGTTGTATTATTGTTGTTGTTTTTGCTATTTAATTTGTAAAAAAAAAAAATAATAATCACATCCATATTGGTTAAAAGTGAGTCTGTTGTTTAACTGTTTTGTAAATCTGTCATTGAGAACATAAAGTTGGATAAAGTATTTTAGCTTTAATGCTTGCAATTTGTTTCAATTCTTAATTAAAATAATGCGTTGACCTTGATATCTTTTGTTTTGTCTGTTCTGTAAATTTACTTCATTATTACGTTCTGATTAAAAACAGTCCTGTTTTGTTGTTTGAGAATGATACAACTTCAATATGATCTGCTTTAGCGCATTACTCACTACCACCTCACTGTGTAGATGAACAGTCAGTCCCCTCACCCCATCTGTGTTCACTTGCTTTTGCTCAGACCCAAACATAATGCATGCTTTGTACCAGCAGCATCCTTCAATGAGCAAGGAACTTTTGAAGCTATTTAAAAAAAAAAAACAGATGGGGCTTACCTTTTTCTGGCACAAGGACGTAAATTTGGCAGATATGTGGCCATTTTCAAAGAAAGGGGGAAAAAAAGAGAGAGAAAGCAAGAGAAGAAGAAAAAGCACAGTAAGCCAATGGCACAAGTGAGATCATGCCACTACTTCCATTGCTTTTGTTGAGTTCAGGTATAATTTCTTCTACAGTCTTTGCTTCCCTTCCAGGTCAGATGAGCAGAATCACTTACTGATAGCCAGTGTTCAGTTGCCAAATGACAATGCACAGTTTGATGCCTCTCACTATGACAGTGAAAAGGGAGGTAAGTAGCGGTGAACTACTCCGGCTACTGGCGTCATGGTTTTCCTTGGGCTAAATATCCTGGTGAAAAACATTCATCAGGATACACAACTCCTGTAATTCAGGGAACATTATCAGATTTAAGGTTATGTTAAGATAGAAACAGACAAAAGGCTGATACAGATTTTTTAAAATTTTAAGAAAAAAAAAATATATTGTTATATTTGAGTTTTAAAAGGCTGAAAAATGTAGAAAAACATTGAAATGTGTGGCTCTACTAGCATTGGGATAAACAGTGCAAAGTAGATGATCGGATTTCAGACATGTTGTCATGGCATGCAGGAAAGGATTTATTGCTTTGATACCATAGGTTGAAGGCAATGTTCATTTGCTAGTTTCAGATGATGATGATGTCATGGTAACACATACTGCATAGATCACAAACTTTAATTATTATTAAAGAGGAGGGTAGATTCAAACCTATTGTAGCTGGTTTAATTTAGTTGTTTTGTTTTTTTTTTCTGCCTCCTTTTTTTAACTAGAAATATATGAGAGCCAGTGCTGAACACTTCCCAGTAGCTGGTGGTGGGGACCTTCAAGTTTGGCAGAGAGACACGACTACCTGGGTCTTTTGCAATAGTCTTGCTTTATTCTTCATGCTTCCTCTAATTATTTTTAGCAGCCAAAGTAGATTGGTACTTGCCTAATGATAATTAGGAAGCAATTTTTTTTTTTTTCAGCATCAGCATTCTCAAGATATTGCTAAGAATTTCTTCGGCTGCCCTCATGGCCTAGGTTAGATGATTTATGGTTTCTCAACACACCTCTCTTTCTCTGTGTGTGTGTGTGTGCAATCAGAGCATATGAAGGATGGATTTGTTATATTGGTGGTGGAGACAAACTAGGAAAGATCACTTCGCCTCAGCACAACTGGCACCACTTCTGGTGCGAAGCAACTGGCAGAGTTTGCAAGGGAAGTGTAGTACAAGGGACAGAACCATTATCTAGACTAGACAGTTCAGACTGGATCACCATTGACTCTTGTGGTAAATCTTAGTTTCATTTATGTGTACAGGCCTGACCAGTAATTTTTTAAATAATATTGTTTACCATCACATCATCTACAGAGCTGATTTCTAGTTTTGCTTCAGTTATTGTTCTGTCACCACCATTGGCATTAGTCAAGAATGTTTTTGCAGTGAATTATTGGATGCCCTCCTTCCTTTACTGTTATCATAAGAAATGTTTCTCATTTTAAGCTTTTATATATCAAGATTTCATTCAGTTCATTTTTGTGGGGTTTGTGCTTATGAGAGATCATGCAGGGATCCTCCAGAAATACTTAAGCCTTTGCCAGTCAGGCGGTCAGTCCCCTTGGCTCAGCAGAGTGGGCATATTAATTTCTGAATGGCACAAAAGGAAATTTAACTTTTTCCTTCCCTTTCAAATGTACTAGAATGGCTGATTATGTACTTTTAAAGTTAAGAGAAATAAATGGTAATTGAACAGAAATCAATGTTTTCAAATCTGTTTATTAAAAAAATTAGAACTGAACCAACCTGCATATGGGAATAGAAAACAGCTGTCTTGGAAAGACCCACTGATGACCTTAAGGCAGAGAGATCTGTTGTCATCATTTGTCAGAGAGAATTCTTTTTTTAAAAAAAAAAGAAACAACAACAACAGAAGTTTGTATTCCTATTGATACCAGTACCAATTACTAGAGAAAATGTTTCTGTGGCAGCATACAGTGTAGTTTATATATTAATATTACTACCATGCTTTAGAGAATTTGCTCAGAAAGAGAAGACAGGAATTCAGATTGATAGCAACATACAGGTTTGTAGTATTGTAAATTTTTTTTGTGTACGCGTGTGTGGTGCTTTCTGCCAAGAGCCAGTTCAATAGTGAAAAGTCTATTTGTAATTTTTTCCCTCCTCTGTTTAATGTCTGTCCAATTTACATGGTGATTTTTTGTGGAAATCTGTGAAGTAATCTATATTTGGAGTGTTGGGTAGGTGTGATAAATCGGTTTTGTGTTTTGTTTTGTTTCTTGAGTTGCTGGGGAACAAAAGCAATGTTGTTTGAAGTTTTGTAACCACAGCGATATTGCCATTGAGATGGTTTGTTCGTGATGCTGCTATGCGGTCACTGCCGTTAGCCAGTTTTATGGGTAGGGTTGAGCACAATGCACATACCAAGTGTTTTGTTAAACTTGACTTTCAGAATTTGGAGGATTTGGGTCTGTCAGTGGAAAGATCGAAATTGAAATAAAGATAAATCATGAGGGCGAAGTGAACCGAGCTCGATACATGCCTCAAAATCCATGTATCATTGCCACTAAAACACCATCCAGTGATGTGTTGGTGTTCGACTACACAAAGCATCCATCCAAACCAGGTAGGTTTCATATTCATACCATAACTAGCAGAGCATCTTATCCACACCTAGTAGTTTGGAATTGCAGTTTTATCCAGAGTTATCTGCCTTGGTTTTTATTATTCATTTTGCTAGGTATGTGCTGGAGGTTATTTTTTAAAAAATGAGTTAATATCTTTAGTGCTAAATTTGTTTTTAGTTATTAATGGAATTATAATTTGAGTAGTGTAAATTAAAAGAAATTGATAGCAAAACTTCTTATTTTAACTACAAATGTAACAAAATAGAATCTGTCATATTTTCCTTTTTTTTTTTTTGAAAATTCATATCTCAGCAACTATAAATTGTCACATATCATCTTTGAAATAATTGGCATTGATAATATCTTATACCTCATTATGTGTTAAAGCGAGTAGTATTAAGGGGGTGTGCTCTATGTGGTGTTCCCACAGAAAAACACTGAACTCCCTTTGGCAAGATTTCTCAGAAAATATATGTATAGTGTCTAAATTGTAGTAGTTGCTCTCTTTTTAAAATGTAAGAATTCCATTTCAGAAAGAAAACCTGGAAAAATAATAGATTTTAAATAATTTACAAAGATACCATACCACCCCTGCTTTGTGCAGGGTTGCGTTCCTGAGAAAAATGCATGTGTAGTACCTAGTAGTATAAGGGGAAAACATAGAGAGACTTCCAACAACTTCCAAAGTCCCACTCTTTTCACCATGAAAAAAAAGAAGCATACTGACCAATTTTGTAGAGACGAATTACATATGAAGACAAGATGGTGTTGAGTGAGGAGGTGGAGTATCAGTATCAGTCAGAGGGAGATGGTAGTGGTGGGTCATCATAGTAGTGCATGCAGATTGTTTTTGTAAGTCACAAAAATTCCATCTGCATCTGGTGAACAATGGCGAAGCTCCAAGTTAAAGATCCTGTTAAAAAAAACTAGAAGATTTAAAAGAAGATCATCTTTGCTGAAATACTATTCAGCTACTCTCTCAAATTGCCCCTGTGCCTTGATAATGTAGCAAACATCTGCTGTGATACTTATTTTTGTACTTTGTGGTAGGGGCCACCCTCCGATTATAATGCAAACAGTAGTACGTTCTTATTTCTAGTATTTTGGGGAATTTTATCCAAACAAACTTTCTGAAAATTAACATAATCTGGGAAGAGGAAAAACAACTAAGTGTGAAGATGCTCTGGGAAAATTGTAAAATGTAAAAGTTCTTTGATGTGCAGATGGTTGTAATTGAGGCTTGGATTTTTTTAAAGATCAATTTAAAATCAAGAAGGAAAAAGCCCACCTCTGCTTAGCCACGTGAGGCTTGGTGCTTTCCACCACCTTTCGTCCAACACAATTTGCTCTGTTGTCACTTGTGCGGTTGGTAAATTTTGCCTTCTGCATTAAATATAGATAGATAAAAAGTCTGAGCGTGATTGAACTTTTCGGCTTCTTTATACACATCCTGAATGTTGACTACAAAATCTCAGATTGGATTTAAATCCAGTAATTTTCATATCCAAGGTGACTCCATATGCTAACTGAAACACTTGTGACAGTGGTGGAGGCGCATTTTCCAAAAATCTGTAGCTTTGGCCATGTCCAGAGACAAATAAGCATTTTGTGCTGGTTGGTTTCGTTTACAGTTTTTTTTTTCTATTTTCGGATAAATTCATGGTGACAATTACCGTAAAGACTCGTGTATAGTGTGCACTCATGTATAATGTGCACTCCCATTTTCAGAGAAGAAAAGTGCCCAAAAAGCCTACCCTACACTTAAATATAATGCGCAGGGAATCTTCAAGGAAGTCGCTGGTGACACCATTAACAGTTGCCAGAAATTCTCTGCAAGGAATGAATGTCATTTTTGAACATACAATAACATTTTAAAATTGTATAAATAAAAACAGATTAATAATAAATCCATTTTTTACTTTTATTTTTCCATTAACCGGCATCTAGCCATTCTTAGCGGAGGCTATCTAGATGTAGCAACAAAGAATGTCAACTGTTGAATATTCATATTAATAATCAAATCATAATAGCTTATGCTAATCGCAGTGGAAGTCCATTCAGCGAGACTCAATCAACACGTTTGGTTATCTGTTGACCAATCAAACCGCATCCTCAATTAAACAGAAATATCTGTAAAATAAAAAAAATTTGTAAAAATGTGCGTCAGTTTGTAAACCCTTTACCCCCAGGATGGAGAGAACATTATACACTGCGAAGGAGAAAATAGTGATCATCCAGTTTGCCGCATCACACGGTAGTAACAGAAGTGCTAGCCGGGAGTACGGAGCGCCCGAGTCCAATGTGAGATTGTTGGTGGGGGTGGATAAACTGCTTCTGATGCCCAAGACAAAGGGGGCAGACAGGGGAAAGAAGCTAAATTTCCGGAACTGGAGTCAGGGTTTGACTGGGTGTGCGAGCGGAGAGACGGGGGGAAGTCGCAGTCAGCATGCTTGAAATCCAGATCACTGCGTCCAAAAGACCAAGTTCGGCAAAGGGAGAAATGATGTGAAGTTCAACGCTTCACAGACCTGGGCGTATAGTTTGACTTTCCACAAGATTTCGGACTGCCATCGCGCAGAAGTTGCCAGCCGACCACAAGCAACAGCTAATCAATTTCCAGCATTACGTGATTAACAACAGAGAAACGCTGAACATTCCACCAGAGAGGATTGGCAATGCAGTCCAGACACCATTAACATTCGATCTGCCCTATGATACGGCCATGTCATTGAAAGGAGCATCAACTGTGTCAGTACATACAACCATAAACTAGAAGAACCATCTTACGGTTATGTTAACTTGCTTAACAGACAGTACCAAGCTGAAACTGTATATCGCTTTCAAAAGGGAAATTTCCAAAGGGTGGTGGTGTAAGAGTTCAGGAAAGGGGTGGATGAACAAGGAATTGGCATTAGACTGGTTGAACACACTGTGGACCAGACAACCGGTAACACTAAAGCCAAGTTTGTTTGTTCTCGATGCATTCAGGTGCCATTGCGATCCTTCGATTAAACAGATCTTGAAGTGGGACAAGACCGAGCTTGTGATTATCCCTGGGGGGAATGATGTCCTTACTCCAACCACTTGATATTGGTGTCAACTGACCCTACAAGACAGCACACCATGCCCTCTGGAATGAGTGGATGGCAGGGGATAATAACAGCTTCACACCTGGAGATAGGAGAAGGAAGCCGGATTTGGTGGAGATTGCCCGATGGATTGACACCACTTGGACTAACCTAGACCCCGAGATCATCAAGAGTTTTAAGAAATGTGGAATATCAAGTGCTCTCAATGGGACAGAGAATGATGGACAACGATTCAAACAGTGAAAGTGACTACAACACTGACAAGGAGTATGATCTGATGATTATGGAAACTGACAAATATCCCGAATTCAATGGATTTGACACTGATGAATGTTTGAACCTGCCAATGCATGCAGACGGGCTGGAAACTTCTTAATTAAAAATGTTGATTCTGTTTTGTTTTTCAGTGGCTGAATATCCACTTCGAAAGACGAGTTTATAGTGCACTTGGAGAATTGTCTCTAATGTGCTGCTTGCTATCTTTTGCAAATCCTTCAGTGACAGCCAATCGGAAAACTTTTAATAGTCTGTATATTGATATTAACTAGCAAACAGAAAACGAATATTTCAATAATTTTGATTATAAATTAATACTAAAGAGTCAAGGTTTAATAAATAATTTTATACAAACGATTGATATTTTTCATAGAATCCACATCTTCACTGAAAGAAAGGTAAAAACAAACAGTATCAGTCACGTGTGTATACCACACTACGTACAATACATCGTCAAATATCAAATAATGCCTAAGTGCGTAAGAATTTTTGGAAAATCAAGATGGCGGACCTATGGTAGCTACTGGCTACTGACCAGGAGATCTGCAGCTCATAGACTCAAAATATCTTACACTGATGTATAGTGTGCACCCCGACTTCTTTTTTTATTATTATTTTTGGAAGGAAAAAAGTGCACATTATACAAGTTTTTACGGTAATAAAATTGCTGTTTGCCATTTTACGCGCACACCTTGTAATTGTTGCTGTTTACTTCTTTCTCTGACCCCTTTTTTGCTGCTGTGACTAGTTATTTTAAAAGCATCCTTTCATATTATAGACCCAAGTGGGGAGTGCAATCCAGAACTTCGGCTTAAAGGACACCAGAAAGAAGGGTATGTTTACTTGGCGATATTGGTTCTTTCCCTTTAGATCTGCCTATCAGTGCTGTTGCTGAGGCTTCAGCTGTTTACAGATAGACCTGTTTGTTTGTTAGCTCAATGGAGCTAGTAAGTTGTTCGGTCTGGAAACATTTCTCATAGTCATGTGTAAATAACCTGCTATTGGAGACGTGTACAGTGAAAATAAGAATCAAATTATTTCCATTTATTCTGCATGAAGCTGTTCATGCTGATAACTGTTGTTAAATTGACTCTTTCCTGCGGGGACCCATGTGCCTTCATTCATACATTTTTTGGTTGGCGATGGTTTTTAATGTAACTTTTTTAACCTGTTTTTGATTTCCAGATATGGATTGTCCTGGAACCCTAATCTTAATGGACATTTGCTGAGTGCATCAGACGATCATGTGAGTGTTGGGGAAGAGTAAACCTCATCTAATAACATGTTGTCCCTAAACATTCGCTTATTCAATGTGGTATTTCTTATTTTTAAAAAAAAAAAAAAATGTCCTGCTCAAGGGTCAGCTTGGCCCAAGACTGTCGTCTCTCATGCCTCTTGCTGCCCAAAGAGAAGCACAGTCCAGTCCAATAGTTGAAATGAACTGGTTAAGAATCATTAGTATCCATGCAGTTTAAGCTTTAATTGACTACGGTAATTGGAATTTCTCTTTGCACACGTTATTCGTTGTTACTAATATTATTAGTCACACGGGTAGTTTGTGAACTAAGAGGACAGAATTGAATGCTGGTGTTTTTTCTCAGTTATATTTTGTAAGAGGGTTTTAATAATTAAAAAAAAACACGTATGCACAAAAAAAGGAGGATGCCATTGTGAGAAGTATGTGGAAACAGAAACCATTTTCTGCAATTTGTTCTCTTTTGTTTTGAAAAAAAATTAATTTACCAGACTTTGCCAGAGCCGATAATTATCATCTAGTTGAAGCAAAATGGTACTTAAAATTCCCAATTTCATTTTTGGTTTTATCTTTCCTTAAAAACGATATTATTCCTCTTGTATCAGCAGTAATTTTCAGTTTTGACTGACTACAAATGTTCATAATCGGCTCCACAGAAAATTTCCATCGATACATCACTAATCCAGTTATGTTGGTATCTCTAATCATTCTGTTTGTGCTGAAGTACAACCACAGACCAGGGGAAGGGTTTAACTCTTCTAATTTCTAATGGTGGTTTGCTGCTACACTTGTCTGCAAAAATGTTTCTTAACAAACCTTATTATTGGGAGGAAATTCAAAAAAAAATGTGAAGATCCAAGTCAATTTCAAAATTCTCCTTACTGAGCAAAACAGGAGACTATTGAAAATTGGGTGACTTCATTGTGCTTTAGGTGGCCATTGGATTAGCAAGTGATTAAACAATGTGAAAAAAGAAAAGAATGGTCATAAACACTGACTGAAAAGGACATTTGTTTGGAAGATGCTGTGATATATTTTTAACATTAAAAAGAGTGAAAGGTGACAACGGGTGGTTTGGCTGATGTGGAAAGACGACAGAGAATTTTAATCTTAGATGTGGTTTATTCTTTTGAAGTAAACTGCAATTTAACTAAAAAAATGTATTTTTTTATTCCATTAAGACTATATGTTTGTGGGATATCAATACGTTACCAAAAGAAGGACGTATCATTGACGCTCATACGGTTTTCACTGGACACACATCAGTTGTAGAGGTAGGTTTTGTTTCTGATTACCGTGTTCTGGTAAATGACATATTTTTCCGTTTTGTTCAATTAAGTAAACGGTTCTAAAATTCACAAACTGCCAGTAATATTCTAGAAAATCATTGGCATCCTATTGCTTATGTTTTGATTCCTTTCAGGACGTGGCTTGGCATCTTCTACACGAAAGCTTGTTTGGTTCTGTGGCAGATGACCAGAAGTTGATGATGTAAGTACTTGACTTGCCTTGACTTTGGATTTCCCTCAAAGGATATGCATGCATCCTCACCCCCCCCCCCCACCCGGGTGTCTATCACCAGCTGGACTTGGGTTTGTTTGTTTTTTTGTTTTGTTTCTGTGGAATGAATGCCTTCCTGAGGAAAAATGTACCTATTGATTTTATTGGATTGCAGCTGGGATACTCGGTCAAACAACACAAGCAAACCTAGTCACACAGTGGATGCTCACACTGCAGAAGTGAACTGCTTATCATTTAATCCCTACAGCGAGTTCATATTGGCAACCGGGTCGGCAGATAAGGTGAGAGATCGTTAGTAGATTTTTTTGTTGTTGTTGTTGAAACTTTAAAGGGTGATAGTTGTTTCTGAATTTTTAGTTTTTAAATTGTCTTCGTGTGTGGCTTACTCTTGTTTATCCTTGCAGACGGTTGCCTTGTGGGACTTACGTAACTTAAAACTGAAGTTGCATTCATTTGAATCTCATAAGGATGAAATCTTCCAGGTGAGAGCATCCATGGGTTAAGCGTTTGGTCGAAACTTTGGTTCCAAGGTTTAGAAAGGGCAGCTACATTATTTGTCAAAAACTAGCCATTTTAACTTTAAGATCTACAACTCGTCGTCCACTTGGATAGTATAACGGGGATCCCTGGCTGTAAAGGAATCATCATCACAGCGGTACCAAGCCAAGTTTCAGCTGAGTGTCCCATATATTTTTGTATGCTGTTATGATTTGATGAATTTTTTTTTTTTTCCAAATTAAAATGTTAGTTTTGTTTAGCCTGCAACATCAGAAGGCTTTCTGTAGTAGGCAAGCCGGCCCTCACCCCAATTGCCTTTTTAATTTAAATAATACATGGAAAACGTGTTTACCAGCTTCATATATTGTCGGAGTGAGAACTCTTAAACTTCTGCTTTTTAAAAAGAGAAATTTGGCTGCCATTATTTAAACATTGTGTGCATTTAGATTAAGATGCTTAGCAGCTCGAGTAAAGAATAGTAATTCTAAGATATGAACAAGGACAAAGTTTAATTGTCTTCTGGATGCTTACAGGTGCAATGGTCTCCGCACAATGAAACTATTTTGGCTTCCAGTGGTACAGACAGGAGATTGCATATCTGGGACTTAAGGTGAGATGAGGTTTTTATTTTAAGATGCTAAAGTCATTTACTTAAAGTTATAATTGGTTGGCATCCGTTTGATTAAAGTGCTGCCTAACAACTGCAAACAAAATTTTGAAAAAATCATCTTTGTGTTTACAAATGTATGGTTCTCATTCCATTGTAAGCGATCATCATTGTGAATTATATTACTGGTGTTTAACCCAACTAGGAGCAAGCTCACATGTGAGCCATCCGCTCTGTGGGGAATCACTACCCAAAATGGGATTTTTTTTTGCTTTGGTAACTTGTTCCAAATTAAACATTTAACAAGTTACCATCCATCTCATTATGGAAACATAATGACGAGTTTTATTAAATAGCGTAGATTGTTTCCAAAGTAATGAGGACCTCGGTCAAAACAAGCTGAATTGCCGGACTCAACTGTGGCTGTTCTATTTATTTATTTTAAGTAAAATTGGTGAGGAGCAATCTGCAGAAGATGCTGAAGATGGACCACCGGAGCTTTTGGTAAGGAATGTTCTTCTTTCTGTTTTTTTTTTAACATTAAAAAAAAGATTACGTTGTTTCTCACAGTAAAGTGAACTCTGGTGCACCTGGCCTAGTGAAGGAAGTGAGGAGTATTGTGTGGGAAACAATTTAAGATGTTACAGAAATTGCTGGAACTGTAATTCTCGGGGCTTGGGAGCCGCTGTTCAAATAAAACCCGGCCAGAATGGTCTGTGACCGGGGCTTCATTCGAATGTCCATCCCTGGCGTAAAGAACTGCTGCAGGGTAGGAGGCGGCTTACACTGGGTCTGAGGTGGGGTAGAGAACCAATCACCATTAGATTTATTCCATTCCTGTTTTTTTTTTTGTTTTTTAATAGTTCATTCATGGTGGACACACTGCTAAAATATCGGACTTTTCATGGAATCCCAATGAACCCTGGGTAATCTGTTCGGTGTCAGAAGACAACATCATGCAAGTCTGGCAGATGGTAAGTGTTTTTGCTTGTTCACGAGGAGTGTAAAGAGCTAACTGTTCAGGGGTGGGCTGAGCTACTTGTGTTTTGATGGATTTTTCTTGATTCTGGAATAGTTGTTGTCAGATAATCTTAATTTTTGAAAATGCAGATGTATATTGGTGGGAATGGGTTAATGGACTATAGCGTCTGCACGTCGATGGACATATTCAATTTTGTTAGCAAAAAATATCTAGCTGAAGGCTTTGGCAACAATTTGAAAAAACTGCAGTCTACTGGATTCCTTGTAACTAGCAGAACTTCAAAACTCTGAACACAAAATAGTTGATTGCATTATAAAAGATTGGCTGAAAGAGCTTAGTGATTGTAATTTTACATAATCTTCAACATCTTTTGTTTTTCCTTTTATATAAAACTCTGCTCGGGAAACAAACTCATTGTTTACTGTTGAGGGAGTCAGTGCTAAAAGTGAAGAACTGGGCTGTTTTTGGCTTTAGAACGCAAACAATTCCCAACACAAGAACATCTTGAGGTTCTTGCACAAAAATGGTTACTATCTGTTTGTTGTGCTCACCTAGATTATCTTGCTGCTGTCTTTAGGATCGTCCCCATGAGGGATGTTAGGTTGCAAGTTGCCTGAAATAATAGACTGTTGGGGTGGGATATCTTCATACTGTACTGTTTAATTAACATTTAAAGGAGATATTTGAATGTTGGAAAGATTGCTAAGGTAGAAGTGTTGTTTTACAGTCACTGTTTACCTACATGCTTCATTTGAGCAAGGAACTGGTGACTATGGAATTGGGAATCTATAGCATTGGATTTGGCTGGAAAGCAAAAGTAATTTTAATAGCCTGTATTTTTAAATCCAGCTTAAAATGGGCAGTATGCTTCAAATTGCTGCTTCCCTTCCAATGTTGTTGTTGTTTTTTTTAGGCTGAAAATATCTACAATGATGAAGAACCAGATACTCCAGTGGGAGAACTCGAAACCCCTAGATCATAATCCTCTATTGTCTGAATGTCCAGAAATATCACAGAATCTTATTCAGTTCCCTGATACACTTGTTGTTTTTTTTGTTTGTTTAATTCCATTATCTCATAACCACCATGAACTGTAAAGTTTGGCATCTTTCTGCTAGATTATCCAAAGATCTGAAACCTGTTGTAACATCTAAGACCAGGTAAGATAATTTGGAAGCAAAGTTTTGTATTGGATCACACCCCCGATATATTTAAGCTTTGTGGGTTACTCTTGAGATTGGTGCTGATTGATAGACTAAATTCTTGGAGTTGTGACTCATCGTCACAGAACTGTACAGATGAAGGGCAGGGAGAGTGAAAGTCATGTGACACCAAATCAGTCTGCATTTCATTCATTTCTGTAAATTAACATCCACGCTTCAAATAAAACTAGCAGTATGGATCAGTGTTGTAGGTTTTAGGCAATGCCTGTTCAGTGTCTCAGACTTCACAATAATAATAATAAAGAGCGTTTAAGTTGAGCATGTTTATTTTCTTTTGCTGTACAAGTCTAATATGCATATAACCTGATAAGCTGGGTGTCAGGCAGACTTCACGTTCAAGCCAAATATACGCTGTATGTATTACTAGATCAACAAATCCCACGAATTGGATGTTTGGTTTTATTACAAAAGTTAACAGACTTCATTCCTGAGGATTTGGTAAAAGCATTTTTTGTTTTTAAATTCTAGAGCAAGACTATTTGATATATTTCTTCACACAGTCATTTCTTCAACAACAAAAAAATATATATAAATCACAAAAATATCTCTTTTTCTTCCCACTCCTAAATATAAAATGTGTGTCAGAAGCTCAGTACATTATCTGCCAGCAGAAATCCTACGGATGGTCCATGTAATTCAGTCAGTTTAAGCATAATGTCAGGGTTAAATACTTCACTAAATCCAATCAACACCCATGGACAGAGGTAGACCAACTCAATTAAATTTCCCAATTTGTGACAATCAAATATAAAATAGTTGTAATTTTGGTGTGCATGACTTTGATCAGTCTCTCTTTTTAAAAAAAAAAAAAATATTGTTAAACATGAATTGATTTTTCGCTGGGATTCAAACCGTACAGCAGTGTACTGATGTTAGATGATGAAATTCATGTTTGTTTTTTTAATCAAAATGCTGCCGCTAACTGAAATTTCTTTAAACTGTACCCACCATTAGTTCGTACAAAACAAATCAAACTCCTTCACAGCCCAGTTCACCCTTGATGAGTCCACTCCTCCAGATAGTTCAGACGTGCTTCAATGAAAGTTCTCTCTCTCATGTCAGCTGAAATTTGTCTGAATTCCCCCTCCACTCCCGCAGAGCAACAACCAAGGGTATACATCCCATTAAGCTCGAGCGCCTTCACGTGTGCTCATCCGTTTTCCATCAAGAACCTGACAAAAATAAAAAATACAGAAAGATGCGGGAAAAAGCAGCGACGACAACATGCAACACTACTGAGCTGGAGGGTCGGTGCTTGCTTGCTTGCTTGCTTGTCTCACTCACTCACTCATGGCAATGTTCGTACACAACTCCATTATCTGTCCTCCATTGACAAAACAACACCAAACTGGATATTTGATTGATTTTTCAGAATTACTGGGTTAAAAAAACAAACTGTTAGTTCTGCAATAAGAATGGGTTTTCATTAGTAACAGGACAACTTGGGCCAGCGATTCATACTGGCGGTGAACCCCCAACCTTTATTTAAGAGCAGCTAGCATTTTTCCTAAGTTCGTAAAGAAAATTATTAAATCAGCATTTGATTCCGAGGTGGTTGGGAATAGGAACTACATCAGTGCCCTAGTGTACATATAACGACAAGGAGAGGGGGGTCTCAAGCGCCATCGCCATTTTACGAGGATGCAGACAGAACTGTAGGCCAGCTAACAAAGCAAACTGAGCAGGACGAGCTTGTTGTAAACACTTGTACAGAACTTACGACAAAAGAGGAATTTTAGAACGTCTTTCATTTCAGATACAATTTAGAGGCAAAAAGGAAATACAAAATCATTTCTAGATTAAATTTATTGAAGGCAACCACTCCATGAGCCCCACCTTCCTGCAGCAAGAGACTTATTAATACACCTTTTCTGACTGCTATCAAGAAACAGGAAATGGCTTTTACTCTCCAAACTACTAAAGCAGTTTACAACAACCTGGTCAGAAAATGAATATGACAATGGCTTGTGTGATTAATGTAAATGAAAAATTTACCAACAGATAACAAAAGGATTATTTGTTTGCATCAAGGATTTTATTATACAGCATTTACAATTTTTCTCCTCGATTTACAGGTGTGTGTGTGCCCGCGCATGTTACCTTCATAGCTAGTTTCACGAATTCAAACAAGCATCTCTCATCCCCCCCCAACCCATCCCAGAAAGAGAAAAATTGCTATTCGCCGAAAAAGATTTAAGAAATGAACACCATGCTGTTACAAATAACAGCTCCATCTAAACGAATTGAGAAAATAGCACGGCAGCAAGCTTTTAAAATGTGCTTCATCGCAGTCCTGACGCATTAGTTGGACTGAAGATGTCACTCCACGACGATAAAAGTGGTGGCTTGTGACAAGCAATAACTTACAACAACTGCACCAGTGGAAGTTGTCCTGCCTGCAAGCTGATCATTCCCCGAGAGAGAGACAGACGACGACTTACTGGTAGACCTTATAGCAGGGAGGAGGGTTTTCCATCACCCCAGCAGTGGCAACGGAAATAACTAATGAGCCTACATTTTAACAATTTTTCTCCTTTAACTGGGCAATGGTGCAGCAGGCTCAAGCCACTTGTACATATTCCCAAAGTAGCAGCACTTACCTCATTAACATTAGAAAGACCAGTGATGGGTGGATTCATTAGTCACTCTCTGCCCCCCCCACCAACATGCACTGCACTACTACCTACTTGTTCCAAGGCAAGTTTTAAAATCCAGAAAACTAAACTTCATCTTTATGAATAGAATCAATCTTTGATTTTACAGTATCTAAGAAATTAAAGTGACACTTGGACAACTTAATGGGAGGGGCTTTGTGAAAGGATAGTAGTAGTAAAGCACGTGGCTGACAAGTTTCAAAACCTAAGCACAGAAATTCACCAGCTACACATGTGGAAATCTCAGGAATTATTGTGTCCAAAGAAAAGGCAAGAAAATTCCTGATGCTTTAGCTGTTTGTTGGAACAAACAAACAAACCAAATGAATTAGCATATTTCCTTAAAATTAATCTCTCCTGGATTAGTGACAAGCCTAGTATTGTTCTTACTAAACACATTTGACAAGATCAGGACCTCGCTTCAAGACAATTAGTCCACTAATACTGATCTTCTTTAAAATAATACTGCTGTTAGGTGAGCAGGAAAATCTGTTCTCTTTGTAAAATAGGGGGTGTTCATTCATAGGATCTAAACGTAGGCATTTATTCCTTATGAACAAACCAGAATCAGTAAAATCATTCTCAGATTTCAAGGTTTGTTTATATAAAAATATTCACTAATTTCTAAAAATATTTTTCATTTAAGTATTCACATATTCCTGAGATTCTTATGAATGTATATTAAAAATTAAAGTAAAATTTAAAAGGTCAACTAAATGTTCCATTAGCCAAGTCACACAGCCATAACTACTACGCACTTTAAGCCGTCGTTAATTACCTGTGCACACATTTTAAATTCAACATCCACTAAGTTAAACGTTGAAGGTGTGTGGCAACTGAATTTTGCCCTGGGTGTTTAGATCTGGGAAAGAGATGGAAACTACCGTGCAGAGATGTGAATATGAACAGTAGATTAATTAAGCATGATATATATATATATATATAAACAAATTGTAACTTTAATGCCATAGTCACACTTCTGAGATTTCACATCTTAAATCCAACACAGAATGTTGTCCATACACTGAAAACAGCTTTCTTCCCTTTAAGCTAAGTTGTATGGGGTGAATGACATTTCTACACATTAGTGCACCCATTTTTTTTAAAGGGTTTAAGGATTATGAAGCATTTCTTTCTCCTAGTGAAGAAAATTAAACACCTATATGATGTACAAAAACTTCTTTCCACTTTTAAAGAAACAACAGAAGACACCCATAAGACGAGGAAAGCTTGTGCGGTGTCAGGCTGTGCTAAAATAGAGAGAATGCATGCTTGTTCCTTTAAGAATTAGAGAGGGTGGGAGTAATTTTGGAGTTTAAATAAACGAAAATAGTCGTCATGCTACCATACCACTTGTTAACCCAATCTGCCTATTAAGTTCGCCAAACAAACATTGACAGGGTCTGTTCACGTACTGACGACGTGCGTGCGTGTGACGGTTTATCTACAACACTGTAGTTAGCTTGCATTGCAGTTCAACATCAACTTAGATTACAAAAATTATCCTGCCAAATACCAACTGTAAAGCTTTCATTCGCACTGGCTACACGACCAGAGACTTCTGTTCCCTGTAGACAAAATCAACACCAAAATTACCTATTAAACAATGTCTTAGTATGTACAGTTAAATGGATTCTGGAGCCCTTGACCAATGAACGTCCAACTTTAGGGATAAATTTTGCCGCCAGCAGCAACGTTTAAACCAAATCTATTAAAATCATTCGTCTTACTACTTCAAAAACAAAATGTATATAGAGAGAGAACAACTCATAGTCAGCAACATCTCCAGAATTGTAAAAGAAAAAAAAATAATAAATACAAACAGATAAACAAAACTGCTTTAAAGAGTTATGCAAGATAATCACGGAAATGTTTCACTGGTGAGGTTGTGAATGAGAATCTGGACTGTTTATGGTTTGGCAGCTTCCAACGTCGTGGTTTCCTGCAGTTTTCTCCCATGGGGATTTTCTAGGTGCTTGTGGAGGTTATGCAGCTAACTCTCGGCTGGGTTCACCTTGACAACTGCTTGAGAGCCCCCCAACCATACCCTACTAATACTATTTGGTCACCAAGAACCTCGAGGCCTGACCAGGATATTGCAAAGTGTACCTCTTGCCTTTAAAAAAAAAAAAAAAAGTATTTCTCTTTCCATCACAATTTGCTTTACTAAAGTCGTACACGCTAATACATTTTCTGAATTATAAATAGAAAATAAAATAAGGTCTAATGGAAGCCTTCTGTAGGTGGAATATGAATCGTTGCTCGTTACAACAGCTTACTCGACAATTCTCAAAATGTACTTCTGAAGCTAAACAATTCAGTTCTTAGAATGAATAAATGTTTAAAAAAGGAAAGCATAAAAACTTTCTTATCATATTACCTGAGACTGTTCAATATACAAATGAAAATATTCAGAAAATCAGAGTAAATAAGTGCAATCTGAGGATCCATGCGTAAAATCCCCTTTAAAGCAGTTCTGTTTTCGTTTTTGGTACTAACACCTGTCGTCAACTCGATACTAATGATCGTGACAGTAACACAAGTCAGAAGAGTGAACTCTACTACCTCTGATTATTCGAGGCATCTCGCAGCACTCGCATTTGTCCAGGGCTGGATGGTTAAGGAACGTGCAGGCAGAACAACTCCAGTTATCTCCTTCCCCTTCTGGATCGCCGGCGGTTGGCTTGGGGGGAGGCGGAGGTACGTGACTTATCCTTGGCGGAAGTGGTGGTGGTATCGTATCTGGAGCAAAGAAACAGTGGATGTTAGGCAACTAGTAACCTGTCACAGTTTCACCAATCTACTACCATTACAAAATTTGATGAAGTGGTTAATCCTCCTCCAGTAAATGATATTGTTCCCTCCCTCTCTCACAGTCCAAAAAACGACTACAACCATGACAAGTAAATCAGTTCTCCGTTACTGACTTGCTGCCATGTTGATGTTCTGATTCTTGTTCACAGAAAATTTTTTTAAAATTGATAAGTCAATCCATGTACAGCCAACCAAAAAAAAGCTATGGGGAGAGAGAGAGGGAGGCATTGTTTCAGAAACTTGCGTTTGTGAAGTATTACACTTCCTGCCTTGTATGTATGAATCTGGAATGAAAGATTGACGTCACACATCAGAATGTATTAGTTCTTGTTAAGTCCAGATATTTGTTGTGTCTGAATTTTCCTCAGGAGCCAATCAAAACAAAAAATGCATAGATTACAATTAAGGTTAGACTGCTGCTGCGAACCAGACCACAAAGTCTCAGACGCGCAACTGAATCACTGCAATGAGCATTTTCTACATCATCTGTGAGGCGAGGCGTCATTCTGACCAACAAAGTAAAAAAACGCGCAGGGAATTGGTACAGAAGGTTAAAAACGTGAAAACCGCGTTACAGAACTGGGTGGGTGGAGGAAAGGATCTTCCCCCCAATTCAAGTCTCTTTTCGCCAACCTCATTCAGGAATTAGCAGAAGACGACCAGGCCGCCGCCAGCGCTCTACTAAAATTACTTTGTGGGGTACACAACTTTTCGAGACATCCTCGCAATGTTTACAAACTTTAAATGGATTTCCATGTGCTCCACTGTTCGAAGTGTGGGGGAGAGAGAAGACCTCAGGCGGCACTTACTTTCCTGGGGTGTGGGAGGTCGCGCCCATATCGAACCACGCTGGCCAGTGTTCATGTTCTTGAAGAAGTTCTGCTGCTCCACTGGATCTATAACACCGAGCGGAGCTGTCCATAAAACAAACAAACAAACAAAAAAAAAAGATTAGACTTCTTTAAAAAAAACAAAAAATAGTTTTTATTGCACAAACCAAAAAATGACTGAGCAGATGGAAGACTATCACAAGTCTGATAAGCTTAATATCTGCAGCAACCATTTGGGCCGTTTTCCCACAAACTACGCCATTTATTATTTATTTCTCCCAGGCTAGCAGCAAAAGTTATCCAACCCTCTGTATATCACCACCAGGAAACCTCTCAGTCTTTCCCGTTACTCAGCACAGGCTGGTGACAGGCAGACAGCTCTCTTGTTAACATGGCCCATCTTTCCCGTTACTCAGCACAGGCTGGTGACAGGCAGACAGCTCTCTTGTTAACATGGCCCATCATAACATCAGATCTCCAGCCAGCACAACGCAAATGCTAAACAGAGTTTCTAAACTGGTGGGGCATAAGATACGGGTAAGAACTGATGTAGTATACAGAGGAAGGTTTCACATATTTCTTTAATATAAAAATGAAGCATAATCATAGTGGTATTTTCCAGTCTAGAAATACAGCTCCTAGTATAACAACTGGCTGTCTTCATATAGCTTTAAAAATTCATTTCTGTTTTCAGCTATCAAAAACAATAGATTCTAAAAATTGCCAGAATAACTAGATTTCTTTCATTTTACTACAGACTTCTTTCCTTCTACAACTGCTTATAAAGGCAAAACATATCCTGTCGTATATACATAACAAAAACTATGTAAATAATACTTCTTCGGGAGTACATCCCAAAAATACTGCTGGCATGTGACAACCGCCCTCATGGCAGATCTCACCGTTTGCAGAGAGTCAAGTATCGCAAAAGAAACAACTCATGAATGACAATGCTGTGGCCCACAGGTATCCCCAGCCATCACAGAATGTACTGTGGGACATTACTCCGTTCTTCCTCCAAGGTCTGAAGTAGCGTACCATCATACATAGCCATCAAGCTTATCCCAAAAGATGATCCATGAATTTCAAAACAAGGCAGCCAGATCTGAGATAAAATCCAGCCATACTGACACTGTTAGAGCCAAGCATGCTCGTGTGCTTGGATAAAAATATGTTGCTTCACACAGGTGATGAGGTTAATTATCTAGCATAGTCCAGGGATACTCTGTCAAATAGCAGTGGAAAGCCAATTCCATAAGAGTTGTAGTCTGATGTAGCAGTCTTGGGCCTGTTCCCATACAATAAACCCCGTTGGCACTGACAGATTTCAACAGAATCTGTTCATTTACCTCTGATATCCCAGGGCGGCAGCAGCTGCTCCGAAAGGATCATCCCAACTCATAGCTTCTCAACATTCTGTCCACACTGGAAAGTAGTGCCTGGGTTTGGTTGTTTTTTTTTTGTTTTTTTTTTCATAAAGGCAACCCCAGGGAGACGATGTGCAATCGCAAAACGAGGCTATCACGAAGGTGCAGACATCTCTGAAAGACTGTCATAGCGAACACTCGTCCAATGTCTGCAGCAAGCAACATGGCTGCCGTTAAAGAACGAATGATTGGAGATATTGTTTTTAATAGGAAATAATCGGGTTATAAAGAGTGGACTTAATGAGAAACAAAACCACAAAGTTTGCGTAACAATAGGACTAACTAAAGGAAATAAAAACAACAACAACTCTTTGGTCTTTAAATACGAAACAATCAATAGAAGAAAAAAGAACTTCCTTGACAGACAGTTAATTCTGATCAAATTTTCTCCAAAACAAATGTTAAACTTCTTAAGGTAACTGGCTTTAAATTTAAAAGGAAAACTTTACAGAGCTTATCCAACCATCAAGACAATTACCCCAAACTCAGCAATCGATACTGTTTATGCATCCAAAAGCTACAGTTATGTCCAGCATCTGCTCTATTTAATTCATCTCAAATATTCTGCAAGCATACAAATGAATACGCTAGTGGAGAGGTGGTCAAAGAGCAGCAAGCCAACTGACTTGAAAAGGTTTCCATTAAGTTGAAATTCTCTGCATCAGAAATTAATTTTCAAGCCTACGCTTTGGAAATGATAAACCTGCCTATAATGCAAACCTTAATCTGGTACACTAACAATTATATAAGGTTTTGTTATTATTATTATTATTATTTTCATTAACTTGAAAGCAGATGCACATGGAATACAAGAAACTTCACCTCTAATTAAATTGTTCTAATTATAAATACTGTGTGGCGACTAGTAGTCAGGTGTCTTAGAAAGATGCCATGCTTACTCTGTCCGTTATTGTACATGTCAATTTCTCTGGTCATGAACTGTACATCAATCTGCAGTTTGCGATTACTTTCCCGCAGCTTTGCCACATCATCAGCCTGTAAAACACGGAAAAAAATTTTTTTTTTATATATATATATATTATATATATATACTAGTTTCCTTAAAGCAACAGTGGTCACACCACTGCTGGTAGTATAGTACACCAGCAAAAAGTTTAATAAATTGTAACCACTGCTTATCTTTCTTTAAATTTCATTTTGGCTGAGAAACTGACAGCTTGTTTGCATTTGTTCTGCCTCCTCCAGCCATTGTCTATTTAGACCACATATCCATCAGAAGACATAAATAATCCCCTTAGCTAAGCTTATTGATTAACATTCTATAAAGGGCATCCACAGCAAAAGTAGAAAGATCAGTGATTTATCCCTTTCCTTGGCTGACGCTATAAGGTGGACATTTTGGTCGACCTATATGGCTTCACTATGGCTAGCGGACATCCCTAAGATAGGGGCCTGCACCAACAAAAAGTCCAAAACTTACTTAGCTAGCTGCCATTGTGGATAGGGTTTCTCCTGCTAAATTTACAAGGGCAAGTGGCAGCTTCTTCATCCTCTTAAAAGACAGACAATACAGAAGTGCCAGGAAATTATTATGGCTCTCACTTTAATTCCATCAGAGCAATAACGCACGCTGTCTTGAGAGTTTCACAGCCAATAGCCTTGATCTAGCATAAACACAGCAGCGAACTAAAAGCTGCTGCTGCTGGTGGTGGGTGTCACCGGTGCTCCACATTTTTGAGGAGGAAGTGGTGCATGGTTACCCATGCCGCCAAATGCCTCGATTTTGGCAAGGCAGGAGAGTAATTTTAACCGTGACACTAGCCAGACGCCATACGCAGCCCAAGACTGAACTACAGCCAAATCACAACTACTATTGAGCTTGCTACGCTAATCCAGTTAATTAGTAATTGCCTTAGTCTGCCATAAAACCTAATCTGACGCCGCAATTAACACAACACGGAACATTAATTCCAGTAAACAGAAATGCGCACAAAATACCAAATGGAAAAACTGGCTCAGCAGCGACTGTCCTGGTAGGTTATTCGAACAGACCCCATCTTTATGCTAATGGCGGTGATTCAGTCAGACAACCCAGCTGTCTAGTACAGTTTTACTAGCTGCGTAATCAATATCTACAATTATCCAGTGGGGACAGGTTCTTGTTTAGTACTTTCCCTGCAATCAAAGCTGGTAGTTTTCAAAATGTTAATAAAAAACCTGGTAAAAATTCTAGACACAAGAAGCATCTTGTTTAAGTGCAGCGCGTGTTGTAACATATGGAGGAGCAAATTCTACTTGTGGCCTCTCAATATTTTTAAAGTACTTACACCTTCTGCCTCAGCCAACCTACCCAGAAAAGTATTCCAAACAGATACAACAAGATTACCGAATATTTAGTCAACTTGATTGTTTATTTAATCCATGCTTAGTTAGCTGTGCCTGGTAAAACACTGCATGCTACCAGCATTGAGAGGAGGTCTAAATCTACATCATTCTTTCTAAGTGCCTAAGGATTAACCACATTTATTAAACAAGTATCTATTTAGTTTCACTTCTTAAAAACCATTAGGGTTACCTGTTTTACCTATTTGCATTCAGGTATCCATAATTTTTAGAAAACACTATAAACTTAGTTAGTGCTGATATATATTCTCTAGTCCCCCCACCCAACTTTAAGCCGATTTAAAAGACACAAGGGGCTAAAACTCACAGAGGGAAAACTGGAACTTCTGTGGCTTCTTCGAAGAAACAGTTCCTTCTCCATCTGTCTCACATCATCCCTCAGCTGCTGAAGCTTCCTGCACTCAGCATCATGTATGTTATTCAGCTTATTGTATCGAGCTTGCTGGTGTGAAATTAAAGCTTAAAAACATTTTTTAGAAAAAAATAAAGATAAGTGTTTTAGAATATTGCTGTCTATGCTACTGCAAGATTTTTATTACTTTGTGGAGAAATCAGTCAAAGATTTTGACAGACGTTCTTCCCCAGAAACAGCCATTTTTAAGTTGAGGCTCCAATCTCGTTCCAAGTTCAAACTTGGTTACAAAGAAACTTCAATAACCATGGCTAACACACAAACTAAATTTCTATACTGCATCCTACCCCTATCTCTGATAGATTAGTCTCCATGCCAATTCTATTACATGAGGAGTGTTTCTGTTATCAAGACTTAATAACCCTAATTAATTCCCTTCATTCAATCACCAGAGAAAACCTTTACTTACATTTACATAAAAATGGCTGACTTGCAATAGATATAAAAGTAATAATAAAATAAAATAAATTCATAACAATATTTTAAAAATTCATTTAATACCAAAAAACTACAATAGCACTCTGATATCTTGAGGACTTTTGTTTCTGGCAAGTATAAATATACTGTATAAAAATTATCTGCAATCTTGCAGCAAAATTAGCAAATAGTAATTGTAGCAGAACATTACCTTTGGTATATGCTACATCCTCTTGTACAGCACTAGATTGTTGCCTCTCTCTCTGTGAAGAATCCGAGGAACTCAAGCTACTGTGGCTGGATGCTGGCGAAATACCTGGGTGCTGATTCACTTGGCCATCATGTTCCTGAATCATTATCACATTTCCTTGATCACTATCCATGCTTGAAGAACGGCTAGGGCATGAACGACTGGCTATACTGGTTACAGTGGATCTGCTAGGTGGCAAATGCACTACAGCTGACGTATTCTGAACAGTATTACTATTGTTTGAGTAAGCAGATTTTCCATCGCTATGTATCATTGTTGAGTAAACAGAACGCGTAGAGTTTGGCAACAGATTAGATTGTGGTGCATGGTCCATAGGCTTATACACCGGTAAATAACGCACCTGTGACTGGACGCTGTCAGGTCCCAAACTCGTTAGTTCAACCACTCTGGAAGAGTTATGGGGCTGTGTGTTCTGTTTGCTATTTGGGAAAGGAGAGCCCATGTTCTGAGAAGGATGACAAGGTGGTGAGATATTTGAATGTGACACATTCTGATGCTGATCTATCACCAACGGATTTATGTAAAAAGTGGACTGGTTTGGTGAAGTGCTGTCCAGGTAGATTTCAGCATGGGCTGAATGCTGGGAAGACTGCAGAAGATGGTGTGGCCAGTTTGGCTGCATCGCTGAATTAAACACATTGGGTCGAGGCCGTGTCCGAGACGAGTCAAGATGGTTAAAGGCAGTATTTCCCTGATACCTGCTGAATGCTGGTGTTTGGGAATATGTACTGGAAACATTATGACCATCATGAACTTCGGGTTTTGAAGTTATGTGTTGCACCTCAATTTGTTGAACTGGTGATGATAATTGATTGGAAAGATTGGATTGTTGATATACACTGCAGTTTATGTTTGGAATTTGTTTTGGAGAATTTGAAACAGGCCTCTTTGCATTACTTCCATAAAACTCTGCATTTGTATTAGAAAAGGCACTTTCATTTCTATTTCCGGAAATTTGAAGTTCATGGAATTGGTTAAGCGGGTTGTTTTGCCCATATAAATATTTGGGGCTCTCTCTGTTTAGCGCTTCCATACACTTTTCCTTGTTGTTGCAGTACTGTAAGAAATTAAAGAAAAAGAGTTTTAAAAATTAGAAAACAAAATTTACATAAAATTCCATTTAGCAACATAATGATTTGTTAAATCATTGATTCTAATCACTGCCTGGGCATTTATTGGAACTCAACAAAATTAGAAAGTTGAAAATGGGAAATTATTGGGGACAAAAAAGTCAAAATCTGCTAAAAACAAAGCCCTTATCTATGTAAGAATTAATATTATATGAGAACATCTCAGAGATAATAAAAGCCAAGTAACACTGAATATACACGACAGACAGCATAGATTTGAACGATAAAAAGGGACAAATCAACAGTATTTTGTTTGATGCGGTTTTATCACTGGATCTAACAGGACAGTCATTTTCAGTATCACTGTAGTCTTTGTCATGGCACTGGAGTTCTAGCTCTTCATCCTCTGTCACGTCTAGGCGCTCATTATGCTGCAAAATGCTTTGCAATCCAGCGATACGAATCACAAAAACTCCAATTTATCGTTGTCTGAATCAGAATCTGTGTCCAACAACATTGCATCTTCTGTCTCCACTAAAACATCGGATGTGCCAATCCTCGAAAAGAAGGAATTCCATACATCTTAGGCCATGGGAAAAGGCAACTCCTGCTTTCTTATGTGGCCCAGCCTTTGCAACCGCATGCTCTGAGTTTACCATCCAGTTATGCAGTTTCTTCTGGATGTTCACCTGATCAGCCAGCCTGTGCATGAGTTCACCGTCTCTTTTATCACTTCAGTTGGGTCTCTCAGTTCACAGCCTGCAGACAACTGTTCCAGTTCATTCAGACTAAACCTCCTGCAGGAACAACAGGGATGTAAACTAACTCTTCCCTAAACACAACACACAATGCTTAATGATACGAGACTTTGAAATCATGGCTGTCAGGGGTTAAATGACAAAATAACATCAAGTGCACCAAGGGATGAAAGCATACTAACATAACAAAAAAAAAGATACTACTTTGTTTTCGTTTTTTTTCCTATCAAAAAGGTATTTGATTTTGATCAATATTTTTTTTTCTTAGAAATATTTCTAGTCATTCATTTTTTAAAATTTAATTTATTTTTCAACATTAGTCTGCTTCCTTTGCTGTTGCACAACCCCCTTCAGAGCTCACAATAACAAAACCAAACCACTACCCTTTTATTCAATACAAATTGTAAACGTCTTTGGTCTTGTCCAGATTTATCAGTTATTTTTTAATGAGTCTGTGCTTGTTAGCTGTAACTTTTACATGAATACTTATACAAAGTTCGGACAAACGATCAGCTGCCATTGTTGACCTCAGTCATGTTTTCGCCCTTCTCATTGTGCTAAACAACCTTTCTGCTGTGCAGGTTGTTACTGGTGATGTTAGAGCAGTATGAATTGTTTGATGAATGGAAGAGAATGGATCATTGAACTCTAACAACTCAATAATGGGTCCATTCTTTAATTTGCTAACACACCCTGTTTTTGACCACATCTCAAACCAGGTGATAGCTTCAGCTTCCAAGTTCTCAATTTTGTATTATAGTCAAACAAGAAATAAATGCCTCTGTACCTGAAGCTGTAGTGGTCAGTATGCTTTACCGATCAAGAACGTGTTCAAAGTTACTGGATAAAAATTCTATTTTGCAGTCCAAATTTTTAGATAGTTGTCGCACATTTGAGAGAGAGATCTCTCTTTAGACTCTCATGGAAAAATTTTGATAGCTCTGATCGCGCCAACTGTATTGTGTATCTCAGGTACATAATTCAAGTCATTCACAACCAGATCAAGTTTATGAGCAGCACAATGGGGGAAAAAAAAAAAAAAAAAAACAGCTTTTGGACACTTGTTTATTGTAACTTGCATGGCCCTTTCCTTTCCTGCCATTGTAGAGCACCCATCATATCCACCTTGGCCATGTAGTTTCTCTAGATTCAAACCAAACTTTGTACACTGATCAATGAGAGTATTGGCAATGGAAGGAGCATCCAGTTCAAACGGTCTTTCAAATCCAAGAAATCCCTCCCAGGTAATATTTTCAGTGGTCATTATGTCAACAAAACACACACCAAGCGACAATTGCTCCTTTCCAGAGATATCAGCAACTTTCATCAGCAATTACTGAAAATTCAGTGAAGTCATTTGCTGAAGAAACTTTCCCTGATAGTTTCTTTGCAGAGACTGATTAGATCATTTCCTACACAGACATGTATAGAGATAGCTGGAGCATTTTCTAAATGGTCTCGTGACATCTCATCTCTTGATTCAATATAAAAATTAAACAAGCTTTGAACATTTCCAGTTGTGCTTCCTTTATCGCAAAGCAATGTCGTGCGTACAACAAAAACAGAATGGTCAACAATATTGGATATAATACTTTCCGGTTCCATCCAACATTCCACTTCAAAGCTCTGTCCAGTCGATACACAGAGTTCGTTTCTGGTTTTTTCCTGATGATCAAAAGGTTACCTTGTAGAAGTTGCCATGAAGACTCCGTGCATTCCATGAACTGGCTGTGGGAATATTTGGCAATTTGTACACATTCATTTATCCACACATAAACTTCATCCTTTTTAAAAGTAGAATTTGTTTAAGATTGTCCATTAGTTTTATGGACAAACTAACCATCAGAATGATTAGGTTGATCACATTCATCTGTAGCTGCTAAATCTGGCATTGCTTGTAAGTTCTTACCTTCTCTGTTTCTAATTTCCATTTTGCTAAAACTTTCTGAGGTCCAATTTCAAAAGAGGATTAACGAAATATCTAAAATAAATACAAATGTAAACCGTACCAGACTTGACTGGGGTCACACAGCTATTGGATGGGGATTTCTTTGCCTATTTTATAGCCTTGCGGGATCTCAACAGTGGCTCCTCCCGTTTGGTTTGATTAACCAGTTAGAAGTGCTGCTGGGGTCACTACCTAACTAATTATTTTTTAATTAACCTATCAGCTTGCTTTTCAAAACCAGACTGAGACACAGATGGTTTAGCTATTTACTTTGATATACACAGGCTCTGCCAGTGCCTTATATTATATTTTCCTCTATTGCTACTCTCTCTCCAGCCTCTGACCTTTTGGCCAGGTGTGATCAGACTCGTTATTTCTTTCCTGATTCACCACGCACCAGCGAGCATGGTGAATTGGGCAACAACAAAAAACAATGCCACCATTACACTATCACCATCAACTTTCTGGGAGTGAGGGGTGGTGGGGGGGGAGTTGCCTCACCCCAACCTCCTTTGCAGACACCCATGTTTGAAATGAGCGAGTGGACACTGAAAAGTGGCAGTGGCGCAGTAGATGCAGTAAAAAGCGCAGGAAGCAGCGATCAAATGCAGTCCTGCCCAATCTTTCCAGAGTGTTACCAAACAAGGCAACGTCCCACGAATGCTCCAGGGACGCTAAGTACATATGTAGGGAGATGCCTCATCGACAGACAAACATCAAGAATTGAGAGAGAGAGAGAGCCGACCATGTCTTCAATAAACTAATCATGTGCCTAAACATTCTTAAAGCCGTGCGTTCACTGAGATGATTTCTTGAATAATCAATGCAGCAGGGTTAGGATTAAAAAAAAAAAAGAACCCGTCAAGTTACCAAGTCATAAAGAGAGAGGGGAGTTACAAAACTTTTCTTTCGCAGAAATTTGAACAGACAGCACATCTGTTAAATAGAAATGAATTGAGTGCACTCTTCAGCTGCTTCATCTCAGAAATAAGGATGCTAATGTTCCAGTGCACCTCTTTTATGATTGCCCTGTGATTGTCTTCCTAGTCAGAATGGAAACGGCAGACAAAAGTCACTTTTTTTTTACAAATTGTCACTGGATATTTGAGAGAGAGAACTAAACACCTAGAAGTTTTTCAAACGAACGTTGTTCACTTTCAACTAAACGAAGCACCTGTATAGGCTGAGGAAAAACAAAAATACCAAAAAATACAGTGGCTGAAAATCAAACAAGTACAATAGAAAAAAATACAGCTGATGGCAAGTGTATTATAAAGAATAGATTTGTTTTAAAAAATTCCATATTATGAAGCTTGAAATCTAAGCAAAGGATAGCATCTAGATTTTGATTATCAGTTTTGTTTGGTCAATACATTTGAAGAAAAATACACATATGAAACCAAGCGAAGACTTTCATACAAGGACGTTATACGAGGTCTGTTCAAAAAAAGACCGGACTTTAGTCATACAAAATTTATTGCCCGAATTACAGCATTATACATGCTTGTCCCCTTCAAAGTACCCCCCCCCTGCTTGCAACGCACCGCTCCCATTGTTTCTGCCACTGTTGGAATACTCCTTGGAACTCGTTTTCTGAGATGGCTTGTAATTGTCCCAGCGAATTCTGTTTAATCTCGTCTACACTTTGGAAACGACGTCCTTTTATGGTGGTTTTCAGCTTGGGAAAAAGGAAAAAGTCTGCTGGGGCCAAGTCTGGAGAGTACGGAGGGTGGGGAAGGACGACCGTTTCTTTGGAGGCCAAAAACTTGCAGACAAGCAGAGACGAGTGACTAGGCGCGTTGTTGTGGTGCAACACCCAGCTCTTGTTTTGCCACAACTCGGGCCTTTTCCAGCACATCTTCCTTCAAACATTTTAAAAAACTTCTACGTAGAACTCCTTGTTCACAGTCTGACCTTGTGGCGCGAATTCATAATGGATTACTCCTCGACAGTCAAAAAACACAATCAACATCGACTTCAAATTTGATCGGCTCATGCACGCTTTTTTCGGTCGGGGGCGACATTTTCCCAACCCACTGCGACAATTGTGCCTTGGTTTCCACATCGTAGCCATAAACCCAAGTTTCATTTCCTGTGATGATAGTTTTCATGAAGTTTGCGTTGCTTCTTGAACGATCACGCAGCTCTTGGCTGATGATCACCCAGTTCTCTTTCTGGTCGTAGGTCAACAGACATAGCACGAGTTTTGCAGAGAGGCGATGCATGTCAAGTTTTTCGGTCAAAACTTCGTGGCACGACCTGATGCTGATACCGACTTCCTCAGCAACCTCTCGCACAGTCAAACGACGATTTGCACGAATCACAGAACGAACAGTATCGATGTTTTCATCGTTTGTTGACGTCGAAGGTCGTTCTGATCTTGAATTTTCCTCAAACGATGTTCTGCTCGATTTAAACCGCTTAAACCACTCGTGACATTGTGATCAGCTCATGTAGTCCTCCTCAAAGGTCTGCTGGAGCAAATCCCATGTTTCAGTAAAAGTTTTGCCAATCTTAAAGCAAAATTTCACACACACACATTCCATAAGATCTTTCATCTTCACTTCACAGAGGGGTTGACAGCACGTGTTACTTTCAAAGCTCTAGATGGGTAACTGATCAGAATAGCAAGAGGCCCCAGGCAATGTTATGTCACAGAAGGTTGTTGCTACACAACACAACTTGTCGGAGCTCGATCGTTGCAGTGGTTCATGAGCTACAACAAAAGTCCGGCCTTTTTTTTGAACAGACCTCATACAGCGTGTTATGTAAAGTAAAAGTAATCAACTATTAAAAAAAACAAAACATTCTAATAATATGTACAAATTAAATAAAATAAGACAAAAAGTTTTAAAATACTAATATACCTTGTACCATGATGTTTATTTCAATCTCTGTCTTTACCAAAACTTATTTGTAGCTATTCCAGTTTAAAACTAGCCCAAATGCTCTCAAATCCTCTTTCTGGAACTTTTACTAACTTAATTTCACACTGGTTATAGTCGCAAGACCTACGTACATCTTATGCACTGAATTTTGAGTTCCAAGTATTCGTTGTCTCTAAAGGTAAGTTTATACTGCCGATTCAGACTGAAGCTGGTGGTAGTCTTATACATTACAAAGAAGAGAGCGGCAAGCATTAAAGCCGTGCCCTCTCCAGTTCAAACGTGTCTAACTGAAGGCCACTGCGCACACCCCTAATAAGCTCTCTGTTGTCCAAACGGAAAATTAAAACATACGTACCTCCTTCATTTTACTCACCAAGATGTTTTCAGGAAATTCTGGGTATTTTTCCTTGAGCTCCATAAACAACTGCTTAGTTAAATCTCCCTCTAAAGCTGCCATGTTTTGATGGTCTCACTACAAACTTCGGTAAACCTGAAAGCACACAACACAACACAGCATGGAGTCCATGTCACACTGACAATATCAGGATGTAGATGGATTCTGAAGGTGAAAAAATACGAAGCTAATATTTCCTAGCTTTCGACGTACACGTGCCCGATTCATTAGTGGATGTAAAAGAATGAGAACATTGAGAGAGTACTACTGAATACAGTCTATTTTCTGATGCATTTTTCCTAAACAAGGTATTTTAAGGTCTGCCATTTTTTCTGGTTCAATAAGTTTGTTTTTAAATCCTTTTGAATTTAGAAAGTATCCAACCTCGACAATTCAAATGAAACATCCCAAAGAAATGTTGCTATTTGTATTTGGAGGACATGGCTAGTTTCTTTCTTTTTTTGGAATTTGAAAAATTTTTTTAAATTAAGAAAATGTCAGAAATTAAAATAAATTCTAAAAAAAAAAAAAAAAAAATAGGTGAAAAAAAATTGCAAAATCCCTAATGTATTTCATTCAGACACATACTATCTTTAAATTAAGGAATTATTAACTTACTGACGAAATACTGCCACAGTTCACAAATTCGAAGAGCTTGCGAGGTGTCCATGACAACCACAGAAGAAAAAAAAAGCTGCAGATCTACATATTCTGGGTCAGATATCTCAAACTCTCTGCTGAGCTGGTCTGGAACAAAAGGCCATTAACAAGACTGCTGAAGTCTATAACATCAACCCAGTTATTTTCCTGAATAATCCCCACACAATTGTCCCTATAAATACCCACTGGCCTCTGCCCCTATTTTGCCACAGTCACGAAGCGAAGCAAACCGAGTCGTGGAATTTCTCCCATCTACAAATCGCACCTCCCCCCCCTTTATTTCTGAAAACCATCACTATTGGTAAAAACCGGCCTCTTAACACGTCTCCTGAACCACCACCCCTAATTATTAACCCCCTTCTGACCGGCAAAAAGGATGGTAATTTCTAAGCCGTTGTATATCAAAGGCAACAGTCTTTTCTAAGAAAATCAAAAATGTTCTGGGCCGCACGCTGATGTGGCAGGAGGGGCAAACCCTTAAAACAAAATTATACAATCAACAAAAATACTTCTTGCACAAAGAGACAAAAACTGATCTTCAAACAAATCTGATGTTATTAAATAATAATTAGGATTTTCTCCAAAGTCTATAATGGCTAAACCAGAGACTACAATGCTCAAAGCAACGCGGCTAGTGCGATCAGAATTCCGAGTACAAACGCTATTATTGTTCACTACGGCACAAACTAAGTTGTTTGGTTTTTTTTTTCCTAATATAGCAAAAACCCATCTAATAGACAGAAAATAGGTGTGGAGCCTCTAAACGAAACTTGGCCAACTACTAAAAAAGGATTGTAGCAATTATACAGACAAGTGCCGCCTTAAAAATCTTGAGTTCACAGTTTCTCACCAGCTGGATTGTAGGTCACCCAACCTATGCTCATCTTTAGTTCCTATTTTAACATTACATTCTCTTTCGTTTAGCAAAAGCCCAAACAGAGACATTTAAGTTTGGTCGCTTTGTTCATTTAGGCAGGTGGGGCTACTTAAACTCGGCGACCAATCACACACACGACCCATAAGCCACATTTGCCGAGAAAAGGCATTCTACTTGCACTCAGCTCCCCAATTAGTCGCGTACATCCAAAAATGTTGTTAATTTCATCAAGGAAAAAAAAAAATGCTCGCACACGCAGTCAGCTACATTTCGCTATTTAGATCAGCAGTGACTACAAGTTCTATAATCTCTGCACACTTGATAAAAACTGATAGTGACACTTATGGTAATTTTATACAAATAGAACGCTTATCGTATTTGCTTTCATTGCCACGCAGGCTCCAACAAACATGCTCTGCTGCTCCAGCCCATTTGTCCGCATTCATAAACATCCACCGCCTTTTTCGTGCATATTTTAGCACAAGAACATCATTTATTTAAAAAAATTTAATAAATGATGACCCTTGAAAATTGCATTCATAAATAAAGCAAAATTGAGTTGTCTCGGTTCAAAATGGTCCTTAGACCGTGGAAGTATCCAAACACAGATTTTTCGCTCACGATATTTGCTGGTACCTGCACATTCCGACCATTACTATAGCACTCACAAGACACTGCCTTGCGTGGTCAAGTGACACTGCATTTAGGTGAGGGGTTTGTGGTGATGGAACCAAATGGAGATCTGATACAATGTATTCACTCGCTTTTTAAAAATTCTTGTAGCAATCATCATGGCTATGCAAGAGTTATAATCAAATGTTAGAATGCAAGGCGGTGAACTACACAGTCGAGCTGTGTGCCGCAAAGGATGCAAAACTGACAATTAACGAGGCAGCTGGGGACAGGAGAAGCATGACTATAGTTGCCACGCTGATGAGGAAAAACTAATTTTGTACCTGCCCAAGACAGGAAAGCAAGCATCATGTGGGTTGCTTAAAATTTCCAAGATGCTCATTCTATCATCTTTGCTGGCCATCAATTTCCATGGAAATACCAGATGAAAATCTATTCCGTGCACTTAAACTGCACAAACAGCAGGTAAAGGTGCAAATATTCCATCAACAATTGGAATGGGACAACTCTGAAAATGCCGCACGTTTCCCATATCAGAATTGTAAATGAGATATCTACCTATCCGTTTTGACATGCCAAGCAACACGACCGCAGCTTTCTGAAGACCCCCTGATTGTAATCATTAAATAAAATAGCAAAAGAGTAATCAAGTCCTTTATGGTTTCTTACTTCAATGAGACAGCGGAAAGTAACTGCTAGTTTAATTCGGCGCATTTGCTAACACTAGCCGAACCATTAAGTCTTCTTTTTTTAAATGAATGAAACTCTTAAATTTTTTTTTTTTTTAAAACTCGGATGTAATCCCCAAGATTAAGAACACGGGATGTATTAAATGTGCACTGATTTTATAAGGATCAGCCAACGTGATTCTGGCAAGTAACCAGGACGGCAGGAGGCTGTAGATACAGTAGGGAGAAGCTAGCAATCCAATTTATATCCGGATGATAACAGAAACAAAATGATTAATGAATGTTCCCTGCCAAATTATCCAGTGGATAAAAAGATAAGAAACTATGACAAATGCATTAAGTCATTACGGCATAAAAACTCCACATTTCTACTGCGTGCCATCTTTCTATTTTTCACCTACCAAAATCAGCTACATATTTTTTTTCTAATGTGAGTAAAAAAAATAAAACTTTGTAAATATCCATATTCATAGAAGGATATAGATATTGATTTCTTCTTCTTTTAATTGAACAAAAGCAAATGGTAATAGTATAAAACCAATCTTGATACATTTACTAGCTGGTCATCAAAAGCTATGAGGAACGGGGTGCTTGCTGCCACCTTAACGTGTCACAATTACTGTCGCTCAAAAGCTAGATTTGCCCCAATTTATTGCCAATTTTCAGAACGTTTTTTTTTTTTTTTTTAAATTTCCCATGATTTGATGCTTTAGTCAAGAGTTTCTGGGCAGCTATTTGGAAGTGAATGGGACTACTTTGATTTCCATGGTATTATTAACCAAACAGTAAATACAAGACCATAATCAAGTGACCCATGAGAGTTGATGGATCAGCTAGGAAGTATCCGGTGTGAGCAGGGAGCTGGCGTATTATCATAAATCTACAGAAATGTTTAAAACAAAATCTTGATAAAATTTCCCTTTAAATAGAAAAATAAAAAACAAACTCACTCCCTTTATCAAAAGATATTAGCATTAGTTAAATTATTAAAAACAATTTATATTCATCTAATACATATTTTCAAGTGTTTGTTTGTTGCTCTCTCACAGCCAAACCGTAGCACCTAAGGCCACAAAATTTGGGTGTACGTACTTAAGAAAGTGGTCGAGGTTTTAGGCCACCACACACCATTTCGGGGCCACTTTTCAAAAGCCTTATAGGTTACATTAGTTTGCTGCACTCATTCAAAATAGGCTGTCTTAAATTATATTGAAGGTACCACAGGATCAAAGGCAGGATCCAAGGCTAACAAAGGCCACCTTTCAAGGTTCAGAGTTACTGCAGCTTCATTCAGCGCAGAAGTGACCACAGATTTCAATTTTTCAACAATCGGCCTTGAAGGCCATTTGAAAGCCACCAACGGCAGGTTTTGATATCGTGTGCTCAAAACAAATCTGTTTTGCTTTTCATCCCAAGGAAAAACTTAAAAGTTGTTTATAAAGAGACTTTTATGGAACAAAGTTAAATTGTGTGTATGGAAAATGTGTCATTAGCATCAATTCAATATTCATTCAATGACTGTTTAAACAAATTAAATTCCTGTTTTTCAAATTGACATTTCTTTTTCTACCAGTGCAGCACCAGATACCCCCAGCTAATGTACATCTGTGCGCTTTTGTTCTGTATTATCAACTAGAATAACGATAGACTACCTGTCAAAACAAATCTGTACCAAAAATTATTTTAAAAAGATGGTTGGAAAGTTGGAGGGGAGACCTTATCAGAATTTAGCACTCCTGAACAACCCTAAAATTCCAACAACTCCAGACAACTGAAATCAGATGCATACAAACTAATTTAGATATTTAATCAAAAAGCAGTTTCCATTCTAGATCATTGTAGAAGCAAATGCATACCAAAAGGCAAGACTGCCAACTTGCCCGCATATTGTTGACAAGTCTCTACTGCCTAGAGCATGGCAGATGTGGTATTAAGTCAGATTTAACTCAATACCACAGCACCATATTGCCAAAGTTGGAGACCGTAGGAAATGACAGTTTTCAATCTAGTCTTATAGCCATTGTTGTGCATTTAAACTAGAGACAAGATGATGATAACAGAAAAACAACGTTACTCGGTATATTTGCTTCAACAATGAGGACATTTTTTTTTTTTTAGTCTACAAATAATACAAAAACTGCTGGCTTAATGTTTCCAAAGTCAATAATCAGATTTTAACATTTCCTCGAGCCAGTCTAATTTGTGTAATGAAAAAATTAAGGATATTTCACCTATGTAGCAAATGGTACATATTATTAATAATAATGTAAAGCATGTTGGAATCATAAAGCCTACTTCATACTGGTCAATTCAATAAGCACTGAGACATGATCATTAATTTGAAAATTAAATAGGAATTTGAAGAGATCTGAGGAAAACAAACCAACAGTTTATTTGCAAAACCAGCCAATCGATGCAAAGTACAATGACTTATATATAATTTGGAAGATAATACAATTACTCATGCATGCAAACAAAAATCATTACACCTTCCAAAACTGGAGCAAAAAACCATTTTCGTTATCAAAGGATATAAGCATTGGGTAATTAAAGCAGTAGCATTGCAAAACAAAAAATTATCTAAACACACAAAATTTAATTTTAATGGAATTTTGCTCTGACAGTATTTATCTGAGAAGCAGGTTTAAGCATTCCAACTTGTGACAGATGGGAGAAACCAAGCATGACTAAGCAGGCTTTGAAAGTAATGTTTCTAAACCACAATCGCAAAAGTCTTTCCTTGTAAGCAGCACAAACAAAATGCACTTGCACGAAAATACAGTAGAATGCCACTTATTAGCAACTTCTCCCAGCACAGAGTTTCCAATAAATGAAAAGCTCATCATATCTTTCAACTGCACATGTGTGTGTGGAACAATGTACTGTAATTGTAAAGTATGGCACCAAAATAAGTTTAAAATTTTTGTTTGATATAATGCTAAGCAAACATTAAAAATATAAAAGCATACAATTGTGTTGTAAACAGCTATAAAACAAGGAAGCAATTGTATGCCTAGAGTACTGTATTTAGTCAATGCTGAAGAATACAACTAAGTAGTTTCTGCCCAATGCTTTCTTTTTGATGAAAAATCACTTACAGCTGTAAATCTCTCCCAACATTACATGCAACTTCATAGCTGATTTCAAAGCCATGATTCTGGCATATTCTGTGCAATGTGTCCACAGAACTGTTCTTGAAGCAAACGTTCTTTAAGTTCCTCAGCTGATGCAGTATCCTCTTGTGGCTGTTCAACCTGTGAATGCTTAGCACTGTAGAAGTTCTGCATCAGTGAGCTCACATGATTGTCAAAGTCAACAATGGCCTCAGATTCCTCTGCTGTCACATCATGAAAGCAACAACTTCAGCCAAACCAGCTCAGCATTGTCTATGATAGATACAACCACTCCCTTTCTAAAGCACTTGTAAACAGTCTGCATTAGAACAGCAGCTCAAGAGTACTTGATGCACCTCAGCTGTTTTTTTTTCACATCTAGCAACCCTAGCTGTGGGTCCATATCAAGAGAGGTAATACATTCAGACAAGCATGTCAGTAGCCTTTAAAAATTTTAATGGCATCCATCATGTCTATCAACTGCACAAGTAAGGTGTTAGGAGGCAAAAATCACAACAGTCTACAACAGCTCTACAGCGACTAAATGAACTGGCCAGTTACCAAAAGAGCTTTAAACGAAGGACTTTCAGGTGCAGTTCTGTTTCTTAAGCAGATAAAAAATGGAACAAACAAAACAGCATTAGCAGAGTAGAGTACTGTAGATCACAGGCAGTTTGAAGTGATCTTTTGGGAAAGACCTCGAGGTTTCGCTCTTTCTGATCTGGATTTTTTCCTCCATCAACCAGATATTTATACAACACAATGTAATGCAGCACTTTTTTTTTTGTCTCCTGCAAACTCTTCCATCAGCAAACCAAATCCTGTGTCCAAAGAGATGAGCACCTTGGCCAAGATTATGATGAAATCAGAACCACATGCCTTGACAACTACAGCCTCCTTGCCATCACATTGGTGCCTATCATGTCGGTTTGTGTTGATCTCATACGCCTTCAATACGTCACCACTATTCTTTAGAAGAGTGAAACAACGGATTTTAAGATACCAAAATTTTTTCAATAATCACTTGCTACTCCAGAACCAAAATTTTTAACAGCAAGAGACTGGTCCACCCACACATGTGGAAGCCATGACAATCAACTATTAGAAATGCAATTTCAGAGTTATAAAAGGTGCATAGAGTGTACATAGCAACAGTTAATGGGAAGCAAATGATGGTTATGTATCCTAAAAATAGAGGCAGTTATACGTTAACAGTTAAAGTGACAGAAGTTGTCCCATTCTTGTGCTTTGATGCACTTTTCCCACTGATGTGCCAGTAAATTGCTATGTTCGGAATAATTATAATTTTTGTTTATAATAAAATAAGCATCTCATACTTCATAAAAAAAATTGCCAACACTTTTTATGAAAACAAAAAAAAAATTTATACACAAATAAATTTTCACTCACAGGTAGAGAGAGAGAGAGAGAGAGACGGACGGACAGACGAATTTAATTATTCAAGTTTGTAACAAAATGGAAACGAAAAGTGCACACAAATGCAATGATTTGTCTTCTTATCTAAAAGTTCATTACACAAAGTTTTAAAATATATCAAACATGCTGGTTGCCAAAATATATGGATTTTATTGCTAAACCTAGTCAAAAGCAAATCAATGAAGAAAATTATTACAGGAACTGAACCACACCATTGCCTTTTTTGGTCAGTCTATTTTTTGCTATATCTTCTTTTCTAATGACAATACATTTCAAGAAGAGTTTTCTAAAAAAAAAAAAAAAAAGCTTACTTAACTAAAAATCAGTAAGTGCTTTACTGAGTAAACTAATACATGGAAGATAAGTACAGGAAATACAAATTAATATATAACAATTTCTTTACCCCTGTATACCACTTGATTACCTTTCAAATCTATATCATTCAGCACAGGAGACTGGAACATGGCACCTTTATCAGCCTAACTCTTTGTAATAAGAAATTTGTATTGTTCTAACCCACACGTTATGCATTACAAATCGTATTTAACTAAGAGCACAACCAGTTCAGCAAAAACACTAATGTTTCTAGACGTGCAAAGGTAGCAAAGGGAAGGTAAAAACTGATGTGGCAAAAAAATATGTACAGCTGTTCAAAAAGTACCTGGTGAAAGTGATCTTAAAACTATGCCCTTTCAACAAGGAGGAAGTATTCACGAACTGTTTTGATTTCAGGTACTGTCAGCTTAAAATGATTTTCTAGCAGTGTTCATCCAGAGACAACACCCCCCCACCCATCTGCAGATCCAAAAAGCTCCTTTGGTAACATCATCCAAGTCAGTGTGCTTCCACACACACACACAAAAAAAGGGGGGTAGTGCATTTTTGGCTGCTTTTCTTTTTGAGTGGTTAAACCTGTGTCCAGTAGTTACAGCGAACCTTCAACAATACTGGGATAACATCACAGGAGGTCTTATTATGTAAATTAATGTTTCTTATTAGTAGTAGTAGATCTAATTAGTACAGAAACACGGGGAATGAGAATCTGCATAGACGTTTAGGAAATAAGGGGAAAAAAAAAAAAAAAAACCCGACCAAATATTGTAAACGGGGGGGGGGTGGGGTTGGTGGTTGCTGAGTGCGACTCCCAGCAAGCAGAATCACTCCTCTGGACTCGATCATCGCCAGCAGATATCCAGACCGAGAGAGAGAGGGGGGGAGAGAGAGAGGGGGAGGAGGGGGAGAGAGAGAGAGGGGAGAGGGGGGGAGAGGGAGAGAGAGAGGGGGAGAGGAGAGGGAGAGAGAGAGGGGTGGAGGGGAGAGAGGGGGAGAGGTATTTTGCTGAGTGCGAAAAATCCATTTTCTGAGGAGGACCGGTTTGGTTTGTCACTTGTCGCTGTTTGTTCGAAATCGCGGTGTCTGTCTGTCTGTCTGTCACACAAGGATTCCCTTAGATGCTGCTGAGGTAAGGACCGAGAAGTTGTTTTTTTTTTCTTTTCTTTTCTTTCTTTCGCGAGAGAGAAAACCGTGAACAAACTCGGCCTGGTCGTCCCCCTGGCCAGCAATGACCCTAACCCCATACACTCGGCGGGCGACGTGGAGTTCATAGCCCCTCCTCCACTCGAGACCCTCATCTAACCGGGTCAGCCGCCGCTACCTCGGCCGAGTACAGTCACCCAAAACCGCCAAGTCATCCTCCCCACCCCGGGAGGGAGCAGACGGTCGATCGAGTCCGTCAAATCGGTAGTGGCCCGGTTTAAGGAGCTAGCCGACAAACACACGGGGTTTCGGTCCAACATATAGCGGCAGCAGCCCCTGCCCCCCCCCTCCTCCTCCTCCTCACCTGTCGCACCCAGCGCCGGTCGGGTTCTCTCCCCTCCCCCCCCCCACAGGGCCACTACACAGGGTACCAGCGCCGGGGGGGCTCGGATCTCCCTCCGCGTCTCTCCCCGCCCAGCACGACCCCGTCGTCTCCTCGCACCATCGCCGCAGGAGGGAGACGGGAGAAGGGGTCTGGAGAACACTAAAAACAACAACAACAATAAAACTCTCTCTCTCTCTCACAGGACGGACGGACGGGACGGGACGGGACGGGACGGAACGGATCCCGTACGCTCAGCCTCCGGGTGGAAACGACTCACCTTACGTTGGCGAAGTGGAGGGTCGGGCGAACCCCATCAAAACGGCAGAGACTATTCGATCTCGGCAAAGCGACCGCGACAAGGAAATTCAGAACTCCTCAGCACCATCTCACTAGTCCAAAATAATGTAACATGGCGGAGCGCGCCCGAGCATGCGCACCCGGCTGCTGTTATTGTGTGTGTGTGTAATCTTTACCCCCCCCCGGTAATAATAATAATAATAGAAAAGCAAAAAAAAAAATCTAGTTATTAATATTACGAGTTTTTGTTTTTGTTAACGAATTATTTTATTAAAAAAAAAAAAAAAAACAAACAAAACACCGCGTCATCCGCCGCCACCCCCAAGTTAAAGGTACGGCCGGCCGCCACGCGCATGCGCCTCGCTGTCATTCGCGCGCGCCGATTTTGAAATCAGGGACCCGACCCGAGGAACGGCTCCCAGGTAGATTCCGCTCGTCCCCAACTCTTCCGGGCACAGCCACCGTCTCGGTCTTTGATGAAGGTGCACTGGGCTTCCGGGGGAAGGTTGTGGACCCATCGGCTCGAGAGACAGGGAGGGGCCCTCGGCGTGCTCCATTTACTGCACCTTTCGTTGGTCTGTGGCCATGGTGACCGTTTGATAATTCCCAAAATAACATGGATTTCTCTCTGTACTGATGTAATCTCTCTCTCTCTCCATCCCTCTGTACTGATGTAATCTCTCTCTCTCTCTCCATCTCTCTGTACTGATGTAATCTCTCTTCTCTCTCTCCATCCCTCTCTGTACCGATGTAATCTCTCTCTCTCTCTCCATCCCTCTCTGTACTGATGTAATCTCTCTTTCTCTCTCCATCCCCCTCTGTACTGATGTAATCTCTCTCTCTCTCTCCATCCCTCTGTACTGATGTAATCTCTCTCTCTCTCTCTCTCCATCCCTCTCTGTACTGATGTAATCTCTCTCTCTCTCTCTCTCCATCTCTCTGTACTGATGTAATTTCTCTCTCTCCATCCCTCTCTGTACTGATGTAATCTCTCTTCTCTCTCTCTCTCCATCTCTCTGTACTGATGTAATCTCTCTTCTCTCTCTCCATCCCTCTCTGTACTGATGTAATCTCTCTCTCTGTACTGATGTAATCTCTCTCCTCTCTCTCTCTCCATCTCTCTGTACTGATGTAATCTCTCTTCTCTCTCTCCATCCCTCTCTGTACTGATGTAATCTCTCTCTCTCCATCCCTCTCTGTACTGATGTAATCTCTCTTACTCTCATCTACCTACCTACCTACAATTCTATACTTGTATATACTGAAAAATGGTGGCAACTAAATGCCTGCAAAAGCCTGTCAATATTTAACTCCATAGCTACAGTAATTTCAAGCACAAGAAGGCCGTTTCCATTTATGTAGATTCCAAAAATCGTACCAGAAATAGTCCATGGCTGAGTAGATTTAATCGTGTTGCATACATAATGCATGAAGCCATATTTGGAACTTAACAGCTACCAAGCTAAGCACGGTAACTGTGTTTCTGTTATATTGGTATGGAATACAACCAATGAGCATTTTACCTTTATCTTCTACAGTTGTCTGAAGATTCGATCTAAAAATACTCAAACTTTAGTGGCCATGTGGCTCTAAATGCTGTAAGTTACATAGATGAAATGCCCATATCTTTAAGTGCAAGTATCATCAAAAACATGTTTGGCCATCTTGCTTTTAAGGGATAAAAACCATCCAACACTGTGCACCATATTTGTATTCATGCATGTATCTCAAAATCATAGTCACTTCAGTCACCCCAGATTAGATGGCATGAGCACATGAAGTAGTATGGCAGCTTTATAGACACCAATGCTGGCAATAACGGGGGGAATTTTTTTTTGGGAACTCCTATTTCATGATAACAGCTGTCTTGTTCTTGCAGCCACAGATCATTGAGACATGGATTTTCTCACAGTAAAACTAAGCATTTTATAACTTGAGTACTCTATAGTTGAGCCTCCATACTTCTGGATTAATCTTGAGTTTGGGCTAGTATCTTGGGAGCCCAATGCATCTTTGGTAGAAGTTTCATCAAAATCTGAGAGGGTGAAGTTGGTAATTTGTTGTTTTTTTAAGGAATAGATGATAACAGTGTTGGGTTTTTTAAAAGTTATTTGCAAACATGTTGTTTATTTTTTCTTAAGAAATGAATTAAATAATGAACTTCTAACCTGATCTGGATTAATCAAGCACTAGCTCAGCCTTTTGTTTTGTTTATAGGAAAAGAGAATTAAAAATGAGAAGGTCATCATCTACCAATGACTGCAGAATCTCACTTATACCCACAAGAGTGGCCAGACCTTCTATTCGAACACCACTGAGGTCCACATTTGATATTTTCCCTACAAGCAGGACATTTTCTGCTGGAGGTCGTAGTACCTCTTTGGCAAGAATCGGTTCTGTTGCTGCACCTAAAAGGTGGGTAATACCTGTCTGTCTGGCTAAACAAAAAAAAAAAAAGAAATGCATGCAAAGGAGATAACCTACTACCTACCTGTTTACAAAACAAAAATTGTCTCCAATTTAAATAAATGGAGAAAGGCAGGCTATTAATAATTTTTTTCTTTTTTTGCTAACCTAAACCCAAGAGAATTTCAACTTCATAAAGCTGTACAATAGCTGGTCACTTTATTAGTAGGGCCTATCCCTAATAACAGGTTGAGCCACCTTTTGCCTGAATAATAGCCATAACAGAACATTGTCAATAATTCACCAGGTACTGGAAAGTTTCCTGAGGGATACTTCACCATTTATTCAATTCATTATTGTAAGTAATGTATGGAGTGAAGTAGGCAAGGGATTGTTATGGTGAATGCATCTTTCAAATGCTCAATTTCATTAAGATCCAGGAATTGTGCTGACCATGGAAAATGTCTGAAATGCTTGTCTGGCACAGTGAATGAGAACATTATTATCTTAAAAGTTGCTGTCCCTATCAGGATGCAGAGGTATCTGCTTTCTAAAGGACCAAGAGTCCAGGGTATGCCAGCAAAACGTGTTCCAAACCATAACTCCTCCAGAGGCATGGAGAGACCACACAAGGGGCTGAGGGATTAGTGAAGCTTTCTCTCTAAATCTCTCATCTTCCATCTATGCAAAAAAGGATAAAACATGATTTGTCAGACCGCATCACTTTTCACCAGTCCAATGCTTGCACTTCTTATGCCACAAGGCATCTATCTTTTCATTTTGTTAACTGTGATCAGTGGTTCTACCGACAGTCTTTGCAAGGTACAGCTGAAAATGGGTGTGGATTGCTCTGCATTGAACGTCTCTGTTTGATGATGGTTGCGCTTTACCATCCAAAGTAACTGCCCCCTTTTTTTTCTCTGTTTTGCCACCGCTGGTAAACTCAAATGACTGCTGTCCCGGAATAGCAGCCTACCAACAAAACTGTCTTGGCCACTGTGCCACCTGTTAGATGAACAGTCACTATCGCACCTTTTAAATGCTGTGGTGTTTTTTCTTTTCCAATATCTGTTAGACTGATTGCAAATGTGCTTGTCCAAGTAATGTGTGATGATGCAGGGTCCTGTCACATGAAGTCAACCTAATTTGCATCTTTAACTCAGGTTGGGCCAAAGTCTGAAAGGGTATCTAGGTCTTAATAAAGTGGCCAGCCAGTGTGTATTGTGTACTATGGGAAGAAATCCAGAATTTTAGGTCATTTCCTGTTCCTTAATGGCCTATGCCAGCCAGCTACTGCATGGCTTTGTCTTTGTCAAACAGGTCATTTGGAAGAATGTAGAATGCAATTGTTTTAACTATGACTGATTCTTACTGTGCTGATCTATTACTTTTCTTTTTTTTATTACTGTGATTATGTAGAGGGAGTCATGGCTTTGACAGAAGTGGTCGGAGTGATGTTTTCAAGGATCCCAGACCAGTTGGTGATCGCTTGTTCACTCAGAAGAACATTAAAACACTTATGGAGGTACATTGCTCTTTGTTGTTGTTGCTGTTTTGTAGCCTTATTTATGTAGTTTTTACAAATTAATATGAGAAAAATAACAATAGCAGTGGTTTACTTAAAGAATGTTTCGGTGATCTTCTGTGCGTATTTGTATCCTGTAACTTAACTATCGGGTTTGTGTCCGTCTCTTTTCCAAAGATTGATTTCCTCACAGGCGATGCTGTTTATTTAGCCTGGTCTCAACGAACCTTTGTTCAGTGGAGGAATTTTGACTAAAGGCGGGTTTTTAGTCATCGAAAGTTATCCATTAGTAATGGAAATTTATTTCTGTATATAAACCTTGTAATGACAGCACCTACCATTTATCAGCTTGTGAGCAGCATCCATCAGGTCCCTTCTCTCCTTTCTCCTCCCCATCCCCAAGGTCTTAGAAAAATGAAATCACAGTTAACTAATTGGTAATTATGTCCCCCTAGTATTAAGGTTGTCCACATGCTCAAAACTCCTGTCAGGTTCTTTTAAATATGCACAATCTAAATTTCTGTAGATTTAAGATGTTTTTAATTGTTAAGCTCGCTCCATACACTTAAGGGCCTTGAAACATCTGAGTGAATTTTTGCTGAGCTATTTTCTCTTAAAGATCAGTGCCACTTTTAACGCAAGGAGTCCAGTCTGCACATTTTTATGGGCAGTCGAAATGGACTTTCATCCTGCTGCCTTTTGTCTGCCCCGTTCTTTCTTGATAATGGACTGGCCACATCCAAGACATGGTTTTTGTTGGTTTGGGAGGGGGGGGTCTGAAATGAAGAAGTCATGAACAAATTCTTCCCTTTTTTTTGTAAAACTTTTCAGTTTCTGGGCTCAAATGGATATCCTTACGTTATTTCTTCCAAGATTCTGCAATCGCCACCGCTTAAGGAATTTCTGAAGATATTTGAGGTAAGTTGTTGTTGCGTGGGGGTGAGAATTCAGAGGAAGAGAATTAACTTTCATTGACTCAAGTGTTATCCACCTCTTTCTTATCCTCGCCATCTTGCACTTCCATGAAGACCTTTTTTGATGATTTCCCCCCTCCCATCCCACAATTTGTTTGTGATTTTATTAGAAGCATTGGAGATCTAAAAAAAATTTGAGAATAATAACCTAGTAAGGAACTGTTTCTGATCTTAAATTGGAGGCAGCATAGTTAACCTCTGAGTGTTTTGGGTTTGTTTGTTGTTTTAATTCCTGAAATGCTCTACCTGAGCCAAATGCTGATAACTGAGATACTTGGAAAGAACTGTTGCTCTGAGCATTTTAAAAGCACTTTGAATAATACATAAAAAGAATAATTTGCATGTATTCTTGATGATGGTGAATTTCGTCAGGTGTCAGTAAATGAAAGGGAGAAAAAAATGTGATAATATTAAAAATGGAATAGGGTTAGGTAGCTTTAATTTTTGCTCTGTATCATTTTTGTCTATCTGCCTTTTTTTTTTTTTTTTCAGTTTTTGTTTCAACATTTTGAACCTAAATATAAAGTTGACAAAAAGTATGAAGAGGAAATACCCAAGATTCTTCGTCACATGGGGTACCCCTTTATGCTTTCCAAAAGTTCGATGTTTGCCGTGGGAAGCCCCCACACCTGGCCATCTGTCTTGGCGGCTCTGGTGTGGCTTGTGGACATAATCAAAGTAAGTGGCGGCTGGAAGTAGAAATTTGATTTGTTGGTTTCTCAAACAGTGTAATTGCCAAATGTTTACTGCATGTTTTCTTTTTTTGCTGTAATAAGTTAAATAAGTGTCGTTTTCCTTTGTGGCCGGTTTGCTGAAGATCTTCCTTTGATGGCAGAAGTACTGCACTCTCACTCGGGGAGGTTAGGGGGAGGGGGCAGAAGAAAGTAGCCCCTACTAGAAATCTTTATTTGTAGGTGTGGAGGGAAAGCATGCCAGGAAGTTATACCAAACCAAGCCGGTTTTGGCCAGGATTTCAGTGGGAACCATTGCTGTCCTGCATTCATCCAAACGGGAGTAAGTTAGACATACTCTTTTGACGACGCCATTGTAAGTAATAACAGAAGGAAAGGAAAGAAAGGAAAATTCCATTTTTAACATTCGTATTTGGCGACTGAAATAAAGTGACTTGTACACCGACGTGGACTGTAACAGTAAACTAAAAAGGAACTCCTGTGGGGAAGCACCACTGTAGCTGGTGTGTTTATGTTATAGCTGCGAGCTGAAAGCTGTCAAATACCAGATTTTCTAAACCAGCCCTTATGCACCATAGATGTGAATGACTCGCTATTGGCAATAAGTTTGATAACAGCCAATGTACTGGCTGCCTAACACTGCACATAGCACAGCTACAACTGATTTTTTTCTTCTTTTTTTAAAATAGTCTAGTCCTGCTGACAGTAGAATGATGTCAATCATCTTCCAGCTGGACTTTGATGGAGCTGGAGATGAACAGGCAAGTTCGTTTTAGTTAATAAATTTTTTTCTGCACTTCTCCCCCCCCCACCTCTTTCTCCTACCCAACAAAAAATTTCCTTTCTAGATTTACTGCTGACTACACTGTCAGCTAAACATATCTGCCATCATTCTTTGTTTTCTTGTGGCCGACCACCCAAAATCAATTCACGAAAATTCTTCTAAAGATGTAGCTGCAAGCATCGTTTTGGCCCGTGTGATGGAGAGATCTTGGTGATGTGTTCAGTGTTGCTTTACCACACTTCTGCATCTCACCCTTACACTGATATCGAACAATAAGTGGTACGGAGCAGTAATTTTTTAAAAGTTTTAAACCCTTATGTTGAAGTTTAGTTAGTTTTTGCTTTTCTTTCTTCTCCAGCTGGTGTTTCAGTATCTTGTGGACACCTATGAAAGCTATCTTGCTGGCCAGGACACCTTTGAAACACATGATGAACACCTGTCTAAGGTATTCAGTAAGTATGTGTTGGCATGACCAAGTACTTATTTAGCCCCACACTTCCTAACATGGTCAGGATTGATGAAGGCCACTCCAAAGAATAGCCGTGGAATGAAGATGATCACCAGGGTAAATGGCTGAACAAGAATTGCTTTAAGTTTCCAAAATGTTGACCATGGCAGCGCTAGTAGGCGGCGCGTTGGTTAGTTTGCACTAAGACAACCCTGCTTTGTCCTCGTACCTTTTGCCTTATCATACCATCGGTGTGTGGAGGTGGGGACAACATTTATACTTAGAAGCTGAACTCTGCTTAACACCATAAGTGCAACATTTTGTGTGAATCACTTGACTGTTACTGAGGAGAGAGAGAGCTTGTACGAATAGGTTCTCAAAGGACCTTTTAATGAGGTTGAAATCAACAGCAAGAAATGTAGTCATATAATGAAACCAAGATAGAATCACAAAAAAAAAAAAAAGTCAGATGAAAAGGAGATATTTACAAGTCCCTGACATTGCTAGTTTGTGCATGAAATGAATGCGTAAGTTCAGTTAGTTTTTCCTGGCTGTCTGTAGATTTGTAATAAAGCCTTCCGAGTTGGGTCAGTTGTGCTGAAGTGTAGAACTAAAAGATCTGGCTGAAACTGGTATTTTCGCTGCCATCAAAAGCATGGCTCGCTGTCTCACGTGGTTTATGCTCTTCACAGAACATTTCACAGATTTGCCAACATTTGTGAATGTGCCAAATAAAGTTGGAAACTTAAGGTTAAAAAAAGAAGAAGAAATATTCTGGAAAATGTGCCCTCCCCCCGCCCAATTTGATAAATAGTTTTGATATGATTATCTCAACATATTTTATTTCATTTAGTCGGGTGGACCTTTTCATTGTTGTTTTCAAGCACTGAAGCCAATGATATTTAACCAGTGAATACAGGCTTGCAGCTGTTATTGGACACTTGCTGGTGAAACATCTCGTATATCATACGATCAGTAGGCACTTGTTGTATATTAACATGACTGCTGGACAAAACATGCATGAGAAGATGTCACATTAAGTTACCGCTGGGACTTAGTCATGCAAGACTTTCCATTGGTGAATCTGCAGTTATGACCGCCATCACATGTTTATATGCACACCTTGAAAGAGCAAACATTTTTTAATAATGTGATTGAAGTTTTACAATCAAGAATTTAAATGGAATTTACATAGTTTTGAATACGTGAGAGATGGCACAGTGGTCCAGTGGTAGACTGCTGGCCCAGCACGGCTGAAGGTCTTGAGACCAGATTGGTTTAATCCCATACCTCCCTGCTTTTCCTAGTGGTTGTAAGTGGTGGGACCCCTTATGGTGCAGACTTGACAACTGCAGCTCTGCACTTCAGACATCAGTGCAAGACGCAATAATAAAACTTGTAAAAAACCTTAATACTTCTGTTCTTTTCCAGAAAATAAATACTACGGATCTTCTGGTGAAGTAAGCAAGTTGGAATCAGAAAACATTAAACTTACAGAGGAACTTAAACTGTATGAGGAAGAGTCTGTGAGTTGGTTTCCTTGTTTAGTTTTCTTTTTTTTGTAACTTTGTTTTCATTAACTTTGTCACTGAAGTTAGAAAACAGGGTGATAAAACTAGATTTGGAGATTTTAAGCTTAATGTGTAAGAGTTGAAGACTCAGAGTTAATGAGAAATGTTTTAGCATTATAAAGTTAAGATGATTTCAAAGTGAACTGTTTTCTAAGAAAATTTAAATGCTCTTTTTTTTTTTTTACCTAGAAATTAAAGAATGTTTCTATATTTTATTTGACTAGATGATGTAGAAAAAATGTCAATTTTAATTTTTAAATGCATGTACAAAACCAGATTTTGCCTTCACACGCTTATTTCAAACCTACAATTAGTTTTATATCGATTTTGTGTTATCGTTGTAACATTCTAAAATGAAATTGATAATCTGTTTTCCGTGGGGCCTTGTATGAAGTCAGGACATTAGTTGTTGCTTAGTCTTCTGAAGATAAGCGAAGTTAATGTACTTCTGCAGATGGTCAGGCAGCCACATTCCTGGCAGTCAAGCTGTGCATCTTCCTAACAACATGAAGGAAGTGCTGTGATGCATTCCATATGATGACACGGGTCTGTTGTGTGGCATTTCATTGGAAAACATTGAGCATTTTCTCTTAGGTTGTCTAAAGGTTTTGCCATTATAATGGGCTGTTAAGTCTTTACAGTGAGTTCTCCTATTCTTTTCCATTTGGTATTTAGCAAATTGTCTGACCTTTTTTTAATGTTTCTAAGCAAATTTTTCCCTGGGATTCTTCACTGCCTTGGTTTTCAGGTCTTCCGGTCTGTTGAGGTGTTAACCTGCATGGCTAACAACATCCTGCAGTTTGTTTAGAATATGAGAGAGCCGTTCAGCACAATGGTACCAGAATTCAGCTCTTGGCTACACGAGTAATGGCAGATTTGTTTGCAACATTTAGTTTTGCTGTTTGTCTATAAACAGCAGCGGTTGAACTGCAATTTGGCATCAGGTTTTCCTGTACTGTTAGTAGCGCTGTTTTTCCGTGTGGTTTTTACTGCCATTGTTCCCTGAGCCCTGGCCCAGTGAAGTGCCATCAAACCCAGCTAATGCATAAGATCAGCCCTACTAGAGCCGAGAAGCACAAGCAGAGAAAGAAGAAAAGATGTTATTTGCAGTTGCTGTTCCAGAATGGAAAGTTTATAAAGGGCTAAATATTGGAATTAAGAAAAACGAAATCTAGAGAGTAGCAGGGGGGATTCTTTGAACTGTAGCTTGCTGGATATTTGATTGTATATTATGGTATGAGTTTTGGTCACTGACGGGTTGTTTTGTAATACTTGAAGGATCTGTTGAAGGATTTGCAAGACGAAAAGGAAGTGATTGATATTGACCAGCAGAAGTTTCTGGTGTACTTGGAAGATCTGAAAGCATACAGGCTGAATCAGATAAAACTCTTGGAGAGGGAGATGGAAGAGCAGTCTCTGTTGGGTATGTTTTTTGTTCGTTCTCTGTTTTATTTTTTTAGGACTTGTCATTTAAAATCCAATAAAACCTTGGAATTTTGGGCTGGAAAAATCGTACGTTAGAAACGCAGCTTTTATGTCGGCTCTACTCGCCATTGGCAGTCGTCGCCTGTATCTGCCTCACTTGAACTCCATGATGCGTGCACTATGTTGAGAATTGTTTATAAATTTTAATGACCAGATTCCCTCTAAGAAACAACAAATAATAATATAGATGGATATGCTGCTCCTTTCATCCTTTTTGTGATCCCTGTCCTGACTTTTGAGATCTAAGGAGACCTGTCAGCAGGGAGCTAGCAAGGGAAGGTGTTGAGTATGGTGGCCAGGCCAAGTTACCTGGGTATGGTTAGTGGGTCTCAAGTGGTAGCTGAGGCACCAGCCGTTCAAGAGTTATCTGTGGAATCTCCATCAGACACACCTGGAAAACTACTAGAAATGTGTCTTTAGATACAGAAGGAAACCCTCATGACCAACTTGAAGAAAAGCAAAAAGAAACCATGCTACACCAAACAAACCAAGCTGGTTCTGACTGAGGTTCAAACTCTGGCCATCAACCATGGCAGGCCAAACGGTCTGTCTGCTCAGAGGCCTTCCACTAGTTGGTTGAGTCAAACTCAGCCCCATGTAATCCTCTCCTAAAAGCAGCCCTGTGTCCCCTCCCTCTCTCTCTCTCTCTCTCTCTCTCTCTCTCTACAATCATCCAAATCTCAGTTTTTGTAGGCAGGTGTGCATTTCACAGGTAGATGGCAACACTCTTGTTCATGTATTTTCAAGAGCACATCACTTTGCTCAGCTCACTACAGCTTTAAAACTGATTGACAGCTGACTAAATAATAGCAAAATTACGGCCAGTTTGGCATTTCACACACCCATCTAAAAATAAGTAATTTTGGTTGATTGGTCATCATCACCTGATATGGAAAAGTTGCGCATTGTTTTCAGAATTAGTACATAGGAAGGAGTGCTGCCCTTAGAATTTTAAAGCTGATATAAATAAATTGCAAAAAAATTTTTTTAACTAGTATTGCTAACCTTGTCGGTCTTCCAGGTGCTGAGTGGGAAAGCCTGGCAACCAGTATTCAAAAGATGCAGGTGATTTTTGACTCGCAGGAGTTCACCCCAGCTGATGTGGAGCAAATAAAAGTGAGCAGGCAGGAACTGCAGCGACAGCTGTCTGAGCTGGAGAAGGACATAGAGAATGTTGGTCTGGAGAACTGGGCTGAAGAGATGAACATAGCCAAGTTGCAAGACAAGGTAACCATTCCATGTGATTGCGCCATTCCACATGTGTACATACATTGGTGAAGTGCCCCAGCTCTCTCATTTTTCCAATGTTGTTTGTTTAAACAGAATGAAGCAGGCTGCCAGACACACAATAAACTGGCAAGAGTGCTGAAACTCATCCCAGCAACAGCTGAAAATGCCAACGGCAAGGACTTCGAGCTGCAACCAAATTATCACACAGCCTCAATGGAAAACGACTATCTGAAGTCTATAAAGGTAACGCTGTCATTGGAAAGTTTACAACTAGTCAGATGGTGGTGTTATTTTAAACAAACCTTTACTTACCATATTAAATATTTTTCTTCTTCAAGCAAACACCTGTTTCATAGAGATCATCAGACATTTCTAAAATAAGAAGGCTGTATAGTTATCAGTCCCCCCTACTAAGGTCTGTGACAACAAAGACAATTTAAAATAACTAAAGCAAAGGACTTATGTTTTTGCTGAGGTTAAAAATTTTGTTGTGATAGTAACTTTAAAAAAAAAAAGTTGAATAAATTCTTTATTTTTTATAGAAAACAAACACCTCAACAATCACTTTTCAGCTTTGCTCAGAATACTAAAAAAATCTAATTCTGCTGAATTATTTAAATCAGAATTCGGAGGAACCTTGCCGACAACAGTTACATCGCGCTCCATTCAGGGGGACTCTCTCGCTCGATTGCTTTTATTCAGGGAATCGTTTAACAAACCGGTCCTCATCTGTCAGAATTCCGTTGTTCAGGTTTTATTCTGACAGCCTTGTTTTCGTTTCAGCCATTGCTCCACGAGCTGAAGAACAGATACAGCGAAGTGATGCACCAGACCAACTGCAGGAAGCGGCAGTTAAAGAGTGAAGTGGAAATGGTGCGATTTGTCAACTTTTTAATCCCTTTTCACACTGTTAATTTTATGCAACGCTGCAGGTGCAAACCAGTTTATCTGTGGTGGTTACTTGATGGGGCAGCATGGCATATAAGATGTCCACCAAATAAGCGTAAAAGTTCTGCAAGGTAATTGCAGTTATTTCATGTGTACGGACTGGTTTTCTCACCGGACAGCAGGTAAGCGTGTCCAATCAGAGGCTGATTATGGTCTAAGTTAAACTTTTCTCAGAAAAAAGGTAGAAAACATCCAAATGCCTACATACGCCCGTGCACAGAATTTGTTTTCCTTTTATTTTCCCTCTTTAAGTTGTAAATAAATTCTCACTTGAAGCTGTTTTCTTTAACAGGAAACCGACCGTACAAACGAACTAAATGAAGAAACGAAACAGTTGAAAAACTCAGTGAAACAGATCGAGACTGAGCTGGAATGCAAGAAAGAGGTGAGTATGGCAGACCCCCGGGGGATTTCTATAACATACGGCATTGCGGCACTCAGCTTGTCCCCTTCACTAACACACTGTTAATAAACAAATGAATAATGATAAAACTTCTAGTCACAAGTGAAATTTAGTGCTGTTGCCAAAAATTCCCTCACTTAATGTGGATTGTGTCAGAAGCTTTCAACTTTAAAATGACCATTCCTAAACCCTATCTTAAAGTCAGCTGTGGTCATTTGCTTGCACACTGATGCATATTTGATAGGTAACTGAACTTGTGTGTTTCTGTTGTTGTATAATGCTACTGTTCTTACACTAAATAGTTACTGGGTTTGTAGAATTTTCTTCTATCATGCAAACTGCAGCAATCTGAGTTCATTGTAAACTCAGTTTCTCTTGAGTCTCTTTAATATCAGATTGATCTCAGTTTGGTATTGCCATTTTGAATGTACGAGGTCTGTCGAAAAAGTATCTGACCATAGGCTGGGGGAAAAAAATTACGTACTTGGTGGGGTTCAATTGCTAATCCCCTTCGAAGTAGGCCCCTTGTTCCTCCACACACTTAGCCCAGCGATCCTTCCACTGTTCGAGCACGTCTGGAATGCTTCCAGAATGGCTCTCAGCTCCGCCGTCGCATTCCGCATGATGTCCTCTCGGCTCTCAAAGCGGGAGCCTTTCAGTGGCATCTTCATTTTTGGGAACAACCAGAAGTCAGAAGGAGCCATGTCTGGGGAGTAGGGAGCCTGGCGAATGAGCGAAATGCCTTTCTTTGCCAAGAAACCTTGGATCAGCTGTGACGAATGAGCTGGGGCGTTGTCATGATGCAGCTGCCAGTTTTGAGAGGCCCACAGATCCGGTCTCTTGCACCAAACTGCATCATGAAGACGTCGGAGGACTTCCTGATAGTACTCCTTTGTAACTGCTTGTCTTTCTGGTGCATATTCGTGATGCACAACGCCTCAGTAGTCGAAGAAAACATTCAGCATCACCTTGATTTTGCTCCGGACCTTGGCGACATCGGATGCTTCCACTGTGATGACTGAGCTTTGGCTTCTGGGTCGTACCCGAACACCCACGTCTCATCTCCAGTTATTACGGTATTCTGGAACTCAGGATCCATGTTGGCAGTATCTAGCAGGTCCTGTGCAACCTCAAGACAAAGTTGTTGTTGTTCCTGAGAAAGCAGTTGGGGCACAAATTTCGCTGCCACTCTGCACAAGCCCAAATCCTCCTTTAAAGTTGCATGTGCAGAATCTTTACTGATCCAAACCTCATCACCAATTTCCTGAACCGTCAAACGACGATCCTCCATTATCAAGGTCCGCACTTTCTCGATAACTGCATTGCGGCTTGTTGATGGCCTCCCGGAACACTTGTCACTCTCCACTGATGTGCGGCCATCTTTGAACCTGTTGTACCAACCGTTCTTTTATTTGGGTAACACCCATGGCATTGTCACCAAAAGCCTGTTGATTTGGCAAAACTTGATGCAAGATCGTTGTTCCATACGTTCCATCATCACGGGTGAAATGAAAATGCGACGAGAAGTAGTAGAGCACCTCACACGCTGGCTGCCTGACATGACAGCAACTGACGCATGCAGCTCCACTATGCACACTTTTGCCTCCCTAACGTCATTACTTCCCATGGGAAAAAATAAAATCGGATGCTTTTTCGATAGACCTCGTATATCCCTATAATCTAGCTAAAAGGTGTTGTGGAGAGTAGAGGGAGGAGGTAAAGCTAGAACTGTCACTTCTGCTAAACAGAAACCTAGTAGAGATACCGGTAATCTTATTACAAGCATAGAACACTATTCGTGAAAGTGCTGAATTTTTATTACCTGCCTTGTTTGATGTATGGTTTCCAGGTGTATCAGAAAAATCGAGAGAGCAAGCAAAGTCAGTACGAGTCTAAGTGTGCAGAAACAAACATGAACAGGAAAAAGCTTCAACTGACTTCACAGGAATTAGAGGATCTGCATACAGATCTAAACCAAACTAAAGAGTGGTAAGGCTGTCTGTCTGTCTGTCTGTCTGTCTGTCTGTCTGGGGCTGGTGCAACCTTCAGCAAATCAAGGCTAAAAATCAGGACTGCATTCGCTCGTTAACCAACAAGACTAGATTTCGATTTTTGAAAATCGTACAATTTGATATCAAATTCTAACTTTCCGTTTAGGCTGTGTGAATTATTTGGCATCAGTGCATGGCCTAGAAACAGAATTATCCATATCAATAATTGCTGAATAAAATGAATAAACTTGAGATTCATCAGGACAAAAAAAAAAAGGAAAGCTGAAAATGTTTTAGCGAAATAAAAACATTTCAACATTGATGACATCTGAATTCAATCTTTCTCAGAAGATTATTTTCAGCGAGGCAGCCAGAGAGGGTATGTCTGATTTTTTCCTGGATTTTTATTAAGGATTTTATATATAGTCTAGGCATAAATTTGATATTTATTATGTTCGTTTACTTAACTAGCTATTTCCCACACTGTATTATGTAATGTGATTCAGCAGTTAATTGGTGAAAACAGATCTAAAGAAGAAAGATCAAAATTATGTGAATGACAGGCAGCTAAGTGACTTTTTTAATAGCCGGCTTGGAGGAGCCCAGAGGCAGTTTCTCAACCGATAAATGCAGTCCTTAAGAATTTTCCTGATAAGAACAGTAGCCTTACAAATTTATTTCCATTGGAGCAGCAGCATTAACAAGATTCTATAAATATCCAGACTTTGGTTTCTTGTCATTGTTTCAAGGGATTCCTTTCTGTAGGATTCCACTACAGTGGCATCTTTTTTAAGATGCTTGCTCGAGGTAGGTTATTTCCGATGTGCGAGTTCTTCAAAAGTGGGCTCTTGTATCCAGAAGGTGATGGAACTGGCAAATAGTTTCACTCTATTGCCTGTCTTCAACAAACTAACACATTGTCATATCAGGTTGCCAAATTATTACGGCAGGGTACTGCTTTCTTAGTGACACCTGTATTTAACACAATATTCTGGCCGTAAGCTTATTCCTCCAGCCTCACTTGAATACCATGTAGGTAGCAAGAACAGGATTCTACATCTTCATAGATATCTTATAGGTTGTCAGGCGCAATAACTTTGCATGGAGTTGATTAGTGACAGTTCTGCTTACTGTGGTGTGGCTGAAGCCATTTGTTAGAACTGCATCACAGGTGGCATAGTAATCCGGTGGTTGAAATGCTGGCCTGCTAAGGTAGGGATTGAGTCCTTTGGGGAAAAGCTTGGTTTGGCATGGATGATTCTTGTTGTTCTTCCCCAAGTGAGTTTTCTCTCTCTCATTTAAAAATGAAGGGCTCTAATATGCAAAGTACTGATCAAACTTCTTCATTTCCATCACTTATCTTACATTTCAGGTGAGAGGGTGGCCCTACACAACTACTTGCTTCTCTGATTGTACTGGACTCAGAAGCATCACTGATGAGATTCATTCCAAAAAAAAAAAAAAGTTGTTTTTCATTAATTAAAACCACCAAACTTTCACTCCAGCATATCTCTCTCTATTTATTTTCTATTTTAAGGAGTATCAAAGAATTTTCCAAAATGGCTTCAAAAGTGAATTCCCATGAAATTTTCCTGAAGAAAGTCGTTTCCAGGGTCATCGATCACAAGACAAAAATTTCAGTAAGTAACAAAACAATGCCTTCAATGTTCGGCCCTTTGTCATCCAGGGAAGGAATTGATGCTCCATCTTTATCTGGTGAGAACGACTGGTTATTATCAGAGTATCCCAATATTGTGTCTGTCCGTCTTCTGTACCAGACGCCATTCTGACTCTGGGTGGGCGGTTACACCCATGTTGATTTTACTGAAGACGTGTGTTGGTGTTCACTAAAAGAAATGTTAGAATTTTGAGCGCTCTAAGTTAGATGCTGGAATGAATGCCTAATTTGAACTTATTTTACGCATAATCAACATATCATACACACTTGTTATTACAGCTTTTAAAAGATTTCAGAATTTTCACTTTTTATTAATTTCTCAGTTTATAATTACCAAATGATTTTTATTTTTCTAGTTATTTACTCTGTATTAAAATTTTTTCCAAATACGTATTGTTGACACATTGACCCAAATTTATTTAATGTTTACTTCTGGTCTCTTCGACTCCTTATGTACTCGTAATTTACATGATACTGTGTCCAGGGCCCTGAACAGACATTTTAATTAAGTTGTAAATTTCTGTTACTTTATTACCAACAGTGAATAATCACGTATTTTTTGGGACCTGCAGCTATCAGTAACATCTATGAAAATTAAGGCTCCAGTGTTACTTGATATAATCTTCATTCACTACTATAATGGGGTCTTTCATGCACCTGAGGAAAGACTAAATTCAATTTGTTCTAGTTAAGGGAAGGAAAATAAATGTTTGATCATGGTATGCTTCATTGAAAATGTATTTTTGACAGAGTTTAGGCACTATTTAAATAGTTCTTGAACTCTAAAAATTATCAACTAATTAAGATATATTCAAAGATATTATTATTTGCCTAAAGATGCACATACTTTGTAAATTTAGATGTATGCTGGAAGACTTTCAGCTACATTTGGTGCAGCTAGAGAGGGGGGGGGGGGTGATTTGGCAAACCTAACAGGCTCAGTGAATAATTTTGTTATATCACATGAAATAACCAATTCTGAAAAATACTACCTGAGCTGTAGAAGATACAAGGGAATGGAGATAGAAATCTCAACCATAGGTACAGCAATGTCTTTAGGTACTGAAGCTTCAACATCAAATATCTATGCCAGAAACCTTGCTGCAAGATGTGTTTTCCACTGAGTTTCATGGGTGCACTTCAAATTCCTGCATGGGCCAAATCTGCAGCAGAAGAAATGTGATTTCACACTTGAAGTTCAAAGACAAAAAAATGTGATCCTATAAATTTTCTGCAAGCAGAAAAATGTGTCAGATCTGAATTCAGCAGCACTGGAAGCTTTGTTGATACACCTTGTCAGATTTATTAGGTAAGAATTGATCCTGGAAGAAGTAAAACAGAATCTGACAGCTTTGACCATGTCAGCCAGAGCTAAAATCTTTCTTTTTTCAAAACATAGTAGTGTAAGTTCTCTGCCGGCTGGTACAAGGAGTTCCCCGACCTGGAGTACAACATTTCAGAAAATGCTACATTTTGTTTTGTTTTTGCTGCTTGCTTCCTGATTGTTTGGGTCATAGTAAAGCAGATAATTCCTGGGTTCATGGCAATAGTCAGGGGTTGAAAATGAAAGGAAGCCAGAGGAGAAACTCCATACATTTTACTGGTAAATCAGAGCAGTAGTAATGGATTTCACTTGATTCACAAGAACGAACTCGCAGACATGCTTCTAGACAACCGAGGAGGAAAGTGTTTTGTGGAAAAAGAAGAAAATCTTACCAAATGATGAAGTGATAGGAATAGCAATGAGAGGTAATGCCAGAGATGGAAACTTTAACAAAATAGTGTAGCTCCTTCCCTGTGCTTATGGACAGGCTGCAAGGCATGGATGTGCAACCATTCCATGCTACATAAGTGGTGGATGAAAGTTTAAGAACAATGGCAAGACAAATATGAATGACATGTAAAATATCTAAAAAATAAACACTCCAGCATGGACATTACACTGATACTAAAGCAAATTTCTTGTTCTTTCGACTGACATGCATATACTCTTACATTATAATGGAATTTCGCTGCAACAGCAGCTCAGAACAAATCAGACATTCAAAATTTTGTCACAAAAAATCCAATTTTTAAATGCTGCATGAGATAATGGATCAAGGAAGTATTAGCATCAAGCGTGACAGCAATTATGCATGGGGTCCATAAGACTAATACACTGGTCTTTGCGAGTATCAGCCCAAGTCAACTGAATAATTTGATTTTCATTTCCATTTCATAGATTCTCTACTTGATTCAAATCATGGCTTTGAGCCAGCCACTTTAGAACTGGAATTTTCTTATCTGTGAGATACTGCCTAATGGTGATGACAATTTTTCTGATCGTTATCATGTTAGAAAATCCAGTTGAAAGGAATGTAGTTCTCAATATGGTTCTAGTATATTGGCCAAAATGTTTGGGTAAACAAACAGGTCCATTATTCCCTGGCTATGATGAATAGTGCTCACGGCCTTCTCTTAACAGCCCCATACCATAATGGATCTGCCCCAACTTTTAACCATCAGTTTGGTACACTTTGGATGGAATACTTCATCAAATCTTTGATGCACGTAAATCAGACTATATGCTCCAAACTCCTGGAAATGCGATCTATTGGAACAGAGCACATATTTCCAGGGTCCAATGGAGATGGTCCTTAGCAAAATGATTTCAAGTCCTCGGATTCTTCAAGAAAACAAAGGGGTTCTTCCTGGCAATATCCACCATCAATTCAAAATCACAAAGCCATTTCTGGACAGTTCTTGCAGAGATCAAAACAATGAAACTAAATAACGAAACTAAGTGGTTAGTGAGTCTGGAGAGGAGTTGGACCAATTCATCGAAGTGTCTGTTGCATTGCATATGCCAATACAATGGATGCAATTGTAGAATACACAAAAGTTGATCACCTTAGCAAAAGAGCTGGGCAACTAGATGAAAATCCTAACAGCAGTACAATCAACAATGTAATCTTTCTATGGAAAGGAATCGGTAACAAAAAGCAAATAATGAGACTGCATTTAAATCATTTCTGGATGACCTAAAACCCAACAAGATGCCAACTAAAGTTCAGATTGAGAAGTTTTGAGAGCAGTATCCAGCTGAACTTAAATCACTTGCACTGCTTCATGCTGAAATGGAAAAGTTCGCACAATCTCAAAGCATTAGATACAAGAATGCTGCTGATTTTGCAATTTGTGAAAATCAGTAAGAAATATGCCCCAACGTTAACAATGGCATGCAAAAATGAAAGGAGTTTGGTTAATAACTTCATGTTCTGTTACAGAATATGATAAAGTCGACAATGAATGATTTTTTTTAATTTACGGAGACTATCAACTGTGTAGACCTCCTCCTGCCTTTGTTTATTGACCTATTATATGTATGCTTGTTTAAATTGATGGTGCAACAGCTGAAAGGGATTGGTGGTGTACACTGGCTACATCTTCATGCACAACCACAGACAGACCATCTTGCAATAAATATTTAAGCCACCACATCCTTTCAGCAACATACTTTCTGAGAACTTTTCCTACCTCCAATGCCCATTTTATAACTCTAACTATCATTCTGAAAAGGAGCAAAATTGGCAATGTAACTAAGGGACAGATATTGTGCTCATTTAAATACATAATTTCAGTTTGCATTACTGCTACAAACTATCTGGTAATTTATCTATCTGTGTGTGTGATATTTCCAAGACCTTCAATATGTACAAATATTTTTTGTGTACATGACTATATTAAGGGACTGAAGTCTTCCTCCTAAGTCCAAGACTGCTGACCTCTGGGTGGATTTCAAAGTTACTCAGTTTTCTGTCTTTTTGTTTTGTAGAATCGACTGACTGCCACTTTACAGAAATTGAAAGAGCAACGAAAAGAGGAGGAGAAAGACATTTACATACCTGAATAAGCTAAAGACTGAATCTTTATTATTTTTGGTAAACTATTTCTTCAGTTCAAACTTTGCATGTACGTCACAGTAACTGTCTTAATTTACAGGCATTTTGCATCTGTGTTGCGAAGAAAAAGCATCTGTAAATGGCAGGTGCTAAATTTGACATTACGTGCATGTCTGTCAACTTCACTTGTTGATTTTAGTTTGGGAGGAGGGTAGAGAGAATAAAATGCAAATAGAATCACTGCTATTAGAGCAGATGAATGAAAAACTGATTACATCAATGGCAAAGGTGGGGGAGACTGTCTGAACAGCTGAAAGCTAATCATTTTCACACACTTCACCTTTTGTATTTAAAGGAACAATTACTCATTTCTCTGTAGCTGTACAGTTTGGTTACGTTCTTTCCAAATAAAATTCTGATGGTTTAGACCTTCTAATTTTTTTCTTTTAGCAGTAGCATCCTTGTGCTTTAAGTATTTCCTCAGATTATCCACATCCCACCTGCTGGTAGATGAAGGTGGGGTAACTCCATTTGTTGCTGGTTTAGTAAATAAAATCAGAAAAAATTTTTAAAGCTGTTATCACATCGGATGTCAGCAGTCAATTGAAAGAATACTTGCAAAAAACATGTTGATACTGGATTTATACAAGTAATATCATGGAAAGTAACAAATGTCATGTTCAAAATTTCCCCGACAGTAAAAATCCATCTCACGTTGGTTTTTCCTCTTGACTTTGTCCATAGCTATAAAAGGAAGGTAAAACAAAAAAAAAGAACATGCAGAGGCAGCCTCAGTACAGCCACACCTGAACTGAGAGGCTCATGGAGATGTTGGTAGGAGCCTGCATGAAGCCTCCAAGGCACTGAATATTTCACTCAATCTCTAATGCCATTTCAGAAGCCACAAAACAACTATTCACACAGAGACTGGAGACCAAAGACAGACCATCAGCCATCAAAGATGGGGGAGAGGCAAAATGCAAATCACTTCTTTCCAATGCACTGTCAGTCATCAACAGCAACGGGGAAACAGATACCATGCCTGCGTAATGCTTTTTTTTCTCGTGTAACAAATTTCGACAATCTGTTTTTGGTGTGAGGTGCAATTTGGGCTATTGAACAATCACAGCCAGTGGTCATCTGTCCAAAGATGGCGCCCCTCACATCACCTGTGTGAAAAATGAAGATCGAAAGAGAATCGGATATCACATCTGTGCCATGGACTGGACCAATTAAAACCACACTGAGTACGTGGGCTATCCAGATCATAGTGCATGTTGGTAATGGGTTGCACTACTATTAGTTTCAGAATAAACGAAGGTCATTTGAATTAAATGTCAAAATTTTCTCTGTACACACTTCACAGCTTTGAAGAATGGTAGCGGAGAGTTGTTTCATTGCTCACAAGACAGAAGAACAACTAGATTTTTCTTCAAATAGTCCGGAGGCTGGGCCAAAGAGAAACCAAACCAAAGATTTGTTGTTCTACTTTTGTCCATTAGTGTAATAGCAAAAACAACTTGCATGATGATTTTAGACAACTGGTACAGTCCTGTCAGGCCCACAAAAAAATTCACTGCCAGTAGACTAATTCTTTGGGATGATTACCATTGAATAGCATGACCAGATGAATCCTGAGAGAGGAAATTGCTGATTGTGTTTTTAGTGATACACGATTTGGATTGGACTGAGATATGTTCAAGCATCTTATGTCACAGATGTCAATAGAAGAATTCTTTCTTTCAGAACTATGTCACCTCTATCATTTACATACCTTTGTAATACGTAACTAGCATGTTGTCAGTGGTATTGGTTCTGAATTCACCAATGACAAGACTAGAAACTGTCCTTAAAGGTAAAGCCCACAGATGCGTTTTCTCAGGTGCACATCTAATTTCAATGATCAATCAGTTCTGCAGGTGTTCCACTCACCTTTGCCCTTAGTCAAATGTAGTTCCAGATGTACATTTATAGGCTTAGTCAACCAGTTGGTATAATGTTTAGAAGTAATTTTAACTGAAGATAATCCAATAAACAATAGGACAAAATTAATACTAAACAGCATCTGCACGCAAAGTATTGCCCATTAATTTTAAAAATGAAAGTTGTCACAATTAAAAAGCAGCTTATGACAAAAATGGGCTTCTGATGCATTCTTTTGATGAATTATTGATACTAGTCAAACTCCACGATACAGATACCAACAATGTCAAGCTTGTACTAGTTACCTTTGCCTGGTTTCTTAACGTCAGATAATTAATGACAAATAGTAACCAACAACTAATGTTAATTGCATTTTTTTTCCTAAGCAACCCAGGCTAAAATCTAATCCAGACTTCCATTTATGCTGAAATTCAGTATTTCGAAAATAAAAATCTTTTTAAAAAGGGGGACAGAATCTAAAAACAGTTTTTTTACCTGTAGTTGCCAAGGCTGCAGACTGGTGCACACTTAGTTTATTGGGTGGCCTTTTTGCATCTCCAATTTCTGCTAAAACCAATGCCTGGAAGTACACGTGTATGCTTTTGTATTTTTGTTCATATTAAATTAAAGGAATTCTGCAATATTTGTTTTAAGGCAAAACTCAATTCAGCATAATTCTGACTCCACTTTAAAACCCAAACCAACCCTTAATATATATTTACACACACAACTTAGTACATATGTGGACTGCTCAAATAAAACCTGGCCAGACACAATTATCTTGGCAATTCTATTTCAGCCAGGTTTCTCTTGAACAACCCTTATACACATATGTGAATACGCACACATCAACAGAAGTGTGCTGCAGTTTAAGGTAACTTTGTATTTTATAGAAATTGGGTGTGAAGAAACTTCTAGGATGTTTCTCCTTAATAGATCAAGTCTTCCATGGTGACCCATCTTGTTAGGGAGACCTTTTGGCAGGCTTGGGAAGAGCATCAAGCTGCTGCCAAACTGAAGCTGTTTCCAACCAGGATTTAAATCCAGGTCCTTGGCAGTTCAAATAAGCTCACTGGCAGACTACCATGCCATCCTTGAGTAGGTTATCACAAGCTAACAAACTATAGCCAAGATTTAATTTTAAAATTCTAATTAACGTTGTGATTTGTCTTTTAAACTTTATTTTTTCTATAAGAAAACTAAACTGCAAATTTCAACATCTGAAAAGTCAATTTAAAAATAAGTTTACTTCAACACTTAAAACACTGCCCTACAAATATAAGAATCAAGGGATACATCATTATTAGGTACCATAAGGAAAGCGAGGTTAAATGCGCATGAACCGCCTTAAGGAGATATTAATGATGGCAAATTATTTCAGGAGTTAAAGCAAAAGTACAATGGAATCATGATATATTTCCTCTCACGCCTAAGTGAGCTTAAAATTCTCTCTCAGAAAGAATTGAAATGCTTTTTTTTGTTCTTCTTTGTGCACAGGGGGAGTTAATCCCTAAAAGTCACTCAGCTCATATCGTTCTCTCGGCAAAACATTTCTGACACAAATGGCTCTCCTGAGACTGCTTGCTTTCATCGGAGATTACTTTAAATCCAAAATTAATTCCGAACACTGCTTCTATTTCTATCTTTTGCTTTGAAGTTTCTCCCCTCTTGTTCCAGTAGTGCTTACAGTGGATTATCCCAGAAAGCGCAGCTACATCAATCTCTCACCATGCTAGGTCGATGTTGAGATGATCGTATGGCCTAAGCCTAATTTCATTACAACACCAGATGTTGAGGCATGAAGGAAAAAATGGGTTGTGGTAGGTGATGCAGTCATTTAAAAGATTCAGGTTTCACTCTGACACGCAAGTCTCAAAATCCCAAATAGCTGGCCTCTGTTTGATCAGCCTCACTGTGTGTAAGGAGACAAGAAAGTGATTATACAGCTGGGGATTCATTGATCTGAACAAGCGCATACACCTCTATGATTGGCTGAACCAGTGGCATTTGTAATTTCCTTGCAAACAGACTTGGTTCGTGTGCTGATTACTTTCTCTCGTACAGACCTTGCACTCTGTTAGTGAGATCTATGTATTGTCAGTATCACACAATTCATACAGGGTTAGTACAGGATGTCTTGCAAGCTCTAATCATGCTCAATTAAAGGAAGATCTGGAATTATCTGGTCACTCCCCCCTCTACCAGGCACTGGATGACCATCTGGGCACAATGTAAATGGACATCATCATTCATGAAAATGATGTTATCACAAATAGCACTAGCATATAGCCTCATGTAAACGTCAAAGACATCAGCCCATTTCGTTAAACCTGTCATAGTACTGTTCTGGAAAATATGGAGGGCAGTCTTGGTATCCCAGCTAATCCCTTTCCACATTGATGAGCCACCTCCATAGCAGTCATATTCAGAAATGCTTGTATCTTGAAACGTCTCTACACTGGTACATTGATCTAAGGTCCAGGAAAAATCTGGATTCATAGTAGCATCTGCAGTCCAGTCTCCCTATGGTGGTCCATAGTGGTATGTGGCTACAGGCTTTTCTTGACCACATACCATTAGCCTAACACCATTTACATAGTGTTGGAACTGAAAAATTGACACCTGTTGCATTTGAATCTCAGATTTAAACTCACTCCAAAAACGGTTTATTCTCCCTTGCAAGACCAAAAAAGCGAACTTGGCAATACAATATTGACTCTGATCAGTTTCTACCATGTCTGGCAGCACAATCAGAATTCTGGTGCAAACTCCAGACCCTAGAAATGACACTATGGCTCATAAGAAGTTCATCTGCCATATGGCAGAGCTGCTCCAGTCTCCAGAATATCAATCCCTCTGACAAGTTCTGACAGCAATCTAACATCGTGTGTGTCGATACTGTCATTCTGTATTCAAAACTGACTAATTCAGTGATGAAGCACATCTTAAATGGCATCATGATACACATTGACATTAACATGAAAATCTGAGGAAAAGGAAAGGGATTAGAGTTAGGGGTTGGAAATAAATTGTACTTGTGTTAGATGCAATATTTATGGCTGGTAATCATTTCATCTTTAGCAAATCTAATTATTATGTATGCCAGTAAAGTTGTATTTGCTGTTGAATGTCCATAATTTTGTCCAAGCTTAACAAAATTTCAGAACACCATCCATTTCACGTAGCCTGACTTAACACAACTTTTCGTTGATCGTCTGTTTTCCACGTTTTATGCAGCATTGGGTGTTTGTTACCAACAGCAGCTACAGATGTTTACACTGTGTAAATAACTGCCTGGTAAAATGATGCTATTTGAAAGATCCTACTGCAAAGTGTCAAAAAGCCCATGGTAAAAACAAACAGATGGATCCTGCACTTTAGGCTTCTCTCTCAGGCCTTTCTGAGAAAAGCCTATTATGATGACATTACAATGGGACCGAAACACATGGCTACATCACCCATAGAAGTGCTACCTGCTTCAGTTAATGTAGAATGACTGGTTATACCAGTTGTATCCAGCCAACATTGTCAGGAGGCAGAGACCAGACGATGTAAAGTACAGGAGTGTAACTGTCATGCCCGTCAGAAATTTGCACAAGCAATGCAGATCTTGGAATAATTTCTCCTAGCTAAATTATGATTTAATCAGTTGTTTGCTAATAAGTTTACGGCTTTCTGTATGAACAATTTTTAGACTGCAGGAAAGATCTGGCAGGGAAAATTTTACTTTGGGCTGCTCTAAACACTAGATTTTCCTTTCAGCTAGTGATTTTCAATTAGAATTTGGCAGTGTTGTCATATATGAGCAATATTCTGTGCCCAGTAATCCTTCCCAATCTAGAGCAACATAGAACACAGTTAATGTTCCTGTGGGACAGCTCCCACCCTCTTTAGTGCAAGCCCGACAAAGTTTAAGACATGGCTCATTAGTCAACTAGGTCTGGTCTCAACCAAACTGAGCATGTCTGTGATGAGATTGTGCGTCAGGTTAGGCCATCATAAGAGCACAATATAGAACCATCAGCAGCAATGTGACAATTTCCTTATAGCTCAGATGCCAGTCCATAAGCCATGCACTGTGCTATAGCGACATCTGGCCTCACTAGATACTAATTTTTGTGGGACCTTAGAGGTTTGCCACATCATGTCTTTCAAGAATGTTCAGTAATGTTCAAAAACTAGTTTTGACCATCTTCCCATGTATTAGTAGTACTTATATCATAGCATACATAACTAGGCATCATGTTTTCAAAGCATTTAAATTAGCTTAAAAATAAACATGGCACTCCTCAGTAATTTTAAATCAGATAAGGGTAGCCCAGTGGTGGACTACTGGACTGCCATATTTGAGGGCCCAAGTTCAAATCCCAGTTGGGACTCATATTTGGCATCTCTTTCTGACATGGTTTTCTCTTGCTCTTCACCAGCTGGCCAAATGTGTATGCCACTCCAGTTTCCTCCCATATCTAAAAGTGGAAAAGAGCTCCAGTAGGGTTTTCCAGTACATTACAAAGGTTCCACGGGTAACTTTTGATCACTGATCAAGAGTCCCCAAACACGCCCAGGTAACTTGCTTGTCCACAAAGGATAAATAACTGCACACATTCCCCTTCGCTCACTGCTAAGAGTGAGGCATCCTTAAATCTTTAAAGTCAGGACAGGATTCACCAAGAAGAAATCAAATATTTAACTTGTTCTTATTGCTGCAGCTGCAAGTGGGTATTGTACAACTAAAGAAACAGAAAATGACAAGATGCAAGATTGTAATACTAATTGAAATGACCCACTTTAGTTTGTAATCAGTGCCAGTCAGTCATACAGAAACACTTCAAACTGCAGCTGTAGACAGGTGAAACTGCGGGCTAATGTTTAATATAATGAACCAACAAAATGTCAAAGATCTGTTTTTCTGATGTCTCAGTCAAATTACATCCATTTTTTCTTGTACAGTACATACAAGGGAAATGATCCTATTGAAGAAATGTAGTGCCACATCTATCCACTAGGAAGCATTACTCATCCTGTACTGTGTAAGAGCTGGCACTACAGATTTCAACAGGAAAATTACCTACTAGAACTTAAAAAAAGAATATGAACCACACCTTCACTAGCCAATCAAGTGGGTTTCCTCTCACATAAAATAAGGGTTCTCACAGGGATTTTACTGTTGAAGTTGGCAGTGCCAGGCCCCTTATGGTACAGGAGAGGCAGCTAGCTAACCACATCACTACAATCTCTCACTAGGGTTGTCTCTGTGTAGAGACTGGCTGGTGTATGCAACAACACACCTGTTATACAGTAAGATGCAGGTAACCCGCCATTTGAAGACCATGTAAAAAAAACCCATAATTTTTTAGTCTAAACATAACATCACACAAAGTGAACTTCATCCAACCAAATCTTGGCAATGTTATTGTCAGTCACTGGGACCAAATTTAACATACAGTCTCTCTCTAAATATGCAAAAAGAGAACAAACTCTTTTTAAACAAAGCTGAAACAGTTATCTCCCTTCATTAGTTACAGTGTGTTAAATAGTGATTTACTTACTTTAAAGTTTTGCTCTTTGTGTCGTGCAATTTTACCCATTTGAAAGCTGGTGCCCAAAAAAAGATGGTTTTAGGTCCTACAAAAGAACAAGTACAGAAAAATAAGACAGCATCTTGTCCACATCTTTGAAAATAATAAATTAGTAGGATATGGAACCGTCATGTGCCCCCCCCCACACAAACGTTTCAAACTAGTGCTCTCATGGTCCTTTCAACAAATGGATGCTCCCTGAGATATTAATGTTTAGTTAGATTATAAATTATGTACAATTTACAGCGTACAATTCTCGGTTGTTTAGATGCAAAAAACCAGTCTTCAGAATGCAGCCAACTACTTAAAATTAACAACAGACTTGTATCAGGGTCTTGCAGAATATATTAAATATAAGAAATGTGATGATTTCGAAAAAGAGACATTCCAAATGACAGAAATACGTTCATGTAAAGATGAAGAGAAACGAGAGCCAGGAGGAATAGTAGTTTTTTTGATGACACTGACGAAGGACAGGGCCCTTCAACTGGTAAGAGAGCCTTTCTGAGGAATATTTCCTACCCAGTTTGCAATGGATCAGCACCGAGGTTATCAGAAAGGCTCAATTCATGCACCGACATCAACAATGTTATAACTAGTAGGGAAAAAATTTCATCATTGACAAATTGCTGTTTAACAACGTGCTTGCCTGAGACCCAAAAAATGCTAAACATGGCGCTGAGTGATATCGCCCAATTCCACCAGGGCATCATTAGGCAATGGGTTTATCTAGTGGCAAGATGGTCTTGAGCACACTGCACGCAACATCTCACTAAAGAAATCAGAATTGCCATCTTAAAATGATGCCCCAGAAACTTGTGAAGGATGAACTAAACTGAAGAATTGGAGGAAAAGGTCCTGCTAACGGCAATCAGCTGCATAACTCACTGCTTGCAAAAGGGACAGAGGTTACTTACAGGGCAATATTTCGAAAAGTTATTAACAGGAAACCCCCATCCCCAAAAAACATGTGCAGCAGTTACTAATGTGAAAGCTGGCTGTTCTGATGAAGCAGTCTTAAAGTGATACCATGACAACTATTTATCTATGTTCTGATACATGTTTTATCTAATTTTTCCTGCTTTTTTTAAATGTTTTTGCTGAAATAAAGCATTTCCATTAATAGTAAACCGTTGACAAGACAGATAACAATGTTTTCGTATAATTAACTCAATTTTTAACAGCAGTGTAAACTAGGAATAATAGAGTTTCGGGCACATTTTATTACAATTACTGAGTAACCAAAACGAACTGCCACCAGGTATCGCTGGTCCATGGGTCTAAACTCTAAACGTAAAATCTGCAACATTTTTAGCCTGCCATCAGTATATGACTAGTTCTGTCACATTTTAAACAATGGACATAGTTTGTAATATGATTCGGCATGGCAAGGGACCCTACATTCTTACATTGCTGTGATATCTAGTTCCTCTTCTTCTAGTTTTATAGCTCAGCTCAGACTGAAATAAGGTAGAAGTATGAACTTCCTGGGATAAAAGCATTTGCATTTTAAAAATACTACTTTTTCACCCCCCCTTTTTTTTTCTACAGAGGGGCAGAAAGTATTAAAACTCTCTATAGCTCTGTTAAAGAATAGGCATTTCTGCTCACTGCTTGTACTGCATGATTGACAAAAGCATTATGCCAATTTGAAAAACAGAAATTTTGATTGTTTAACCACACAACCATTGAATGAACACTGAATTGATGCTAATATATTTCTTAACTTTCCATACACAGAAATTTAACTTTGTTCCATAAAATCCTCTTTATAGACGGTGTTTTTAAGCAAAACATTTGTTTTTGGCCAATTTTTGAGCACATGATATCAAAACCTGCCGTTGGTGGTTTTCAAATGGCCTTCAAGGCCGACTGTTGAAAAATCAAAATTTGTGGTTACTTCTGAGCTGAATGAAGCTGCAGTAACTCTGAACCTTGAAAGGTGGCCTTTGAGGCCAGGCTCTGGTACCTCTGGATCCTGCCTTTAATCCTGAGGTACCTTCAATATGATTTGAGGCTGCTAGGTCACCTATTTTAAACGAGTGCAGCAAACTAATGTAATTTATAAGGTTTTTGGAAAGTGGCCCCAAAATGGCCTTGAAGGCCTGTGTGTGGTAGCTTAAAACCTTGACCACTTTCTGAAGTACATACACCCAAAATTTGTGGCTTAGGTGCTACGGTTTGGCTGTGAAGGAGCAACAAACAAATACTTGAAAATATGTATTAGATATATGTATATAAGTATGCACTCACAGGAATTTTTAAGAGGGGGTTCAGTGAAGGCATCACATTCACAGATAGTGAATATAGTGAAAAAAATATTCAGAATGTAAAATGGCAGATGGAGTACTCACAAAGATGCCTTGGCCTCCACAAAGTCCTGGCATGAACATCACTGAGGCTATATGGATTATATGGCTACTGAGAAAGTCAAATGACAACTAAACGCCTTTGATGAATTGTGGAAAGTGTTACAAAATATTTGGAACATCATCATTTCACACTTTTAAATTGATAACTTGTACGGAAGCGTAAAAACAAGATATTGCACTTTACATAAAGTGAAGAGGGGCTTACATGCCAAATATTAACATACAGTACAACATATTCATTTTGTTTTTTGTATATTTTCTGTAATAATGCATCGTGTGTATAATATACACCTCTCAGTTGCAATTACTTGACTCACACACAAACAGTCCCCAACTTACTGAAGAGTTTGTTTCTGAAGTTTTATGTAAGTTGATGATTTTTCCATGTCGGGTTTTAGTACAGGCTGGTCGACAGGACTGTTTTATCCTTCATGTACACTACTGCATGGTTATGTTAGGAAGTTCTCTAATGGTATACAATGTTCTGGTGACTGAAATACACTTATACGATGTAAATACACTGTTAAAGTAAAAGAAGATACTGTTGCATTCAGGAGAAAACTACATGTGATGGCCATCAGTAAAAAAAAAATCATTCATTAAATATGTCTGTAACACATCACATACCTCGATGGCTCCTCCACTCACGGACTATTTAGTGCTTATGTAATCCATAAGTGTGGCAAAATGCCTAAGTCAGAAAATTATTTAACTTTTATAAATCTTTTCCATGACTTCGGATTTGCGCAGGTCAGGCATTGTCAGTATACATATTTTACCCCCAAAATTTCAGTCATGTTCCTGCAAAACTGTCTGTTGTTAGACCAAGAAACTGGAGATTCTCCTTTATCTGTAACTAAGACTACATTCAGTACTAATTATTCTAACTAAAATTGCTCAGATCTTTTTTCCAAGCTGTCAATCTTCGATGCACAAGGAGGATGGGCCCCAGGGTGGAAAATTTACTCTGTACGGTACAGTTTAACATACCTTTTGGCCGTGAGAAAGGTTTTCACCTTTTAAGGTTTAACTTCTAAATCCTTTTGTGTCTTACTATGGTCACTGCCTCACCGTTCAGTGCAAGAGTGCATTTAAACCTTGTCCTAGGGGTTAGTTTTGTTAGACCAGCCATGCCAATTCAACAACTGACTCAACTGCCTGGGGGCTCATATTGCAGGCTCCCCAGCTGGGGGGGAGTGGTCACCAGCAGAGTCCTTGATCTAAGCTCAGCGATCATAAGACTCCCTTCAGGCACCACTCAGGGCTTATGCCCCACCCCAAAACCACATGTGGATTTGGTAATCTACCCCCTCCAAAAAAAGTCACACACACACACACACGTTAAATATCATTTGTACTTGCATGACCAGTCTACTAATCAAATCAAATCAGATTGCATTATTTTAATACCATCACTATTGATTACCCTAATGCATGTTTTTGTATAATCAGCAAATTCCATAGTGGTGTTAGAAACCTCGATATTTGATATTACTTACATGTATCAGAAAGAGGAATCCTGGGGTAACCAACTGATGACATGCAAAATCTCAGAAAGTGTCATCTATAACTCTCCAAATCTGTCATTAAATCCATTCTTAATCTATAGAAGATTCCACCTTCACCAATTTTTGTACAAATCTCTATCAAATGTCCTCCCTGTAAGTGTCATAAAATCAGGAAAAAAAAAAGAAAACTATAGCAAATTGGTTAAGCAAGTTTTTCCAGAACAAAAGCCATGCAAATTGTTTTAATTAAGTTATTATCAGAGTCCAAGTTTCCCCCTTATTACACTTTCAAGTAACTTACCTACAATCAATCTAAATGATCTGCAATTATCAGGATCACATGTTGACCACCTTTTGTTCTAACAAACATTTTTAGAAAAGGGTACCAGGCCTTCTGGCAGGCCAGTTCTAATGGATTCCATCTAGTCCCATTGCTTACCTACCACAATTTAGCTAATTAAGTTTAAAGAGTTTTCTTCTGCAATAGCAGTATCAGATTGCATCAGTATTAACATTTAAAACTTCTGCTTGTGAATCCTTTTCGACCATCATCAATCCTGTCCTATTTTGATCATCTTGCAAATTTTGTAAGATCATTTCAGATTCCGGTATCAACACCATCGACAAGAGACAGATGAGGCCCAGATAAAGAGAAATTTGCCATAAGCATATATGGCTGGGTTTTATTTGAATGTCCATTATGTTCACATTAGAACAAATGGACTGCGTTAAATTTAGCATTGCTCAAAAAATGCTTACTAATTACTAGTATTTGGAACAAATTAACAGAATTCTATCACAAACAAATGCAACATCCAAAATCGCATGATCTCTAGCTGACCAATCCTACAACTTGGAAGGAGGAACAGACCTAAACTACAATTGGAAGTTTTCTAATCCCTCCTCATCGGTGTAGTCATTCGGTCAAAGAAAATGATTACTTACTGATTGAGAAAATGTATTCTGTAGAATAGCTAGATCTCAAACATATATATAGCACCTACTGTCACAGTTTATTTTGAATAGATTTTACCCCTATGCTTTCTTTAAAACAAACCTGCCATCAATATCAGCATATACCAAAATCATTAGATAGGTATAATGCAACTTCATCACCATACTATCATTTCTTTCCAGCCCCCCCCAAAAGGGTAAGCATTTATGCTTATCTCTGCATCACTAATATCTTCTGGTTCAGAGTCTCTCTAATACCTTTAATATCAACTTTTATTGCTGTCAACCAACATTTCTCAATTTTGTTAATGCCCATTTAATGCAAAAGGCTTCCATACTTTTCATATGCTGACTGTACGTCTAGGAATACTGAACACACATTGGCAAGACTATAATTCACACCAGGTGATCAGACATTGATCTATATGTTCTAAATCCTTCTGATGCTGGTGTAGCATTGTTGCACAACTTATTCCATTAGTTTAGCTAATTGCCTTTATTAAGTAATCTATTAAAAAACTGAAGTACCAATTCCTTCCATGCTTTTGGCAAATGTAGAATCACTTCATTTACAATCCCATCAAATCCTGGGCTTTTGTTACACCTGAAGCACTGCAGTGCTGTTCCCAGTTCTGCAAGTGTGAAAGAACGTGTGCTTTAGCCCTATTTCTCTCTTCAATGACTTTCATTTGAGGTTAACTGCCATGTAAATAACCTCACTGGTCTCTCCTACAATCTCTGATGAATGCAAGAAAAACTGGTCTCGAGGCAATACAACAAATACATAATGTGTGCTCACAGAACTGTCTGAAAGAGGTCTGACATTCATGTTGCAGTAAGTGACAGGACACCTTGGCCTGCCAGCCATTGTAAGACTGACAAAAACTTCCTGAGCCAACACTAAAGCTATCTCAAAGTAAAGCACTCGTTAACCCAAGGATGCACGACAGAGGTGAATCTGAAAACAACGCACACCTTGACTTGGAAGAAATTAGAACTGGTGCACGAAGAGAATTTCCCCAAGTTACCCAGGGAATCTATGGGTACTTAGGAGGACTACACACAGGTCATTCTGTGCTAAATAACCTATGGTCAGGCCATTTAAGAGAGAGAAGCTCCAATGCAGCTTGAACTGTTGAGCACACATCTCCATCCACAATACACCCAGGCTGTCCCTTCAAATGCATCAGACCTACAGAACATTCTCCAAGGTTGGATCGCTGTCTTGGGAAGACCATCAACAGTTCGCCAAAACGTCGGACCCTCTAAGGATGCACCAACGACCTTCTGCGGGTCAGCAAAGTACATTCACAGAAGGCAGCTACTTTCACTTTATGTTGGTAGAGAGCAGATGATTGGTTCGGCCATTTCTCGCCAGGGCTAACCAGAGATCCGATGATTTCCCCCCCCCCCCCGGACACTTCCGGCACCTTGAGACACCGCCTAAGGAGAAATTCCACCCCCCCTTAAAGTTTCATCAAACCCCTTGTCCCCTTAACTCCCCCCCTTTTTTTTTTCTTTTAATTTTTGCCTTTTGTGAAGTCAGTCAGTCGTCCCGCTGTTGGTGGGAGGGGGGGGGGGGTGGTTTGCCCCCTCCTCCTACCAGCCCCTGACTACACACCCCCTTAACCCCACAGAAATACCGCCGACTACTTCCCGTTCCTCCTTTACCTGCCTGGTCAGCAGCAGTTACCACCACCCACCTGACGACCGCCCTCGTCGTCCGCACAGGTACAGGACCTGGCCGAGTCTCGGCGTCACCGCCGCTCACGGACGACCTGAGGTCAGGGAGGTCAGGACCGGGGGGGTCGTCGTCGTCGTGACGCCGGACCGGAAACCGTTTCGAACCTCCTCCTCCTCCTCCCACCCACGTAGACGGAATCGAAAACTAAGTCTATTCCCACCTGCTCTTGTTTGATTTTTTGATTTTTTTACACGGTAATAAGTAAAGAGGCAGCGGCGTTCCTGGGTGTTCGTCTCGGCAACGATGGCCACGTGACCCGGACGAACCTCAAAGGGAGTTAATCAGGTAAACTCAGAGGAGTTGACGATGGAGACAGAGATAAGACCTTGGCTGGATTAGAGGCCAATATATATATATATATATATATATATATATATGTGCCTTCCTTCCAGAATGATCTGGTCCCCGATTACGAGCAAAGGTACAGCGGGGACCAGGTGGTGGTGGTCTAACCCGCTGCAGCTATTATACGACTGTACATAGTAGCCTCCTCCGCCTCCCCGAAGATCAACAAACAGATCGGGTGGGGGGGGTCAGCCCCCCTTCTTTCTATCTTAGAAATGCCGGTAATCCGTGCACGGTCGTTGTTCTATGCCTACCTGGGGAACTGAGAACACACCTTTCTACTTTTCTTTTAATCCTGGGCCGCGCACCTCTCACCTGTCCCGCCCGTTCAGGCGTTTACCTCTCGGTACTGCGACTGAGCTTTCCAACACCCCCGCCGCTGTTATTAAAGTTATCAACAGTGTTAAGGGGTTAATATAAACTTAGGCGGATTTAAAAGGCTGAGGGCCCTGCGTCCTGAGCAGACTTCCGGCTCCCGGAACGTTTACCTGTCTGCCCAGTGGGAGAGCGAGTGCGGAGGACCCACGGAGCATCCAAAAACATGTTGGCTTCTTTTAGGGTTAGCGTAAAACAAGACATCAATATTAAACTGCTCGACAGATTTCGTTTGATTAAATACCCGGTTTATCGAAAGTACACCTGAACATTACAGTGTGAACAGGTACTTACTCGATGGTAGTTAGTCAAAGGGAAATAACTCTGAGAGCCACAAAACAAAAGATTTAGTCGTTATACTATTTCGAATGTGCACAAAGAATATATATATATCTATAATTTGCATACTCTTCAAGAAGTTACACATCTTTTTAATGTTAATCCTAATGGGAAAAAAAAAGTAATATCAGGCAAATAACCTTGCCACGCCAGCTGCTGCACTATGTAACCATTGGATGAACATTCGCATTACCATACAAAATAGCAGTTTCCCAAGTGTGCAGATCTTGCAAACGCTACATAAACCTAATCCCATTCATACAGTAGGATATTCCAGTAAGTAGACATAGGGTGCCTCCAAAATTTCTGGATCAACATGCTACATTGGCCATCTCCACTTCATTTAACACCTTTTGGAATGAGTTTTATTGCGTTATGTCAGCATCGTCCAGCATCCTGACAGATACACTACAGCTTTCTTCAGATCTCAAGAAAGATGGAGGTTTTCTGACATCTGTGTTGATACCATCTAGTTTGCTATGGCATTGTTGTCCAGTCTGTGGTTTCTTTTGCAAGTATAAATTTTCATCTGTACTTGTGTAAACAGGTTTTTGCTTTTCTATTCTCATTTACATTGTACAGAAAAACCTTCTTTTTTATCCTATCAACTAACAGTATGCTGTAATAAGTAAAATGCTTAGCTAAAGCTGACTTTAGAGTACAGATCCATGAAAAGTTGAGAATCAACAATAGAAAAATGACAAGTTAAAAATTCCAATTATTGCAGCATTCCAAATGTTAGTGCATATGCAGTCTGAAATTGGTTTCTATCCGCCCATAGTTTAGAAAACCTCCCATCAACACAACACTACAAAAAAAAAACTCAATGATCGCATGCAAGTTCACTTTAATATTGATTTGATAGCTAAACATTGAACAGCAGCTTTGAAGTTTGTTAATTGTCAGATAAAAACCATATATTCAAATAGTGTACACACACATGGCTGCTTTAAATGCAAAATGGTAGCAAAAATGAAAAAGGCTGAAGGGATAAAGAAATTGAAAAGTCCAGTTGTGGTGCTTCTTCGTTATGTTGTTTTAGGTTTTTTTTTCCAGCAGTGACTGTAAAACATGCAGGTGAGATCAAACACCATCTCTGGTTGAAAACTACTGTTCCTAACACTTTTGGTATTAGCCATAAATGAGGAAGTTGCCAGTGTGCTTACATTCAAATTAAGCCTAATCTGATACCATTATGGTGATTGCCATATTATCTGAATAATGAGTTTTTTCATACTTGTCATTTGTTTCTATATTTACTTTAGATGCCAGGCCAAGTTCTTAAAACAACACAAAGCACATGGTAGATGTTTTATTTTATGTAAACTGCAAGTTGGAGCTATCATGTAAGTAAACAGTCAGTGGAAACATTTTAAAAATATTTTTAATAATTTCAATAAAGTAAAATTTATACAAAAAAATTTTAGAAACCTTTACTATCATAAGTGATTACACAAATTCCTTAAAATTTGGAATTTGCATTGGTTAGTTAGTTTAATGCCATAAGTTTTGTGATAATCATGGTGATATATTCTCAAAAATTCTTGATTAAAGTATTCCAATAAAACAAGAGATATCCTTTAAAAAACTAGTGCATTCATTAGTTCTGTACTCCACACAGTACATAAAAACTTCAACAAATTGTTGTAAAACTCAAATCTCAGAAAAGCCAAACCACATAATATATTCTTTTCCCTCCCCCAGCCCATTCAAAGCTAGAATCCAGCATAAAAATAAATAAATGCAGATACAAGTTTGTATCCAGTGAAGTATTTCAGTTACTTGCCAACAATTTTTCTTTTAATTTCTTAAATAGCAAATTACTGCACTATAAAGAAAGGAATTGCCAAGTCTGCATAGCAAATTAGACTATCTTTGAATAAACAAGAAAGCCATTTTTAAAGGCTTCACAAGGTAGGTAAGTGTGTATATTTTAAATTAATTTTCACATTCAAAACAAACAAGTTATTGCCCCCGTCTTTCCTCCTCAGCTTCTGATTTCTGCTCTTCCTTTAGACTTTTTCTATAACTGAAAAGGAAAAGAAAAAAGGTGTACATTGCATTAAAAAAAAATAATATTCTTAATGAGCTATTTTACTGCCTTTTCTGGTGATTTTACAAACCCACAATAAGTTTAAGGTGAATGTAAATGATAATCAGATAAACTAACTTAGAAAACCTGGATAGTACCAGAACAGATTTAAAACTAAACAACAGACACACTAGTCTATATTCAGGTATCAAACAGAGCCAGCAATACAAACCGATGTCTGCTAATTGAAGTACTTGTTGTTGGTTGACTGACATGCTGTCGGTACAAATTAAAATTAGTCAACTTCTCTTCTTGACAAAGTGTTTTTCTACTCTCAATGTTGCTAATTAAAATGTAAAATAGCTTGCAGTTTTTTTACTCATGCAAATTCCTCATATCTGGTGGGGTTTGAGTCCAATGAATACTGCATAAAAAAAATACTAAATAAGTAAAACTACAAATCCATTGGAGCAAAGAGAGAGAGAGACGGAGAGAGACAGCAATGTGGTAAAATTTAATTTCAATGCTAAATATAATAATATGATAGAAAATTATGATATGGAGAATTTAAACAATGTTCACAGAATATGGCTGCTGATGCTATTTGAGAACAAAATGACATAATTACTTGCTGATTAAGCTGTTCAGAGACTTTACAAGCTTTTATAAATTGTAAAATAAACAGAGTTAGTTAACCCTCACGTACATGGCCCTGGCCTGTATGATGTGAAATGTCCATTTAACAAGTTTTAAAATTGTACACACACACACAAACAACACTCAGCAGTTAAAATCTTTTTTTTTTCCAAAACTTGTAGGATGTATGTAAAGGGTAAGGATGAACAGATTAGTGGAACCTGAAATATTATAGAAGTATGGGGGAAAAGTAAAAAAGAATTTTTTAATTCCAAATTAGTTTTATAACTGCTTCTTTGTCATACATATTTTCCCATTTTTACTACCATAGAACTAATAGGTAATAGATACTGTACACACATTCTGAATGTTAGAAGTAATTTTTTTCTTATAGATTCAATGATTTGAAAAAAAGTTACTAGTGAATTGTGTGATTCAGCTAAAATACTTAATTAAATTAATAAATAACAATTTCTAACATAACGTCCGATAAATATTGTGTATCATCTCAATCTTTAATAAAGAATTCTTTTATCTGCAATTTTAAAATATTTTTTTTATTTTAAGGCATCATCAACAAAAGGACCAAGAAAGCCACCACAATTTCTAATACAATACACAAAGATAAGTGGTTACATCGCGCAAAAAAAATGTGTACATGCATGGAGAGCACCACTCACTTGTAGATTCTACCTAACTGGTATAAACCTGTCAAGCCCACAAAAACATTCACAGTGAACAGGCTGTAGTTCTTTGGGATGATAACCATAGAATAACGTGACCAAATGCATCCTGTAAGATGAGACAAAATGATGGAAAACAGTTTAACAAAATTATAAGCTCTAGGTTATTCAGCTTTTCTTGTGTTGAGTCCATTCCACTACCAAACAAGCTAGCTTCGCCAGACTTTCAATTTAACATCATATTCTCTAGAAATGTTCAAAACTCTTCCTCAACTATTCAAAACCATCTGACAGCTTTTGTTTATTCGCTGCTATCTATAAGAGGGCGTAACTTCAAAAACGATTAAGTCCCTCCCAAAAAAATAAGGAAAAACTACTCCAAATCAAGAATTTTACCTCCCTTGCCTTATAGACTTAAGGTTGAGAGAGTTGAAGATAAAATGGAAATTAATATTAATGGCTGTCAGTAATAATTAAAAAAAAAAATACATGATCAAAGTTATCCCTTAGCATGAATTAAAGATCATGATTAATTTGAAATCAAAATAATAAACTCATCGAAATATGTATATATAAAAATGAAATTCTACATTTATCAACTAGTATCTGTTTATCAGAAGCTTGCACCTCAATAATTACAATCGAACCCAACTTTTCAGTTTATAAATTATAGGCTAAAACTAACAGACAATCCACCTATTTTACATTTCAGCATGCTGGCAAGAAATGAAAGAAATCCAGGTACTATACAGTTTAAAAATGAGAAGTAATCCATCATGCAGAAAGAGGACAAACGTGTAACTTAGCTGAGCAGTAGGCAGAGCCTTCCCCAATGTTTTGGAACTTACCTGTAGCTGCTAAAGCTGTAGACTGAGTAATGCTTAGTTTTTCAGATGGTCTTTTTAAATCTCCTATCCCTGCTATAACTAGTACCTAAAAGTAAAAATAACAGGAAATAAATTTCTCACAAATATCAGAATAGTCTTGTTTTTCTGGATTTCATTTTTTTTATTTTTCAGTAAACTAAAATGCATTTAATTAAATGGACTTTAAAAGTGTGCACTGCTTATTTTTGTACTTTTATTAGAAATCTTTCATTTTTCTAGTGTGTGTGGCTTTAGACGGGTCACATTTTTTATGTTGGCACATACATTTAGAGTACAGCAAGAATGAATCAAGTTTGCTGATTCCAGATGTCAGGTTGATTGCAGATTTTTCTGCTGTTTGAGAGTCTTGTTCTCTATCTTTTTAGCTGCAAGTCTAAACTGGCCTGCACACACACAGTCTGCCAGTTCAGGTGACTGAGTGTCACTCTTTATAGTTCATTGGCCATGACGTACTAGATACAATGTATCAGTGAGTTCCATTGAACATTCATCTCTAGTACATAGATAGGCAAGTCTGTCCATCTAGTGGCTGTTGTAGTAGTCTCATTCATATAGATTTTCTGTGCAAAACAGTTTGAATTGCAGTTTCATGTTTATTAAAGCATTAGTTTTCTTTTTTTTCTGTTTGATGTTCAGATTCATTTCATATAGCATAGTTTACCACAAAATAAAAGACTGATTGATAGACGGATATTGTCTCCATGGCAACATAAGTAATGCATCCTACATCTGGCTGGTTGTCATATCTTGCATGTTTAAACCCGATACAATTTAAAGTGCATGCACTATTTAAAATACCAGTGTTCAGGTGCCTTACAATACCAGTTAATAAATAAAGTATATAACTGTTTCAATAATATTCAACCAAAATAATTTATCATCACTAAAAGTCTTAGTGCAAAATTTCACTGGAATATTTTTTGGTGGTATTTTTCAGGTAGAAAAGAGCATAATCAAACGCGAAATAAGTTTAGGAATATTATGTGTGTAAGGGAAAAAAAAAGGCTTTCCAAATGTGACAATGGAAAACAAAAAGCTGATTGTGCAAGCACATTGGAAATGTAATAGAAAAAAATAACTGAGCAAATTAGATTTTTACAATAGAATCTGAAGAATTTAATCTATATTTGCCCCCAAAACATCTAAATTCACATGAAGATAACATACCTGTCACCATCAAGAGCAATTATTTTAAAAGGATTCAACCTATTAAAACAAAAACTCTTTTTAATGATTTCCTTTAAATAACAAACTAACGTTTACTTATTATCTGATGTGTTAACACCCCCACTGCTTATGAGCTCATGTTAGTACACCATACCAACTGAATGCAGCACAAACACCATACAACACAATGGTTTCCCATGCCTGTTTGGAAAGTACTGATAGTTTTAATTTACTGAAATTAATGCAACAGGAAAGTTACTAAAAAAAAAAAAAAAAGCAGAATCTGACTAGGGGAGAAAAAGACATTGCTCATTTGGTGTCTTTCATTATTTATAAGCAAAATTGAAACTACATCCATGACACAAATGACTGGATAATACAGATGGTGATCCAGTAGGTAATTTTCCCGCACCAGTGGAAAGACTGCATTTCATTCTCCCATCCCAAGATAAAGCCTTTCTATTTCTGCTATAGAGAATGCTGGAGTCCTGCAAAGTAATCAATGCACATGCCATGGGGTTGATTCAATAACCCTTACACACAATCTTCAAGAATCTAGATAACACGATACAATTTTCTAAGTTACTTACCCATTTAAATGCCGGTGCCCAGAAGAATATGGTTTTAGGGCCTGGAAAGATTAAATGGATTAATTAAAAGTTTGAAACTTTTTAAGAACGTCTCTACACGGACTCCTACCTCCTCGTTCATGTATAACCTTCAAGGAATAAAGAGTACCAGTTATCCATGCTTAAAAATCAAATGAGTCGTCAGGTGTTTTGAGGTAAAGTTGCTGACAATCTGAATTTTTAAATGCAGAAATCACTCAGGCAAATGCGTGTGTACAATATATTAAGACGTATTACTTTCCTTAATCAAATTCGCGATCCATTTTAAATGTTACAGGCAACATCATGTACTGTCAACCTCCAGAAGGAGTACATCTGAGCCAAACCATGGCTGCATTTTTTTTTTCTTTTGTAAAATAAAGTTGGGTTTCTTCTTTCTTTGTCTGTCCGTGTAACCCGACAACACCAAGGCAGAAAGTTGGAATCCCCTCTGTCATTTGCTATTAATCCCCACCCCCCCCTCCTGACTGTCACAAGTAGGGATCTTCCCACCAGCCAGCCAGCCACCATTACTCCCCACCCCCCCCGACTCCCGACTTTCACAAGTAGGGATCTTCCCACCAGCCAGCCAGCCACCATTACTCCCCCCCACCCCCTCCTGACTGTCACAAGTAGGGATCTTCCCACCAGCCAGCCAGCCACCATTACTCCCCCTCCCCCCTGACTGTCACAAGTAGGGATCTTCCCACCAGCCAGCCAGCCACCATTACTCCCCCCACCCCCCTGACTGTCACAAGTAGGGATCTTCCCACCAGCCAGCCAGCCACCATTACTCCCCACCCCCTCCTGACTGTCACAAGTAGGGATCTTCCCACCAGCCAGCCAGCCACCATTACTCCCCCTCCCCCCTCCTGACTGTCACAAGTAGGGATCTTCCCACCAGCCAGCCAGCCAGCCACCATTACTACCCCTCCCCTCCCCCCCTGACTCCCGACTGTCACAAGTAGGGATCTTCCCACCAGCCAGCCAGCCACCATTACTACCCCCTCCCCCTCCTGACTGTCACAAGTAGGGATCTTCCCACCAGCCAGCCAGCCAGCCACCATTACTACCCCCTCCCCCCCTCCTGACTGTCACAAGTAGGGATCTTCCCACCAGCCAGCCAGCCAGCCAGCCACCATTACTCCCCCTCCCCCCCTGACTCCTCCCGACTGTCACAAGTAGGGATCTTCCCACCAGCCAGCCAGCCACCATTACTCCCCCTCCCCCCTCCTGACTGTCACAAGTAGGGATCTTCCCACCAGCCAGCCAGCCAGCCACCATTACTCCCCCTCCCCCCTCCTGACTGTCACAAGTAGGGATCTTCCCACCAGCCAGCCAGCCACCATTACTCCCCCTCCCCCCCAAAAAACAACCAAACAAGCCAATACCTGCTATGGAATACACTGTTACCCCCCCGCCCGCTACAGTCGCATCAACGCGAATCTATGGCCGGTTTTTCTCACAAATTCTGTAGGGGAGTGGTAGGTAGACTGCGATAACCGTGCACGACCTTGGCTGGTTGACTGATCGCAGCTGATGGTCCGACTAAGTAGAAGTTGTGGGTAGGGAGGGAGAGGTCGGACACCGCTTTAGTAGTGGTAGTAACCACCGAGAAATGCCAGAACAGGGAGGACGACAAACAGAAGAAGAAGCGGCGGCGGCCATGTTTGTTTGTTGTTTGTCCTACACGAACGCGCTGTCCCGTCTCCCTCTCTGTCCCCTCCTCAGCCACCCACCGCCACCTACCTACCTGCGGGATGGTTCCACAGCGGAACCAACGCGGACGGAACGAATTTTTCGGCGACAGCTATAATACCGTTGTATATGGCAGACATAGCCCGCGAAAGGAGCTTCGAGCCGGGGGTGTGGGCGCGGAAAAGGACGACAACCGCACGCGAAGGTCGGGGAGAGGCGGAAATTCGCCCCCGGTCGTCCTGACGGCCGGAAACGGGTGGCGCCGCCTGCCGCCCGACCGTCTGCTCGGCGTCCGAACTTGTTTTTTTTTTTTTTGTTTTTATTTTACAGGTAAAAGTTTCCATCCTTCGCCGACGGCCGCCGAATGGATGGAGGAGGGTTAGGCATAGATAGCCATGCCATCAGATCGGAAACTGGATTTTCTTTCTGGTCCGATTTCTAGCCGAAATAGTGGGGGGGGGTTGTCTTTTTTTTGGTGGGGCTAGGGTTAAAACACCTCGATGTCTTTAGAATAGATTTAAAATACATAAAATGTTTCTTTTTCACACGCTCACACACACACACACTCTCACTCACTCACACTCTCACTCACACACACTCACTCTCACTCACACACTCTCACTCACACTCACTCCACACACACCACACACTCTCTCTCACTCTCTCTCACTCACTCACACATACACTCACTCACACATACACTCACTCACACACACACACTCTCACTCTCTCACACACTCACTCTCACTCTCACACACACTCACTCTCTCACACACACACTCTCTCACACACACACACACTCTCACTCTCAACACACACTCTCACTCTCTCACACACACACACACTCTCTCACTCTCTCTCACTCACACACACACACTCTCACTCACTCACACACACACTCACTCACACAGTACAGAAAGAAATATTAACATTAATACAATTTGAAAACAATTTTATCTACAAGTCTCTGACATCACCAGGTTGTGCATAAAATCAAGATAAGTTTTTCTTTTTGTGTGTCCAGAAGATTCTTTATTTCTACCCATTAAATCTGGTATAAGTCAATTTAAGAATTGTGTTGATGTACATGATATCTCTTCCTTGGATGGGTAGGTGCGCTTTTCATAAGTCATGGTGGCTTTCTGTCTTCTTCTAACCACTAAAGTAAACTATGCATGTATTCACAGCAACATCGCCATCTCCAATTGGGAGTTTCAATAGTCCTGGGTCACTTCCATGATCCAATGTATAGTATTAGGGAGAAAGGGTACTTCTGTAACCCTGCACCACCCGCAAACAAACCAATCAAAAATCCCTACTGGACTCCTCATTTTTAGATATGGGAGGAAACTCACATAGCTGGGTAGATTCACACCATAGTCATTCATAACCGATACTACTAATAATTATTTGCATCCTCTGGTGATTTGCAGTGAGAAAAACTATGTTACCAACTTTTTTTTAGTATTGCTGCTGTACGGTACTAAAAGCTGAGATGAAACACTAAGCCTCTTGACTTATTTCTTGCCATTTCACTCCTCACTCTATGGAAGTAATTTTTGCCTGGACTACCACAACCACATGATACAACTTGGGACTGTAGCCATTTTGCTAAACTGATTTTGTCATCACATTATTTATTGCTTATCTTTGAATTTCTCATGTCTCCCAAGATTTTACAAGCAAAATCCAGTTGTGGGTGGGCAGCTTCATTCATAGAAAATGGCAGATCTGAGTAAAATGTCTTCCATCAATAACTGATATAATGAAGATTGTTTCACCTCTCTCTTACCATCTTATTTTTTTCAAATTTCTGTAATTACTATTTTTGATGGAGTAGCCCTTCTAAAAATAACCGCTGTTAAGTTTGGAAATCTAGTATTTAATATTTTTTTTTTTTTTTTTTTACAATAATTTTTTGGTTTGGAAAGATGAGACCAGCGTGCTGTCATATTTATAATTACCTGCCTAAAATTTCTTTTATCTTTCTCTGGTAGACAACAGAAACCCAAGTAGCCTGTGTAAAAAAGAGTTTACCTTAATCCTAGTTAAATATTTATCTGTGTAAATTAGTTGTTTCTTTATTTTTTTTTTTTGCACTTTGAAACTTTGCAGATAAATGTTTTTCCAGAAAAAAAAAAATCTTGGTTTCTTTCATCAGAACTGCAAAAAACCTTCTGATTTTGCATATGTCCATCTGACCCCCCCCCCGTAACACTTTTAAGGGGAGGTAATACAGTTAAGAAAACAAAAGTTGCTACATTTCGTCAAAGGAAGATTTACTCTTGTTTCTGAAGCCTTTTCTGTCCTTTGTCATTTTTTTTTTTTTAATTGCTTTTTTTTCCTCGGAGAACCTGACCTACTAAAGTTATGATATTTTTTATATAAGTATAAATATTCATATGCTAGCAGTGAAAGGCTCTTGCATGGACAGGTTAAATGGCAGAAGCCATTAGCGACTAATATGAAAAATGAAGCCCATTGTCCTTTTAGGTGGTGAATGCACATTGGCAGGGCCCCTTGCATATTGATGGTGCTTAGACTTTGAAAACTTTTACAAATTATATCCTTTCAATATACATTGGTCCAGAAAAGGGTTGTCAGGGCTTTTGATCCATCATTTTAAAAACCAGTCATCAAGTGTAGTGGATTTAAAGCAGTGGTTAGACAGGCATCTAGGGTATGTGGAAAACAGATCTCTCATTCTTTAATGGCTGTCTTTACTCTTTTGAATACCTGGCTGTCGCTATTTTTGTCCTCAAACACAATTGCTGTATCCCACGGGAAGATGGAGCGACAGCTTGAAAGCCGAAAAGTGTGCTGAATGTGTGGTTTACTGGAACCTCACCGAGTCTGGATATGCATTCTGTTAAGCACACATTGGAGCATCTTGATAGTAAACTACCAAGACCAACGATTTGCATCTAAATAGTAGGCTAGATGAAAAACATCACAACTTTACATCAGCAACTTGAGGCCTAGCTGCTAAGTTTGTGTAAAAACTTGAACCAGATCAACACAATACAAGTGGTGATCCTACAAAATACTAAGAATGTTGCCTGTGAAGAAATCTGTTCAGATTACTAGGCTGGAGATCTATATATTACAAACTCTGTTTTTTTTTTAAATGCATGACTATGTTACAGTATATTTACAAAAAACAGTCATTTGATGATTGTTCTTTTTCCTTAATATTCAGTGTTTAGGTTTTTGTCTTTGGCAGCCAGACAGACCAGGTGGTTTGTAATATTGGTAAACAAATCAAAGAAAAATTCAAAATTCTTTGGTTAAAAAAAACAAAAAAAAAATGTGGTTAAGTTTCAAGGAAAATACATCCCAGAATATAAACTAGCATCTTTTGTGATGTCAGGCCCATATAGTAAGTTATTGTTTTAAAACATTTGCTATTCTTTTTCCAAAAGTCAGAAAACTTTGCATCTGTTTTGATCTGTACTTATATTCTAAGGGAAAAATTTTAAAATTTCTTTATTTGGTTTGGTTGGGAATGGAATTTTCTAAACATTATTTTTCTTGAAATTTTACATATAGTTTCTATTAATTAATTACAATTTCTAGAAATCTTTCACTTATTAAACAGGGGATTCTCTAAACGTTATTACTGGTATATGCATTTGCTTTTGTAGGTTTTTGTTTTCATCTTTCTGCAACAATGAAAGCTTAATAGAAAAAGATTTGTTTCTTTTGTTCTTTTTACATGACTGAGTTCTGAGCAGAAATTTTTCCATTTTTTTCTTCCCTTTGATCTATTTCTAAATATATAGTAATCTGTTAGCTTAGAAAATCTCTGATAATTTCCTCGGGGAGCCATTTATCATTCAGGCAAAAGAAAGACCCCTTCCAGGCAACAGAGGAGATTGTTTTTCCTCTCATACAATGCCATAGAGCAAAATCTTCTATGATCTCTTTAGTTTCTCTCTTAATGCGCAAGCTAAAACTTGTTTTCAAGCATGATTATTCTGCAGACCAATCAACATTGTTTTTATGGTATAGTTCCTTTGTGCATGGCAAGTCAAGGCAACTAGATTTTCCCTGTGATATATTAAGGTAATGTTAAAATGTTGCTATACCATATATCATCATGTGCCTCTTGTGGCAACGTTAGAGTTGTTGATAAGAGAGTTTTACTAATATCAATGCAGTAGGGAAAAGAGTATTTGGACGCATTTTTAAAGCTGAGAAACACGGAACCATATACCTGCATGGATTTACTGGATTGTGATGATAGGCAATTTTGTAGAACTAAAATATTTTCTGCAATTCAATCAAAAAACAATAAATATACACTGGATGCCATTACTAAGGAGAAGCTGCTCAATCTGAGACGACGCTCTGATGGTTACTCATATTTGCATAAGATAGTGGATGAAGCATCGCAGAAGACAGAACTGTCATTTGTTCCAATGGTCTACCAAATTTGCAACACTGGGTTTGATGTGAACATTGAGGACAACAATAGTTGCACACCCCTGCGGCTATCCTTGGCAAAATGCATGCCAGAGCTGACAACAGCTCTGTTAAAGTGTGGTGCCACACCCACTTCTGAGGATGAATACTTGATAGCCAATTCCAAGTATATGAAAATGTCTGTACGCGAACTTCTTTTTGAGCGCTTTCGCCGACACCATCCTGGATACTGGTGGGCAGTGGAGTGCAACAACATCAACAAAGTGCGGCGGCTAGTGAAGTCGTGGTGCAAGGTGCACGTCTATAGGAATGGGAAGAGCCTCGTCCAGTTTTCAAAAGAAACAGCCAAGGACCAGGAGATTACAAAGTTGCTCGTGGAGAGTGAGGCAACTATTGAACTTGCTCATGCCATCATGGCAGGCGACAAAGAGCGGGCGAAGCTCTTTATTCACATCCAGTCTGTTGACCTGAACACGCGAGACATTTTCTATAAACAGGATGCCTTCCACGAAATCCAACCCCTTTCTTTACAGGATGCTGCTCTGAAGTTCGGGCATGCGCATTTGCTACCACTGTTGGCAGAATACTCTGAGTTCACCAAAGTCACACTGGCAGCAGGTATCAATAAAACATCCACCTTGTGTCTCGTTTTATGATATAAAATCTATGAAATACACGTCTCCATTATACCTAAAGGCAAACAATAGTGGATTCATTTTTGCATAGTGGATGCACCATAACTATCTACATGATTAGCTATATCAATGTATTAGTTCATTGATTAATCATTCAAGATAATTTTTGATTCCACGTTAGGATTTCCGTCTCAAAAAATGCACTATTTCTAGAAATATTTAAATTGGAAAAAAATTGTTTAAAATGTTGAAAAAATAGTCTTATGTGATGTAAAAATTTGTGGAAAACAAATATATTAAGTCATTACTGTAAGAACTGAAATAGCAATAGAAATGTTTATGTAGTCATGTATCTACATTAAATAAACCATCCCTTCTTTTTGTAAGCAGATGAAAAACAAAAATAAAATTAATGTTTTTTTTGTTGATGTTTTTCTCATTTACATTTGCGAGACTAATGTATTTTACCACATAATTTTCATTTTTATCGAAATGCTAAAGGTCAAATAACTTTTTAAGGTGATTTTGTGAAAATGATATTTCTTAATATCACAGTTAACGTAAAATTAAATTCAGTTCTTGATCAAGTTTACTGAATATTAAATCTAAAGTAATTTTACAATCACTAGCTTAACAAACATTAGCTAAAAGATAATTATAAGATGCACTTAAGCACTTAAAAAAAATGCAGGACCTACTTTTTTTCTCATCTCTAAATGATGTGATGTGATACGGCATCAGGATCTAGGAACTCATCTGGGGTGATGCAGCGCTCTGTGTCATGTGTAGAAATTTTGTTCACTCCTATTGATGTATGCAGACAGATCTGTAGTATGACACAAAGGTGTTGATGATACCCTGTTTCATCTCATCCAAGCACAGTAGCAAGTCTTGTAGATGTCATGCCTTAGGAAAGCCTTGCCGCGTAGGGCTGATTGTTATCCTTTGGGATTTCAAGTGTAGTCCGCATTTCTGTAGAAAGCGAAGGGCACAGAATATTGTCTACATACTGATCTCTTATCAGATTCTAGCTCAGAACCACTAGTTGATACAATCGGTAGAACAATTGTGTAAATTGCAGTCAAACCTGGACCCAGCTGCTTCTAAATGACAGTCTGACTAGTGGTACATGTTTTGGGCAGATGCCTATGCAAATTGCTAATATGTGAAACGTGTTCAGTTTGGATTGTTCCATTGCCCAGTCTCATCATCCCGACAATGTTGATTCAATTCACAAAGTACTCATAGTTGCTGTTAAGTAGTACAGATGATTAAGCCACCAATTCTGTCGGTTTTGATAATGCTTCACAGTATGAAGTCATGAAGTTAGCCTGATCTCCTTGCCTCTATGCAATGGTACAAGGCAACTTATGATGGACATGGGGATACCAAGCCAAGCAGCTATCTGACCTATGTCCAAATTGCCTAAGAAGCAGTCTCCATCAGCTTTTTCCAGTTATGGCATCTTTATTTTTTGTGGTAGAACTTTAAAACAAAATTCTTCATTTGATAGGCAGTCATTCAAACTTTCCACATGCAAGTGATGCTCTTATAACATCACTGAATTCTGTTGAACACGTAATGTGGTGTTAGCACTTTAGTGCATATCCAAAGAAAATGACATGGCTAAGTCAGATTCAGTGCTTAGATGATAAGTGAATGTTTCTGTGGTGCCCCATCGACATAGAACATCATCAATCTGTTACGCAGAACAAAGTTTCTTGCTCTAAAGCTATTGTTGCACAAATTTTAGTTGTTCCTTAGCATCAGTTTGGTTCTGTGTAGATGGGTAATGCTGCCTTAGAGTGCAGATTATTGTTTAGGGGTAAATACTGCATCACTGGGTCCTCTCCTTTATTCTAGTGATTCATTTCACATATACATTAGTTTCTCCCATTATTTGATATATATTTAGCCACCATGTTGTAAATCAATGGAGTGCTTTACCCCAAAAATTATTGAGTGTTTATTATTTTTTTAAAAAAATAAATGTTAAAAAAAGTATATTGTCTACATTCAGTATAACCTGTTTATGATTTGATTGCCAGGACAGTGTTTCGATGCCAGATCTCAACATTTTTTAAAAAAAATTTCTGACTAGTTTTCACAAAATTCTTTAGATTCAGACTTCAACTGATAGGTTTCCTGTTAGTTACAGTCCAACAGATAAAGGAACCGTGCATAGCAAACGTTGTTAACATACCTACCTGTTCACTCTTTTATGCTTGGCCTATACAGCTAATTAGAGCAGATGAATTAAACTTGCCCTGAATGGAAAATGTCCTCAAACAAGACTTCTTTGAAGGACAACATGACTAAGTGCAACTCTGCCTTTGTTAATCAAAGAGAATGGGGCGGTTACAACAGACGGGCACTAGGCACAGAATGCGTCCTGGGAGAAACTGATATCAAAAAGGATGGAGCAGTGAAAGCTCATTAGCTTTCATTTTCACTTGCGATGGAGGTTCACAGTACTAGCAACAGGCAGTTTTAAAATCATAGCTGACTCACAGCCATATTTCAAATAAATCAGTATATATCAATACAAAATATTGAGTTTGTTCATAAGCAGAAAAAAACATTAATTTGAAAGCAGAACCCATTTCACGATAAATTCGTGATCCCTTTCCGTTATCAATCAAACTAGCTTTATTGCTTGTCCGAGCTAAATTAGGTTAAAAGTATTTTTAGATCATAGCTTTTTTTATCGTAACTTATATTTTCAGTGGTGAGAGGGGAAACATCTACTAGGGACATTCAAATGAATCTTGTTGGCCAGATACCATTATGGCATTGCTGTCTCAGCCAGGCTTCATTTGAATGTCCTTAGTCAATTTATAGACGCCTGAAAGAGAATTCATTTTAACAAAATTTATATGTACGTATTTACCTCGTTAATGAATAATTTACCATAGAAGCCTGAAAGAAAGAAAAATAAAACCACCAGAGGTTTGGAATATATTTGTCAACTTCTAAAATACATTCTAAATTAAGGTAAAGTTGGACACGTGAAGGCTGGAATTTAATCAAAAGTAGAAATAATTTTAAAATGTGATAGGAGATGAATGAATTAAAATTCTAACAGCATACTTAAGAACATTGAATGCTGACATCTCACCTATCACAGATGTGTAATAGAAATAATATGAAAATGTCAGATTTTTTTGTATTATCAGTAAATTAATAATATTAGTTTTTTTTTCTCTTTGAAAATACATTTTAAAAAATGAATATTTTTCTCAAGATTAATACCTGTGATCCAAAACTATGGTGTATTCTTTCAGCATACGCAGAAAATATCTTCTAAAAAGGTGCGCTTGTAGTAGTTTTCTTAATTAAGATATAGTGTCACATGGTATGTGGTGGAAAAATTGAAATGACAGATCACTAACAGCAGCTACTAGATTGGGGCTTTTAACCAACTACACTGGTGGCATAAACAATGAAATAAGGTCGGCTGATGAACCTCCCTAACTCCTACAACATGTGGATGGACTTGTCCATGATTTTAGACTGAGGTGAATATGACTGTCACATTGCCATTGCGCAGTCGAAGTGATTACTGCAAGGAGATTTTGCAGCCCCATGATAGCATCTTGCAATGGAATAATGCCCATGTACACATTGGTTAGATGTGGCAGGACATTGCTAACATGCTGTGGTTTGGTCTTCTAGGTTGTTCACCCTTTCCTGTTTTTTTTTTAAAAAAATTTGTTACACTGAAATGTTTAATTTCACTTTGTGAATAAATTTTTGTTTGCTCCTCTCTCTATTTTTTTTTTAAGACTCCTAATTTAGTCAAACCAGGCTATTATCTGATCAGTTATTTAACCTGAGAGGCATAACGATTTTTTAAACTTCTGCAGATGTTGCACAGAAAACAGTTTTGACACACAACCATTCATTTTCAGTAAAAGTCAGAACAGAATGAGTTAGTATGGCATATCCAGTTTTCTTTCCAAAACAAAACAAAAACATTGTAAGCCTCGCATCAGCAAAAAAAGAACATTTGTAATAATTTCAGTCTAAATAATTTACAAAGAAACTACTATTCATAAGCACTTAATTTCCAACAAATACTATAATGTGTTATTTATCTTAGTTATATCTAAAAAGGTGATGGAAGATGGCTGAAGTAACCATCTAGCTTTTATAAGCCAAAAAATGTACTTTACACCTCCATAGGTAAAATGAAGTTCACAGTTTGAATGTACATCGCTGCCAAGATATTTATGGAATGCCGAGGATAACAGCTACTAGGCGATAGTCAGGTGACACCTAAGAGGGGGGGGGGTATAATTATGGAAATGCTCTTTAAGCTGGGTTCCATTTGAACATTCCAAACACATCACCACCATTCATGATTCCATTTAATTTCTAACGCTGTTGGCCACCGATCATCAAACACCCATGATGGATAATGAATTCAGTATTCTTGTATCACTCGCTGTTTTGGAGGCAGCCATCAAGTGATAGAGCCTGGAGCAGCGATGTCAGAACCCACACATTTGCAAGTATCAAAAGTTTAAATTCAATGGTGTTTCCCTTGAAATGTATGGCAAATAAGTTGCTATTAAGTTTAGCTTCTGGCTGGAGGATTTTCCCAGAATTCTAAGAATTGCCCCCTCAACCTTCGTGTTGTATAAATGGACTTATTACAATGGTGATCGTCTAGTGAAATATATATATACCTTCAGAGCCATGTACCAACGCCAGTACATGAGACATTCAGTGGAGGAAAACTGCTGCTCTCAGTTTCCTAACCCAAACAGGGGACAACAGAATGTGTGGGGTTAGCTGCATGCCTATCACAGAAAATCACTAACTTTACTCTTTAGGTGTGGGAGGAAACTCACCTGGCCAGCTGGTGAAGACAATCAAGCCAAAGCTAGCCTGGAGTCCTTAAAACATGCCTTAGTTACTCATTACATTAGTCACCCCAATAGAGTGCATTCCTCAGTCCTTTACTTGTCATTCATATATTAAAGCAACAAACCTAACTTTTGATGCCTCTTGTCATTTTCACCATTACTTAGGTCTAACACTATTAGCCAAGCATCTTCAGGCACGAATTGCTCAGGCCGACAAGTACAAACATGATATACCATACTTTTATATCATCATCATAGAGAATTACGTATTACTTTTATTCCAGCAATCAGATGAAAATGAACTTGAACATGTATTTTCAGATTCTCCATAGGTTGGACTTGTGACTAGTGAATTATGGTTTCTGCTTTATTAGTTGCTAAGAAAGTCACAAGATTCTGTGCAATTGCGTGAGTTTTACTGAAGAAAAATAGTTCCAGAATTAACGTATAATACATATCTGCAAGATTATTATTCAAGCATATCACATAATGTTGCTATTGTTTTGAAAGCATAATGACAAACAATTTTAATAGACACAGGGAGGCCCTTCAATCGTTTCTCTTGCTGTTCAAGTAGTGAAAAATATTAAAATCTTTAGTACTGTAGAATTAATATCTTCTGTTACCATTTCCATGCCAAAAAATTTCATGTGGCTGACATATGAATGAAGTATTGTGTGAAACGTCCGAGGCAAATGACACAGTCTGAGGATAGCATTAATCTAAGGTCCTCTCCCCAGATAAATTAACGTTCAGCAATTCTTCCTCTTGGTAATGAGTCAAGGGATAAAATAGTCTGTTACTGATATAACAATTTTCATCTCTTGACTTCACCAGAATCAGCATTAAACTGGCGCTGCTCTCATGCATGGCTGTTTGAATAGCTTCGTTAGCATTTGTTGTTAAAAAAAAATCTTTCATATCCACTACATTCTTTCTAATTATTTATTTTCAGATGGATGGAAAGACCTTGCAGGGCTAAAATTGGTATTTGAAACAGAATTCCTGTAGAAAGGAAGAAACTTTATTTTTCCAACCATATTGCGTACAAAGAATGTAAATTCTGACCATCCTAACTCGCAGCAAGGCAAGGGAGTAGCACAATTTGCCATTCTCTCTTCCCTTGCTGGGTTGTGGCAGCTTCACTAAGGAACATAGTGCACATGAAGGCATTACAGCAAATAAAAAAGGAAACAGAATTCACACATCATTGTGTAAACAGATCATATCATGAAAGGAATAAAAAAAAGCAGTCAATTTCTTTGGCAGTTAACTACAAAATATGGACGGAATCGTTTCTCATCAGTTTCTTTTTCTAAAACCCAGATTATTTTTTAATACTGCAAATGTTTATGATATACACATGCACATACAAAAAAATATCACAGTTAAATTGAGTGGCCAGCGGCAAGCTCCGCAGACCATTTCACTCCACTGGAGGAAGAAACTGCGTCATGAATTCTGTATTATTCCAAGATAAACAACAAAAAAAAATTATTATATCTTTTAAGGATGCAAACCCTGTTTGTCGTAGGAGACAACTCCAGAGAACAATACAAAACCGGTCATGACACAGGCACATAACAGGACAAGATAGATTTTTCAAAAAATTATGACTATCATTTGCGAGAGAGGTATTTAAGACAACTGATTCTCTCTCATTACAATTTGAGAGAGAGCTAGAAGTTCAAACCGGCAAATGCTTTCTCCAACCCATTACAGAGGAACAAAGGTAACAGCTGACAAACTTTACATCTTTTTATGACCATCCAAGCCAAGTTTTCTTCATATTGTACCCATTTTTTGGAGTGTACAATTCTAAAACAGAAACTGTTAGAATTGTCGGCCTCTGTAGACATTTTAGGAGCAATAAAAAATACAAAAGAAATTACTAGCTTGTGTTTTCAATAAAAAAAGGAAATGTGCTGTGCTTCAGATTGCTTAATTAATGCTAAGTTGTAGAGCTACATGCAGTACGAGGGAAATTCCACTGATTATCTGATTGAGAGGACCAAACTAAAACCAATATCTTAGTCATATAAATCAGCAGCAGGTGCTCTTCCTTTTATGATTTACCATTGACAAAAACAAGTTTCCTCCAGTGACTGTTAGCAGTTTTGAAAAGGTGTTTTCAGATACTGCATTGGAACATATGAATAGGAATGTGACATATTTCATTGGATGGAGAAACAGCTTCCTTTGTTAGTGTCTTGTGATCAAACGTTAATAACTGCTTTGCCTCATTCACGAGAACCAGAGTTGTACAAATGACATGAAATGTTGTATATTAGATAATTATATTAATTTCTGTAACTTTCAGAGATTTAAGCTTATAAAATACTGAAAGTATTGAAACTATTAAATCTGAATAGTTTAGTTAAAAAACATTTAAGTTGAAAAGCACTAGAACATTTTAAAAAGCTTTGATACTTTACAAAAACAATTCTCCCCATTATCAATAATTCTAAAAATACTAAGAGATGATATAATTTCTTTCCTAAAAAATAGTAACAATAAATTTTCAAAATTATGTATATAAATTACTTCTATATTTATTTCCAGACACTATACTCTAATTTGAAATAAAAGTTCTGACGACTACTGAGGTCTGCCTGCACCTCGACATATTTTAGTAATCTTGTTTCAACTCTTAAAAGACAGTTAGGAGAATGTTTTGGGTTTTTTTTTTTTTAGAAAAAGGGTCAGCAGCAGCTTGGAATGAGTTAATACTAATACAAATACATGGGAATTTTTTTGTTGGCAGCAAAGTTTAGCAAAGCTGAAATAGCCATTAGTGTAGAAGACAGACTTGCAGATCCACAAGAATTCTGCAAACAAAACAAGAGGAGAGAGGACAGACAAGTGGTTTGTGGTCAGTGATGAAGGGAAAGACTCAGAAAAAAGAAAACAAAAACAAACTGGACATCAGAACCAACCAGTGTTTGACCTTTAACAAAATAAAGAAGCAGGTCAGGTTTTTTGTTCCACTAACAGCTGAAGCAGTTGACCTCTGGAGCACTGCATTGTGAACATTTTTTTTTTTTGTGCTTTTATCAGCTCCCAGCAGACAGAGGTTTGTTCCTTACACTCCCATTTGAATGTGTCCGTACACCAAAAATTTGTACAATGATGCTTTTTTATTTTACTTCTTTTCTTTCCGATTTTCAATTATGGCTAAATGAGTTTTCTGAAACAAAATTAAGAGGCCGATAACAGAATTAGAATTTTTTTTTTTTTTTTTTTAGATATTTATGAAACAAAATAGAGATATCACTTCAGCCATCTTTCATTAGAGAGAGAGAGAAAAACAAACTGTGTGATAGTACTAAGTGATAATTGAAAATATTAGGTTATCTTCCCCTGGTAATGTAAGATAGAAGTGGGGGGGGGGTTAAAACAAATGAGCCAATTTTGAATGTGCTATAAAAAATGAGCTGTAGTGAAGAATATTTTGAAAAAATTTATGTATAAAAAAATCCCTGGTAGTTTTGCACATCTTTCTGGAAAACTGTTCAAGGAATCTTCTGGAGTTAAATAAAGAACTGATATGATATTTGTTAATCTTTACATTTATGCTTACAACTGATTCATAAGTTGTTATTAGGTTGAATAGACAGGAGCACAAGTGGGGGGGGTCAATTCTACATCACCATATCTGTCTGTACGCCCCAAACATGGTGCTTCAAGTTCTTCTGGCGCCCATAATGGTTTTGCTCTTCACCCAGATGCTGTTAAACGCCACCGCTTCATGTACTAGTTTGTTGTATGTGAATGTGTAAAATTTTGTAATTCACAAAATGGTCCCCCCCCCAATAACACTGACCTAAAAAAAATACTCTTGAAATTGGAAGGCATCAGTATGATGCCCACATGAGAGTTTTAAACTGATCGTGAATTTTGTGTCCAGTTAGAAACAACATCATACAAAACTGAAAATAGCTAACTCAGGCTGAAATGTGTTCACTTGTATCTTTAATTACAGTTAGGGTTATCTCCACTTGGCAGAAGATAAGAATCAGATTATAGCTTAGGTGGGCTAATAATATCAACAATTTTGTTGGTTAAAAAAAAAAAAAAAAGTCTACGCCAAAAAGTTAAAAAATGTAGGGCCTTAAAAGGTAGAAATTTCACAATATCACTTTACCAGTGCCTCGCCATACCGTGATAACAAAACCCCACTACTATAGTGATTTTGCCCTACTGATAGTAAGAGTACTGACAAAACTGTTACACTGCAGCTGGTTATAGTGGAAGCCTCTCGCTTTCTAGCAACTGTCTCATCTTTCCAGAATCTCCTTTTGACAAATCAAATTCCTATACAGTACATATTATATACAGTGACATAGATAAATAGTGCACGCAGTCTTTCCTAAATTCATTTTACTCCTCTTATAGATATAAAAAAAAAAATTTTTGCTATAGGTTTTCACAAATAATTCTGCTGGAGAGAGTTCTTTCAACTATGATAAATCCAGGCTGGCTGGCATTCTGTTCCTTTTCTCTCTCTCCTCAATATCTCTGCCTGAAACAGTTTACTAACAAAAAAAAAAAGGATGGCATGTCATCAGTAATAAATTCTTTCCAGCTAATTCCCAGATAAGACTACCGGAGTTCTGTCCCCTCCAGTCATAACATTATCATTTAAATACAGTATTCAAAAATACAGTGTAGTTACAGTTATAGTTTGTTTTTTTTTTTCTTTTGTACTGAATGAATGAATCAGGTCAGAACGCCTGTGTTTCTTTTTAATATATTTACAAATAATCATGCAATATTTTTTCTGAACTATGAGGATTAAGCATTACATCTCCCGAAATGCAACTTGAAAACAAGACAAACATTATTTATACAGACACCTTTATCTTTTTCTGCAGACTTCCTAAAAAACTAACAGTAAAAATACAAAAAAAAACAGCAGTTTTCTGAATACTGACATACAGTGTGCCCCATTCAGATATTTTCTGAACTTCAAAGGACCAAAATGTCACGGATGTGCGCCATCTGTCTGATAGATAACCTCCACTCTAATTGCATCTCGAAATAATCATACTTTGAGAACTTTGAGTGACCATTTTAAACAGGGAATGACCATTTTAAACAGAGAATAGAAAACAGACCTGTTTTTTTCTCTCTTTTTTTTTTGTTTAAAGTTAGGACTTTTACCTCAGCTCAAAATGTACAAGTAGTGAACACTGTATTATAATCTGATACAAACAGTAAACAAAGTTCAGAGGCCATTTTCATACTCTAAATAGTGTGATTCTGTGGTATGCTAGAGTAATCCTGAGCCAGCCAGCAGTGGTGGATAAGAGATGCACTTTTTGATTCAAAATACCATGGTGACAAGATTCAGCTAAATGAAAGTACTGCAGCACTCTTATTAGGAATTTTTTTAAGTAAAGCTACAAAGCACTGGTTTTGTAAAAGTAAACAGTAAATCAAAATTACCATTTTTTTTAAATATGTGGTCAACAATGTAAAACTAGTAAGCAAATACCAAATATAGTAAAGATACAACAGCATCAAGCTCTGTAGTATTAAAATGGGTGAATACTGTGGTAGGGTAAGCAGGCTAAAATACTAGGGATGTTGTTCAAGTGAAAGCTGAGAGGAAATAAAATTACCATAATTGTATCTGGCCATGTTTCATTTGAACATCTCAAAGATTAACATTAGGGTGCTTCACTGCTAGTGTTAACAACTTCGCACTTCGGTAAGTAAAGTAATAACCAAAGCTAAGCAAAAATACCCCAACATAATAAAAATATACAATGGATAGTCTTTAAGTTGTTTTAGACACTCAAATATATTATGATTTATTTAAAAAAAAAAATAAATAAAACAAGGAAACTACTGGTACCTGGATCAAACTTTAGCCAATCTAAAGTCAGTACTAAGCATTTGCAGCCATTCAGTTAACTGAAATATGGCTTCTCTCATTGGTCCCATCTTGTTTATCACCCACAACTTTCAATAATATTTCAGTGAAATTGTTATATAAACCATTTTGTACAGGTGACATTATACAAAATATAATGATCATAAACATTAATTTCTACAGGGCCAAGCACACACACAAAAAAAGAAAAAAAATGTATGGGAGCTGGTGTAAGCAGGTTGCATGTACAAATTGAATATAACAAGATTGTACAACTTGAAAAAAAAAATGTATAAAATTCTGTTATTGTTAACAAATATAGATTTAATGTAACACAAACAAAAGTGAGAATCAAAGCAAAGAGACAAGTGAAAGAGATACTCTAGGTTCTCTTCTGTTCAGTTCTATAAAATGGAGTGGTGAATGTCAGCACCCCACAGCAGGCCCCAGCCCGTTACTCCTCAAGTCCATTCAGTATATGGCCGGTGTCTGCCAAGCCATGATGATTTTGCTATATAACACAAATACACCTCTCTTGGGTTTGCTGCAAAAAAAGGAGGAGGAGGAGAAAAAAGTACAAGCAATAAGAAAAATGAGCCAAGTTCTTATATAAGGAAAATACAACATGTATATATTTTCTTTAAAAAAAAAAAGACTTGGATGGATCCATTTCTTGGGTTTCTTTCCAACGTCACCTGAAATCAAAGAGCTTAGAAAAGTCTGCTGTATTTTAGATGGTCACAGTCATAATAGTCAGCCGACTGCGCTGTCAGCACATACTCTCGCACACCGGCCTTTTTTCTTATTCTTTCTCAGAAGAGATAAAGAAACAGAGAAACATTTTTTTCATAGATCTAAAGAGAAGTCAATTAACAAATCATTACAAATTATTATTACTGTATACTGATAAAACACCAAACACAACTCATGCTCATTGGGAACCAAAATACAGGCATCATCAATGACAAACAGCATATAACCATCCCACATGCTGTAGCACAATTGAAAAACGACCATCCCATGTTCCTACCATTGACATCCCATGCACTACACCACTATTTTGCACTATATCTACAAAAAATGTCATTTCCAGAAATAACTCTAAATAACTAACCTTACTCATCACTAAGCAATTAATTTTCACTGCATGATTGCAGGGTTGCATTACCAGATGCCCTTCTGAAGACATTTTTGCTATTTATCTACACTCTAACCCTGGATAACATTGGTTGTTTTGCTTGTGGAAGGATAATTTTTTATTAATTTTAAAAAACTGACATTCAGCAGTATTACAGAATATTCTAACCACCACACTAAAGCAATGGAGCTGCTTTGTCAGGCTGGGCTAAAGTTTAAAGTAATAGCAGCAGTGCATACTGTATGACAACAAGGGGCAGATGTAATAAACATGTGAATAGTGTCATCAAATCTTCAAAGCACCTTCAGCAGCTGAATTATCCTATAGAAGAAATTATGCCTGGGATGCATTATTGCTGTTTTTTTTAAAAAAATTCTTTTGTGAGACTTTTTTCAAAGAGCAACTTACCATTTAAAGAAGCGATTCCCTTCAAAAATACCATCATGTTTTCCTTCTGAAATAAACAATTCAAATTCAAATGTATTGATCTGATTCTTTCTCTGTGTGCATGGATGTCTGCGGGATTTTTTTCAGGGGAGGGGGACAAAATGATATTGAGTGCAGGGATAGCAATGAAATAGGGTGCTGTCAGGCAGCTTCATTAGTTCTTGCTCAATTCACCACACCCAATTAGTGAACATAGTGAATCGGGTAAAAGAATAATGCACCTCATTACACTTTACCATCAACTTTCTGGGGGGGGAGGGAACAGTTGTCCCCTTGCATAAAACTGTGTGTGTGAGAGAGAGAGAGAGAGAGAATGGAGAGTGAATGCATGTCCTAACATTCAATTAAATTTCAGAATTTACTTTAGCTGAATTATTACAAGGATGCAGGCAGCCTCTATGGATTATATCCAAAAACTTCAGGAAGGAAGAAAATGCCAAGCAGTTTAAATTAATAACTCCACAAGTACTGCTATCTGTTCACAGTTTCTGTATGCATACATACTTCCATGCTACTTTTAAACTATAGATAACTACCCTCTGCACATTCAAAATTATTCTGAAAACAACCCCTATCCTTGGGTACAAACCCATTATCTTTCCATAATATCTGAAATGTGACTACAAAAAAACTATGTCTAAAAAATGATTATGATAATATACCATAGTAATTATTCTGATAAAACTAGACATTAAAGAAGAAAAAAGATTTAGTTGGCCTAACATGTTAAAGGCATTAAATATATATATATATATATATAATAGTGATTGATGTGAGGCATCTTGTAGAACATTATTTTCCAATTAAACCCTTTTACTTTGAGAATATCACAGTTATAAGATTGTTTATTAAACACATATCCCCCCCAGCTTATACTCATGATAGCAGGTAATTGTAATATTCTTAGTTGTTTTTCCTATTCTGAATACTTAGAAGCCAGAAACAATCTGGAAAATCAATACTAATCCCTGATAGGTCAGCATTTTTTCTTAAATAAGGATCATCAGTTCAGTGGAAATTTATATTATCAGCACTGTGATGAAAGTTTTTGAAAATGAGCTCAAAATAAACTGAATACAAAATGGGATATGTATATTTAAATAGGATAGTTTGTCTTTAATAATATATCAGTAAATTATACATGGGGTGGTTCAGCGGAAATAAGATGGTAAGAAATTTCTGAGCTAACTGTCTATTTTGTATACCAATTTTGAAATTTAAAGGCTCCTACACATATTTAACAATTTATTTTAATAGCTCTTTCATGTTTAGTGCATGTCTTCCATGGTTGAACTCTGCATTTATTTAATTGTCTGATCAAAGATACTGACAGAAATTCTAAGTCACAAAGTTACCTTACCTTCTTTTATCAGCTCAACCCCAACATAGACTTCTCTCCTGTTGGGAAGATGACCAACAAACATCACTTTCCCCTTACTTATGCTCCCATTCTGCCGAGAAAACTTCACCACATCATCGAGATAGATGTCATCAGGAGACTGTGGTATGAATGGGCGCTTGCCTTTGATGGTACACCATTGACTACAGTTAAGTGAAATGTTTGCAAAGTCTTTTAGATAGAAAGCTAACACACTGTAACCAACTAACAACAACACCAACTACACAAGACAATCAGAATGGTAAACAAACTTTTCAAGAGTTAGAACCCGAAAAAGAAAAGCAGGTGTTCTACGGCCATAGAAGATAAGTAAAAGTTGCCATACAGTGACTAACAAAAAATAACCAAAATACAAATTAAGTAGTTGTAAATAGAACTTTGTAAGATAAAAAAGAAATATATATATATATATACATATATTAACCTTAAAAAAAAAAAAAGAGTTTTTCCTGGTATATCAAGTTAGAATATTTGTTATGGACAAATCTGGTTTTATTTCTGATATTTTTAACAAAATTAAATATTTTAAAGGGATTCCCTGAGATAGATCTCGCTATGCTAGCTGGACTGCAATGTCCATCTGTGAGTGTGCATACATGAGTGAGATATATATATGAGAGAGAGATACTGACCTCAGAGAAGGAAATAATGGCTACTTAACTGGCTAATGAAGGCTTTAGGATGTCAGAAATTACTAGACCTATCTATTAGTTTTCAGAAATAAACCGTGCCCCGGTAAAACAAAGAGTGAATACAAAATGAAACAAGGAGAAGAATGTAGAGTGAAGAGAAGGAAGGTAGCCAGCAACCCTAAGAAATAGTTGTATTATGAAATATCTGTGCTGGGCAATGACTAGTTCATGCCAGAGATTTAAAAAAAACAACAACATGATGATGAACAAATAAAAGAAAGTTGGCCCCACTGAAGATGGAATTATGAGGGCTTACAGAAATGGCAACACCTGTCAGTGGTGATCATGGTACTACAGAACCCTATTAAATGTCTGCTAGAGAATGATGCTGACTAAAGAAAGAAAATGAGACTATATCCAAGTTCGGCTAAGCTGAAATTTAATGTGTGGCTGAGATGAAAATAAAATGCTTATTACATGGATTTAAGTAAAAAAATTATCAAGCAAACTAAACCTGATGCCACAGCAAAGCATTGTCAAAATGGTATGGGGGATGCATCTGGAGACAAAGCATTGCCTTTTCTTAATTAATGGTTTGGTTGACTCTGGAGATAATTAAGAGGAGATCCACCAAACTGAATCTAATGATAATCTATAAGTCTGGTCAAAAAAAAAACCAACAACAAACAAACATTAAGCATCACAAATAACATCAAGAAAAAGGTGTTGTGGGAAATCTATGCGTGAAAATTAAGACTTCATTATGGGACCCTAAGATTAACAGTATCAAAGATAACTGGTAATCATCTTGAATCGTAAGGCATCAGTATTCAAAACAATTCAACTCCATAGGGGATGAGAAGTTGTCATGAATGTAAATGCATAACCAAAATATAACAGGTAGAGGGGATTTCTCATATTAGTATCATCAGCACCAGCAATTCTCTTCAAGAAACATTTCTCTAGTTTTCAGATTATTGTTCACCACCAAATGCACATTAATGTGCTTACATGAGGAGGAATCGGAAAAGAAGTTAATCTGAAAATACTCAAAAAGAAGATGATCTTGCAGCCATAATGTCAAGAACATGATTGCATGAAAACATTCAAGTTGCTTCCATTCCCCTAACCATGATGTAGCCAGAATAAAGAAAAAAAAAATATTAAAGGCTCATAAGGCATAAAAACAGATCGAGTGCCAGCTGGAGTTAATAGAAGTATTATTGCAGTACATTATTTTCTTGGGATTAAAGATAGCTGTTTGTGCACTGCTGATTTCAGTTTTTGATTTTTTTATGCATAAACTTCAATAGAAGTTAGTAAACATTAATAAAATTAAAGTTCTGCAACCAACCTCAATCACATTACATAGTTTAATAGGATACTGCATCATCTACCTCCATTACAAAAAACTGAAATTATTTATGTGATATGCAATAAATCTATCACCTTTATATATGTGCACTAATAAATTGATATATAGATATATATATGGGATATTTCATTGATGAACCTAATCCTCCAGTTATATATGTGTAGATAGAAGGGATATAACAATAAAAGCCATTCGAGTTTCATTTGAATGTCCCTAGTACGTATATATATATGCACAGAGCACTGGAAATAATTATGGAAATACACACAAGATGTGCACAAATTATGAGTAATTGCAACCCAGAAACATAATTAAAACATATGCAATGCATTATTACAGAAACTATACAAAAATAAGATGATCATGTTGTACAGTGCATTAGTATTTGGTATATAAGACCTTTGTTTTATATAGAGCTTGACTGTGGAATGTTGTTTCAAATAGCCTGCAGCACTTTTGCCAATTCATCTAAAGTATCTGGATGCTGTCTGCCCTTCTCAGTAGCCATATAATGTTAACGATGTTCATATCAGGACTTTGCACAGGCCAGCACATCCTTGTGAGCTTTCACCTAGCTGCTTTACTTTCCAAATAGTCAATGTGGTGAAAAACTGTATGCTTGGGATTATCATCATATTGGAAGATGAATACCCTATCCAATGAAATGTCTTCTTGAGGGAATGGCAATTTAGGGAAATCTGCCTACTGTACCTGTCAACAGTCAGGGTACCTTTGATTTCATGCCAATCTTTGACACCCTTGGCTGATGTGCAGTTTCCACATTGATTCCCCTATGCTTCACTGTGGTTGCTGTACACTGACTGTTATAGCGCTCCTTGGTCCACTGCTGAACAAACTGCCGTTTATTCTCCAAAACAGTTCAAACTTTGACTCACCTATAAAGAGCACCATCTCCCAGGTTTTGGTCATCCCATTGTTTCATATCTGCCGCCCATTTCAGTCTTGTTGTTTGGTTGTCTCTCCTCAGCACAGGTTTTTTGGCAGCTACCCATCCACTGAGACCACTTCATGCTAATGTGTATCTTACTGCTCCTGAAGAAACCTTAACATCTGTACTTGCAGCTAGGCCATTCACAAAATCTCTGCTGGCTTGCCATCTATCATGTAGAGAGCATACCCTGAGATACTCAACATCTACTTTTGAAGGAGTTCAGGCTTTCCTTGGCTGCATCTATTGTCAGCAGTATCAGATTTGTGTATTCTCCTCAGCCTCGCATGCAGCTCCTTCTGAAACATGAAGTCAGGCTGCAATCTGCTGCATGTAGCAGCCATTAAAGTAGCCACGGCTTTGATTTCTACACACTACACTGATATCACCCCCTCTATACTCTTATAGTCCCCTCTGCAGGTGTGACACTTTCTGATTACTTGCATGATGACCAATCACAGTGCACTACATTAAATCGGGACTTTACTATGGAATATTTCATTTATACACATAAGATCCCATTCTATCACGTTATTTTCATTTCTGACCACCATAGATCAGTGGCTGACAAATATACTGATGTTTTCATTAAGTTCATCATTCTTAGCATCACAGACCTTTACAACACAATCATTTAAAATTTCTACATCACAATCATTTGAATTTTCCAAGCTGTCCCATCAGGTGAGGTTAACAAATTTTTAATTCTTTCTGTGCTGCAGGGAATTTTAATTCCAAGCAGTCAAATTAATCTTTAAAAGGTGGACAGTGCTTCAAGTAATACCAAAAAAAGCCATCATCTTTGTTTGCTGTGTCCTCTATCCGAAACACTAGCTGAACAGGAAAAATAAGGGCATGACAGCGAAAGCCAAGGCCACCTGACTTTGGTCAACTTACAAAAAGTACCAACTGGAACTCTTCATTTTCAGATGTGGGATAAAATTGCAGAATGCTCGGAGAAAGTGCCCAGGATCAGGTAGTAAAGAAACTGTGCTAGATAGGTAGGTATCAAACTGAGCGGGTCTCTACCTTGATTCAAGCTAAAGCCCCTCAACATTATCAGTCTAATAGTTTACCCCTGGACACACACACACACACACAAAAATGGTAGATAAAACAAGTTCGTCAGGGTCACAATAACATGAAGGGAGGCTGTCGGCACCATGAGTACACCTACACATTTACATGTAATTGATATACTGTTATGCTACTGCTTCCAATTAATACCACTGATGCCAAAACTAAAGTAAATCACGAAATATTTTTTTTAAAAAAAAAGAAAAATGCTTCAGAATTCTTGTTCCTTCACGCTATTAAATTATGCTAATTATCAGAATAAACAGAAAACATCATAAGGCAAATTTACAACAATTTACTAGGAACATTTCAATAAAACCTGTCTGAAATAGCAACACTGTAATGGTATACAATTGGATTTCATCTGAATGTTTCTTGTACTTTAAAAAAACACAAAAAAATGTCTTTTTTTTATTATTTCAATGTATGTGTACAATGAGCAATAAAGCCAACTACCAAGATCTTTGTCAGTCATTACTGATTTCACTTACTGTATGTCCGAGTCCAAGTGATTCCATATCCTTTCATAAAAAGCATCTAGGACCTGCTCCATAGTGACTCCAACAATAGTTTTACTAAAACTAAACCCTGTTTTTAAAAAATTTGCTTGTGGTTGATGTTCTGTCTCTCTCTTTTTTTTTTTTTTTTTTTGGTTGTCTGTGTTGAGACTACAGGAGGCAAGCTAATATAACAAAGAACAATATCTACATTGTTACGTCATAGATGTAGCTATGTGGGGGGGGGATGCATGAAAACAGACACAATGATATCAGGGAAAAAATAAAGGGGCACCTGAACCTTGGCCTGTTTAGAAAAGGGCAGTTTTTTTTTAAAAAGTGTTTTAGTGGATTTCCACCAAAAAGTTAAAAGGGCTTTAAATGCCAAATGTTTCATCTTTAAGGTTGAAGGGACTCTGCATCTTTTAAATAAACTAAGGGTAACATAATTTCATATGGAATGTTTCCAAATGTATTTTAAAGTTTTTATTCTCATTTATGTCTCTTTATAGATCTTCAGAGAAATGGGGAGTGGTGGTGGTGGTTGGCAGGAGTTATCTTTGGGGAGAAAAAATAATTGCCCTTTGACATTCTAGTTCTGAAGAGGGGTGCATACAACAAGTAGGCATGTGACACATTACCTTTTGTCTGCCTCGCTGCTCAGTATGCCCTTTCTGTTGTGCGCAAAGAGAGACGGATTCTTCACAGAGTGGAATTCTGCCAAAGGGGGTGAAACCCCTCTTTTCTGAGCAGCTGATGACTGGAGTGGACTGGCAGGGGCTGATTTGCTCAACATGGATCCGGAAATTGGTTTACCTGCAGCCACATGACGATGTACAAAAGTTAAGTGGTGAAGTGCAGGAAAACAGCCAGTAGAAAGTAAGTTCACAAGCAAAAATGAAAGCACCAACAACTATTTCAAGAGACTAAAGATGCCATTACCAATTTTTTCTTTAATAAATAAAAAGACTGAAAATCTAGAAACTTATTTCCAGAGGTTTATAATGTATATAACACAGTCAGCTTCATTTTTATTTTACATATAAACCCAATCTATTTGTTAAATTGTATGTTAATTACTTTTTTTAAACTTTTGTCCATGATGATAATTATACTCAGGCAATGGAAGGGAATCAATCATAAGACCATCACCCTGAATTGAATGTCAATGAGAACAGCCAGTTATCTCTCACATACAGCAAAATAACAATTTAAACCAGAAGTCCAACCTTAGTTTGTGTTATAGTGGAGCAGAAGAATGTAGTATTACAGCAGAATATCTGATAGTCCAGATAAAACGTTGCATTGTTGGCAGTAAAGAATGTTTCTTCCCTTTACCAACTTGGACACAATCAACATGGGGTTATCAGAATGAACAAACACACATTTCAATCTTCACCATTAAAAGACTGTTTGGTTACTTGATTGCAAGACAACACAAAAATAAGTATCGAGTATACTAGAGTATAAGCCAAGGCAACCAACAAATTTCTAGGTTAAAACCCTATACTTTCCAAGGTGCAGTGCAGTGCACTTGTCCAATATTCTCTTCATCTTTACAGTTATTTGTTCCTTTATTTTAAATAATAAAGCAATCAATAAAAATGAATGAATAGCAGAAAATGTTTCCATCTAATGGCAGTGTTCTTAGTAAATCTGCACGTACCTCTATTATCTGCTGATCTGGAGCGTCTTTTTACAACCGCATCAGAAAGAGAATCCACGTCGCTCAGCAGTGGTGTTACCAAACTCAGAGAGTCAATGGAGGTTTTGCAAGTAGGTTGGTAGAAACTCATCTTCTCAAACGGTGATGTGCTGACCAGAATATCTGTAGCCGTATCACTTGCGTCTGTCAACTCTTCACTGAAGTCTTAAGATGATAAAGATCATTCTAGAGAGCTCACTGCAACTTCATTTCAATAATGGGCTATTTTTTTATTTTACCTACACTGATGCAGTTCATAAAAAAGTTTAACCCTTTTACTTCCTATCCATCCATGCATTCACACATTGTTTACTTAGATCTGGCTAGAGACCTGAATGTCCAGATTTTTTAAAATTATTCCTCTTTCAAAATGTGCAACAACAACAAAAAAAAAAAAAAAAAAATTTTTTTTGTTGTTATTTATGGGCTTTTTTTTTAGTTTTTAAAACTTTTCAGATGTAAACACTTATCTGAGAAACCACATAAATACACTGGATGACCCATTTATTAGGACCTACATACCCTTTCAGAGATGGGCATGATCTGAGCTGCAGATGCAAATTAGGTTAACTTCATGATGTGACAGGTGATCCCTGCAGACAAGCACATATGTAGACAGGTATAAGAGATATGGGAAAACGCAAAGACATTATAGCATTTGAAAAAGTTGTGATAGTGGGTGTATGTCAAGCAGATGCTACAGTGGCCAAGACAGTTTTGTTGGTAGGCTGCTCCAAGACATCAGTCATTCAAGTTTATCAGCAATGGCAAAAGGTTAAGAGAATGTCTGCTGGGAGGGAAAATTGTAGCCACAAACATGTAGTGACAGAAAGAGGAGAAAGGCTAATAAAGTTGAGCCACCATCAAACAATACACCAATTGACAGACATTCAATGCAAAGTGATCCACTATCATCTCCAGTTGTATCTTGTGAAAAATGTTGCAGTAAATAAACTTATGGCAGTGGGAGACCAATGTGTAAGCCACTTATCATAGTTACCAACATGAAGACGCCTCACATGACGTAAAGAGAGTAGACATTGGACTAAGGACTGGCAAAAAGTGGCAGGGTCTGACGAGTCATGCTTTACCCTTCCTTTATGCAGATAAGATGATGGATTGGAGAAAGCCACACAAAACACTCAACCTATCTTGTGTAGTCCTAAATGCCCAAGCCATAGTGGTAGAGTCATGGTTTGCCAGCATACCCTTGGACCCTTGGTTACTTTAGAAGACAAAATGAATAGCAAATCTTAACTCAACATTATTCCAATCAAGGGAATCCAACAATGCTTCATGTGTACCCTGATGGAGAGCTGCTTCCAATCCACCATACCTACAATGTGCGGTCATGGTTCGAGAAACATGACAAAAATTTAAGGCATCTCCCATGCCCGCAAAATCCCTAGATCTCAATCCAACTGAGCATCTGTGAGATGAACTTGAAAGATATATCTGTCATGCAATCCTCTGCCTACCTTGCTCATTGCACATAATATTAATGATTGAATGGATAAATATCTCTCAGGACTTTCCAGTACCTTGTGGATGCCATATCAGATCATAGCTCTATTTGGACAAAAGGTGGCCCACCCCATCATTAGATATAGGTCCTAATAAAGTGGCCAGCTCATGATTCCCGAACCATAACACATCTTACATTAAAAACAAGCCCTGTTCAGCCAGGAAGCCACCAAATGCTGAGAAAAGCAAGTTTCCAGAACTAGGAATTAAATAAATTAACACTATTTCTTTTGAGATTATTCTGGTATTTCATGGTGCTATATTTTGTGTGAATAAAACTGGATTTTCCTGAAATTAATTAGCACTCAATACTTTTAGTACAAACCTCATAACTGATCCCCTTTTATAATGTAATGGTCATGAAGATACTGCTTCATTATTTAAATGTATTTCAACATGAAAATCATCTTTAATAGTCTGTTTATCTGCAAACGTTGGCATATATTTCAAATCCACAAGAAAAGATGTGTTTTTGAAAAGCATTTTTCTACATTAAAAACCAAAATGACAAACTTATTTATAAAAGTCTGCATTAGCATAAAATCCTTAGAGTGAGTTATTCAGGACACATGACTAAATTTCAAGCACGTTATCTACTCTTAGGCACCAGTCAATGGAATCAGAAATGTGTTTTTTATAGGGGCACACACTTCTTGGCAAATGGGACTTTTCACACACACACACACACACACACAGGTTTTTGAATCTTCCCAATCTTCCAGTTTCCTCTATCTGTTTATAAATCAAACAGAATCAGAATCTGATCAGTAAACAGTGCTCTAGAGGTCAGAGGGCATGTCCATTCTTCACTCATGCCAGCGAAGATCTTTTCTAGCGTGCTTGTGTGAGTGAAGAACCAGAAACAAATTGAGCAGCTACCAAGACAAGAATGAAGAGCAAGATGGGAAGCAAGGTGATGCATTCATGAGAAAGCACCGGTCCGTCTGGCTGCATGAACAGAAATAGGAAAGTAGCTGAGGCATTACCTCGTAGCTACAGTACTTACCGACATCAGTGGCAGATTCAGAAATGCTGTTGGATTGCATTTTGGATGTTAGAGAGGAGCTCGGAGCTGCTAGCAGGAAGGAGGTGCTGTCACTGACATTGGAGGAAACTGATGCAGCGTCATGCAACTTTTCACCTGAGAAGTGACAAAGCAGCCTAGTTAGAAGACAGGGAATGTAAGCAAAGATGCTGTGTAAGTGTTAAACAGAGCACAAATGATTAACAGAAAAAAAAATATCCATATTAAAGCAAAAACCAAAAATTAAAAGGAATAAAAAAGCTGTTTCAGTTAATTGTGACAGGGAAGAATGGATTGAAGAACTACAATATGCAGGTCTGTGACACTCATTAACTTCCAAATTTTACATGCCAATAAAAACTGCTGCTGTCTTCAGGATCATTAAATATAGGTGATAAATGAAAGGATAAAGATGTTCAATACACTAAAGAGCCAGGACAAAATTTTAAATTCAACATATGTATATAAACCTGAAATTTCTTTTCCAATCTCCATAAAACCCATTAACTTTAATAATACATTTTTAATTTTAAAAAAGACTAACTTTTAAAATTACAATTTGTCTGATAATCTATGCACCTTTTGTAAAAGAAAGGCAAGCATAATGAGAGGATAAAGTAATTCAAAATGGTGGAATTCTTTGTGTATAATAATAATACATTTCTAAGCTTTTAAAGTAGTCTTATTGTGTAATTTTGCCAGTTATTTTTCTATACAACAGAGATATAAGATAATTTGTTTTGTTTTTTTTACACAGCTAGTATCAAATTTTACATCTATGTTTCTTCCCTACCTCTTTTTTTCCAAAACAGTGGAAACTTCATGAACTCCTGAAGAGTGTCTGCCGAACTTGCATCAGAGCCTTTTGGCTTGTAGTGCCGTAGAAAAGCCCTGTGTAGGGCATCCCGCTCGTTTAGGGATCTCTCGAAATTCTGCAGAGCCGACCTGTCCAATCTCACCTGGTTGTACTGGTCCCACCTGGCTTTTCGCACGAGTGAAAAGCTGCGAACGTCGCTCTCCGAGTCGGTCAGGGCTTCGTCAGACGGCCCACCAGGGCCAGCTCTTCTCCGCTTCACTTTGTTGGACTTCTCAGCATCCGAGTAGGGAAGCACACTGAGGAAGTCTGCCCCGTGTGTCCCACCGCAAGCTTGACTGCTGCTGCTGCTTTCTGGGCTTCTTTTATCGGCTGTAAGCAACCGGTTCACTGCTTCTGGTGATGAGCTGGGGAAACACCCATCTGCACTGCATTCACTGGTTTTACTGCTGCCACCAGCAGCCTCATCTTGAGATGAAAACAAACAAACAGAACGTATCATCACTAAATCGCATCTGAATACAAATGTTAAAAAACAAAAACAAAACATTTTTTATCCACACCAGAACCAAAGCATATAAAAAAAACATCCTGCCCCCTCCACAAGTGTTGCATACCTGGAATTCCTGCAGGATCAGACAGTAGTTGTTTCCCCCTAGCCTTCAACAAGTGCCGAAACTCCTCAAAATAGGCCAAATCAAAAGTTTTCAGTAACCTGCTGAAGATCCCCCCCCCCACCAAATCCTGAGCTGAGACCATTTTCTGCTAGTTTCTGGGAGAATCAGGAAAGACAAGGCCTGTCTGATGAGTCTTTTGTCTACCTGGTAAAATCAAACTTGCTGACTCTTAGCAAATTAACCAACCCAGGAGCTTAAATCCTCCAGTATGCAGTAAGGCCATGATACATATCTTTCTATGTAAACACTATTGATGGTTTTTAAGAAACCGATGGTGAGATATCATTTACGACCAGTAATTACTAGATTAAACAAGGTAATATACCTTACCAGGAAACTGGGAAAACAAAAAACAAAGACTGATTAAGCTACATAGTTAAGAAGTGCATTAAATACTCATGTTTTTGCAGTACACACAGTAATATAGCTGTAGAATCCATTTACATAGTACCAACCTAAACTCCTTGAGCTGCAGAGTATTTACGAACTGGCTGACATACTCTCATGATTACCAGTCCATTTTTACTTTTAATCCTGATAATTGTGCAGCCAAATCCAAACCTTTTATTGTTCTCTCTCTCTCTCTCTCTCATCTTTCTCTTTTGGTTTAATTTCAACAAACCCCAAGTTGAATAGTTTAGCACAAACTCACCATCGTTGACAAGCTTTTGTTTGTGGCCATCTTGAGACTTTTTTAAATCCATGATTATCTCCCTCCGCTGGAAACTTTCCTCCTGCAGGTGGTGGTTCTGCTTGCGCAACAGTCGCAGACCAGAGTGAAGCTGCTGCAATTCATCCTGTATAGTGTTTGCTTCTGTATCACCTGCCTGGTTCTCAGCCTGGCCATCTTCCAATTTCTGAAGCTGCAGGAGAAGGTTGAAATCTAGATCTTTCCTGGCTATCACACCCTCATGCTGCTTAAAGTTAATGTTGTAGTCAAAGCATGGGAATGGGGAAAGTTTTCGGTGTGTGTTTGCAAAAAAAGAGGCCACATTCCCTTTTTTTGTATTGTTTTCTTTTCTTTTCTTTTCTTTTCTTCTTACCAAGTCTGTCTGGAGTGAGACATCCTCAAATCTATGTATCATACTCAGAATCTTTTCTGCCAAGACATCTTCTGAAAATGATCCTCCTCCATGTTGGATTCTACACTGACAGGAATGAAAATTACCCAACACATTAACAACCTCGTAGTTAAGGATCACTTTGAGAAATATAGCTAATAAATCTACTTAATTTAGTTCAAAACTAAAAAAAAATAAAAGTTTGAAATAATTTATCTTTGTTGTTTTAATCTTGGAGAAGTCGACATTCAAATATGCTGCATCTCTTTTGTTAAGAAAATCACAATTCCCCATAGTTGTCCACAGTGCTGTGTGGAGTGCAGGATAGATGTACACGTGCAATACTCTATGATATTCAGGCTATTATGATCAAAATCTGCAAATTATTTACCTCCCTTGGCAAAAAATTAAAGATGCAACTAGACTCTATAGTTAGTGATCATCTCTCCACTTTAAAAGAAAAAAAGGGGGGGGAAGCTTAAAATTTTACCAAGAGAGAGATGACAATCAAGCGAATATGGTGTTAGAAAAAATAGAAGACTCACCTGCTGTTTTATCCTGTCATCTTCAGCAATCAAAGTATGATAAGTGTAGTTTTCTTTTAGTCTCTGGTTCTCCTGCTGTAGGCTCCGGGCTCGTGTTTGTGACTGTGACAGCTGCAGCAACAGGAGGTCATTAGTTTTTCTAGAATCATCCAGGTGGTGCTGCAGATCATCTGAAGGCCAACAACAGATACATTACAATAACGGTAACAATGACACATTCCTATTTACTAAGTTTCTGTACATTAATTAGGACAATGAAGAAAAAAGAAGAGAAAATATATGTATAGGGAGGAAACTGGTGATGGAGAAATTTTTCAATTGTACTAGTGATGCGAAGACTCCAGTTTCTGTGGCCATTCTACTGAGTTGGTTGTTTGCAGATATTGGTAATCAAAGATCGACTTGTAATATTCTAATAATATCTTTTTTTTTTGGTACTATAGCTGACCTGTGATGCTCCAGAAAAACCATCGTGAATGGTCTCCAGTTCTTTTCTCTTTTTTTTTTTTTTTTGCCAGTCTGATTGGAAATCAAGAGGTTGTGTTACCTGGAACCATCACCACCTTAGTGGAACAAAAGCTGCGCTGATACATGGACAAGCCATTTGTTTTGACTCCTTAAAAATGTATATGTATCCTCTGCATCTAGGCCCTTGTTTCACTTTTCACTGAGCCTGCTAAACTAAACATCACCTAGTGATTAAACAAACAATAAAGCCAAAACGGAAAGTAACAAATGTTAGTATTGTTTCTGCATCACTGACTGACTTTGGTTGAAAGCTTTTTAAAAAGAAAAAAAATGCAGTTTCGATCTCAAAGTCCTAGTTAAACTCTCCCCTCCATTTTTTTTTTTTTTTTGGTGTCTTCTGCAGATTTGATTAACTTCAAAGGACGGAAGATTAAAATTGTCCAGGTTGTAGGGAAACGTATTTAATGTTATCTCATCTTGTCCCAAAAGCTACCAACAAACTGCCGTTTCCCCGCACCTTTATCTTTGACAGAGCCGCTTCACATCAGCTGGAGGTGGAAGCAGATGCTTTCCATGGCTGTCCAGCCTGGCAATAACTTGGGTTGGGGGGGGGGGGACAGCTGCTTGAAAAATTAGTTGGAACATTTTTTTTGCTTTTAAAAAAAAATAGATTTGAAAAATAAAGTTGCGATATTAAAAACGTTTTCATACTTTTTTTGATAGGTTAAAAACACAAAGGGGGGAAAAAATTACCTCTTTACCAAAAGTTTATAACAAACAAAGTCAGTGGATGGTTTTCCCACTTTGCGGGATTAGTTATCCCGTTGTATGCTTGGGGTTGGGATGCCTATCTTGGTTACAAGATGAGGGACCGTGCACTCAGGAGTGGGTTGCCTGATCATTTCTCAGTGTGGAAGGGAGGTGGGGGGGGGTGCGAAAATCCCTACTAGAATTTTGCATTTTTAGATGTGGGAGAAAAACAGAGAAACCCATGTGATTAACTGCCGGTGAAGAAAGGCAACCAAGTGACCGCAATATGGATTCAAACTTGGGCACCGCAACCTTAGCAGTGCAATAGTCTATCACCAACAGTCCCAAACTCTACATAAAGAAAAATTAATTTCCATCTGTTTCCAATGAGAATAATGATTAATATCTTAATATAACAACAGTGGAAAATATTATGGGAAACAAAACTCTCAAATGTAAAAATCCTAAAAAAAAAAAAAGAAAATGGCACCTAACCTTTCATCTTTAATTCAGATAAACAAGTACCAGAAAGTAGAAAAATATGGAAAAACGCAACAATACTGTTGCAATACTAGAATATACAATTTGCTAAGATAAGTTTGAGAAATATTATTCCATGTGTCCTGAATGACCTGCTGTGGTTCAACTGTCTAACCTTTTCTATACTGGAATAAACCCACACATTCTCGATGCTATTCATGTCAGGACTCTGCACGGACCAAGTCACATTTTGACTAACTGATCTCTTTAGTTTGTTTCTCACCCACCAACTCAGTAGTTGGTTTTGAACTACAACACATCCATCAGGCTGCTTTAGTCGACACATGATAATGATCTTCTGTAATCTTTGGCCAGGCAGATTGCAAGATCACCTTAGTATCAGTTTGGGATAGTTTAGACTTTTAGCCTCTGTCTTTCCTATTGCCAACAGTTCCAGTTTCAGATATTCTCTTCAAATTCTTACAGCACTTAGCAGTAGATGCACAATTTGTCTCATGAAATATCCTTTATGAGCCAAACCATCCATCTTCATACATCTATCATGAAGGATTTCTCTTCTTGGAACCAAGTTTGCATTCAACACTACTACTACTACTACTAAAAACCAATCACTTATACTTGTTATGGTTTGGAGGTGGATGATTAGCGCTGTGTGTAACTTGCTGGACTGCCACTGATGAGGGCCCAGTTCTTGTTGAGATCCAGCTTAGCTGGGCAACTTCCTGTAGTATAGTTTCTTCTCACTCTTCTGTACCAATCCATCTTCATGGGTTTCCTCCCATAGCTAAACAGAGGAGAGATTTTCAAGGTTCTTGTGGTAGACATTATGGATACTCTTGACTGGTTCATACCTTGACCACTGCTCAAGAGCTCCAAACCATATTCAGGTAACCTGCTTGGCCGCCAAAGATGATGTTCCACACCTTCCACTTCTAGCTAGCTCAATTCTATGAGATGTCCTCAAGACCATGAAGTCAAGACAGGGATTTGCAAAAAAAAAAAACAGATGCCATAAGGCAACAACATAGTTGGGTTCTGATTCTGCAACTAGTTGCCATCTTTACAATGCTTGGTGATTAGCCTAGCACTCAACCCTTTCTACGGTAATCAGACAAGGGCACAGTGGTGTAAAGGTTTCTAACTAATCACCTAAGAACCAGTTATGGTTATAGGTATTATCAATGACTGTGCACCTGATTAAACAATGCATAGATGTTTATACATTTCAAGTCATTAGTTTAGTTCCCTATTATTTGCCTGCTGGCATCCTATTTGTTTGTTTCCATATTTACCTCTAATACTGTATGCGTATATTTAAAAAAATTTAAAAAAAAAAGAATTGCATAAAAGGTGAAAAAACAACTGCATTATCTGTCATGGTTCTTAACTTTTATTTCAAATTTTTGGAAAGAAAGATAACCATTATATGGTTTCCAAAATTGCAAAAAATACAAAAGTAAAAAAGTAAAGAGCCATATTAATATTTGTAATAATAACAACTTCAGGGCTATTATAAAGAGCTTGAAGGATTCAAACCCAATATCCTAAATATGTTTAAAAAGCAGGCTTTAGATTGACCAATCCTGCTTTCATACATTCTCTCTAGGGATACTGACTTTGGCTTTCTCAGCTTTTAACAAGAAAACTCTCACCTATTTTCCTCTGCAAGAAGTCTGTATCATCTGGCTCCGATGGTTGTGAGCTCACAAACTCACTGTAAAAGGACTCACCATTCTCCAGAGTACTCTGGACAGAGACGGATCCTGGGAAGGAACTATGAGAAGAGTGTGCGGGCACTGCATTGGGAATAGAAACTCTTGAAACCAATGAAGACCTCAGCTGGGTCAGCTGCCTACTTTTTTCTACTTCCTCCTGCATTCTGCTCACTTTCCTTGACAGAGCTTCCTTTTCTTCTTTCAGCTTCTGGATCTGTTTTTCATGCTATAGTGATAATAATCAATGATAAGTAATACTTCATTTTTAGAGGCTGATGACAGTTTCATCTATGTAAATACACACACAAAGATAACCTAATCTTCTCCCATAATACTTCTATTTCCTTTCTGCTCATTCAACACTGAAAAAAAATAACAACAAATATTCTGTAGAGACAGGATTGCACTCTTTATTTCAACAACAAATTTTTCTGTAAGCTGTTTAAGCTGCCACTGACAAACTAATAGAATATTAACGTTCCAGAGCTATGTACTACTTACCACAAAAGAAGTCTCCTGGAGCTGATTTTAGTAGGAAAAGATTTTCAACAGTGAAACTGGCGAGAAACTCTAAGAATTACACCCTCTTATACGTGCATGCTTCAAACTGTAGTCTCAGACATGCATGTACCAGACTGTGTAAGCAAGCTCTCATTTGTTGTGCATAAGTTAGTCTGCATGAATGATCTCCCCTCAGGTATGCAATAAAGGAAACTGTAAGAGTTACACCTGCTTAGATATGTATGAACAAGACTATGAGTGACCTCCCCTTAGGCATGCATAAGTCAGACTGTGTGAATGTTTTTTCCCTTCTTTCTATGCTAATAGCATTTAATATCCAATAAATAGAACAAAATTAAATTCATAGATAAGAGAAATTTTAAAAGAAAAAAAATTTTTTTTAAATATGTACCAACCTCAGAATTCCAATGAATTTGTGATGACGATATGTGCATATGAAACTGTTCCACTTCTCCTCGGAGAGTCCTGTTAATATCTTTCAACTCATCAATTTGTTTTGAAAGAGAGCTGGCCTCAGATTCACGACCAATAAGGAGATTTCTTAGGTGCAACACCATGTCCTCCAACTCATTAATTTTCTGAAATAACAAGCATAAATGGTTTTTTTGGGGTGGGTGGGTGGAGGAAATGGTAGGTTTTCCTCATTTAGCTGTCGTCTGTGTTCTTCTAATGTTTTTCTGCACACTATTGCAGTATTTCTATTCACACCAGATGGTTACCTTAATAGTCTCTATTTTTTTCTTTTTCTTTTCGTCATCTTCAGTCAAGTCACCAGAACAGCTTGATCTTCTTTCAGCCATTGAACTAATAAGGGGTTAACTCCATTACATTAAAGGTTTTCTGTGAGCTCAAAACACCAATAACTCCTATCAGAGAACCTTTCTTCTTCTGAAGTCAGCAAACTGCTGACAGCACCCCAGATGCTCTCATTCTCAGGTGTTGACTGGTTTTGGTGTGTTTGACTTTCTGGCGATTTTTCCCTAATGAAGCTGCATGCAGTAACCACAGACAACACAATTACAGCAGATGGAATCCTAAACCTGCTTCCATCTGCCGATAAATTTGAAAAAAAAAAATTCCCCAAAATGCAACAGCAGAAAATCTGAACAAAAGCTCAACTCAGGTAGAACTTGAGCCAAAAAAAGAAAAGTGTGATGTAATACCTGGAATAATATTCAGTTTCTTTTAAAAAAAAAAAAAAAAATTAACGAAGAATTCAGAAAAGACTGTCCATATTTACTTTAGGGAGAAGTGGGGGGGGGACAAGTTTTTGCAGGACTGCATTGTGGCGATGCTTCCTTTGCTACCGACGAAGAAAAACTTATTTTAGGTTACAGAACCCGGTGAGCTGCTCTTGAATGAGAAATAAATTGAAGACAGAAATTAGAAAAATTAAAAATCACGCGTTTCATCCAAAAATGAAATGTTTGCTCGCTTCATCAGGATTGTCTCGCTTTACTCTCTGTATGAAGGTAGACATCGGTGTTCTTAAACCATTCACGCTGATCAAATATTCGAGTTAACTGCAAATGAGTGAAAAACTTTTGAAAAATGCAAATCTCTCTCTGAGACGTTTCCTGCCCTTTGCAGGTATAAACTCCCCCTTAAAATTTGTACGTTGCATAATAATCCCCTACCAATGAATGTCTGAATCGAAGTTTAGCTTTACCACTGAAATGGCATGAGAAGTTACCTTATGAGATGGCGTGGCTAAAACCAAGGTCAGTCTCAGCAGTTTAAAAAAGCACAACCTTTTTGAATGTGAAATGTCTGAGGGATAAATATATGTACCCTTCCACCCACTGGTGAAATTATTTGAGTAAATACAGTAAAAGCCATGTTAGGAGGGAGTGTTTCAGGCCAGTCAAGACTCTCTGGGCTGTAATACCCTTTACCCTAGCTTTATATTCTGAATGAATGACTCACCTCTCCAGACAAGTGGTTATCTTTTGATTTGCTTGATGACACAGGTGTTATAGTTCGACTACTGGCTTGTGATGATGCTGGGGACAGTGATGTCATGCGAGCTGTAGTGAGTGGACTTCGTAATGCAGGCTGTGTTAGCGATAATGGAAACGTGAGGTTCGGCACCCGCCTGTCCATTGAATGGTCTAAGTATGACACCTGGTCTGCTGGTAAGGACATTGCACTGGTAGGCCTGTCCAACGGTTTGGTGAAGTCTGTAGGTAATGATGTGTTGTTGGTTATTCTGTTAAATGACTTTGGTTCAGTCATCATAGGCATGGGACTTGGTTGGCGAAGGATGTTACTTGGACTATGTCCTCGACTAGTTTTACCAGTATTCCAGTCTATATTTCTATGACCACTCTGCTCATAATATTCAGTTAGTTCCTGTTCACTGGTCAAAGACTGGGGGTGGATATCTGTATGACCACTAATGTGGCTCTTTATGCTTTGCGTAGGAGAAAATGGCTCATTTATTATTGAATACTTTGCTGAATGACCATCAAACAATCCTGGTTGACTGACAGGTTGTAACTCTGCTGTTTTAACATGTGATCCAAAGGAATGGTGAGGAGAAGTGTTCCTTTGAGAAAATGATCCAACTGAATAGTGAGGAGAAGATCCATCTCTTTGAGGCAATGACCCATTTGAATGGTGGGGAGAAGTTATGTCCCTTCGTGACAATGCATTAGCAGAATAAAGAGGAGGAGTTCTGTCCCTTGGAGATCCTGCTGTGGTGGAATGATAAGAAAGATGTTTCTGAGATTGTAAAGAATTCTGCAAAGTCGGAGATACCGGACCAATGGAATGTTGGGATGAAACAAATGAGTTTGCAGATTTTGCTTCTTTCTCAGCATTTTGTGCTTGCCCATCTTGTTCTATATGTTTTACCAAAATGGCCGGATCATCCATGGTTCCTAAAACATCAGCAATGATTTCTTTTTGACAGCAATCAGCTCCAGCGTGATGATTGCCAGTGCCGCCATCAACAGTTCCTATAACTGGCAACATTGACGCTTGATGTTCAGCGAAGCCATTGGCTGTTGGCCTTTCTTTGTTAGTACTTGCAAGATCAGGGCTAACTAAGGCTCCATGGCTTTTGTCGTGGTTTAGCCGCTGTGCTCCAGATTTTTCTGCCATCTGCTGGTTCTCAAAGTTGCTTTTGCTGTTCTCCCTAATAACGACCCGCTCCCTGCTCAGTCCTGCAGACAGGTCTTCCGCCTTTGCCAGTTCATCAAGAACATCTGCAACATTTAAAACAAAACAGCTGTATCACAAAACCAGACCACACCATAATCCACATAATAATTAACACAGGTGTACAGCACCAAGATGAATTAAAAATGACGCAAAACCAAGTTGTCTGGATCTAAACCGTAGACATGAAGCAGTGGCTGATCAAGATCTCTAAGTTGGGCTTTAGATAAACTGATTGTAGCAGTTCATAACTTCATCAAAAAGACCCAGTGCTGAGCAGGTAGATCTGAAGATCCTGCCCCGAGCAAATTAAAAAAAAATAAGAAAAATAAAATTTATTCAAAAAAACCTAAAACACATCACTTTTGTGTGATGCAACAGCAATCTTCTTTGAGGTAATGCTTAAAGGAACATTCCCACAATAGGCTTCTCTCAATGGTCCAGAAATATATTTATTTGCTTGTTAAAGGTGCCAGTTCCTTGCTAAGTGATATGATGTCTCCTTGAAACAGTTGGTTAAAATGATGGCAAAAAAAAATACGTAGAAAGCTTAGTAAAGAATGGGTTGCAGGTTCTAGACCAGTCCATGCATAGCATACAATCCAAAAAAAAAAAAAAGTAATTAAATATTAGGGGCATTCAAATGAAACCTAGCTGAAGTGGCAATGCCATAAAGGTATCTGGCTTGGTTTCATTTGAACATCACAAGTAAATAAAAATACCTATAGCAAGATCAGCACCAATACATACACCCCCCACCCATACCTTCAAGGCTAAAATTCATTAATGGAGAGATAAAAATATTTCCAAAAAAGTAGAAGAGAGTGGGGCATCGTGAAATAAACAGATAAATTAAAGATGATTCATTGAATTCATATCATCCTTTGTTTTGTGAATAACAACTACCAAGCATGTGACAACCTACTTCATTTGTGGCTGCCATATTGAAAACAGAATTTACAAGTGTGGAGAACTTTCTGTTCATAAGGTAATTCTTTGGACATTTGTTAAATTTTAAGTTATTAACAGGGATCTAAACAATGAGTGATAATGATAAATATACCTAAAGACTAATAATGTGTGTACAAATATCCTGAGGTAATGGACTGAGGATTTAATGCTGGATATGATAAGGCAGATGAGTCACTTCACATTTAGTGTGGACTTTAGTAGAACTATTATGTTACATTGAGGTATAAAAAATATAAGACTTAATATATCAATTTACATATTAAAGCGTAAAACAGAATTCATCACACATTCAATGGATAAAAATGTGAATAATGTTTAGTTTGGAGCTGATTTTATGTTCCCTCTCAGTGTACCCCATCAGGTATCTATCACTTTGCCCCTTTAGCAGGGCAGGGTGAGCAAATGATGACTTTTCTATTTCATATTCTTAACTTTATCTGAACCTTAACATGGGCTTTTGGGATGGCAGAGGATTAATGGATAAGATGTTGCCAAGGAATTTTTAGAAAGACCAACATCAAAATAGGTTTATTTATAGATATTTTTCTGTGGCGAAAAGATGGCATAAAAATTAATTCACAGCACATTTGTGCAATCTACCATCCATCATACCACATAACTTAGGCCAATGTTGCACATAGATACTAGAAGCGTTCAAACGGAACCTAGCTGAATTAGCATCAATGTAATGGTATCTAGCTAGGTTTTATTTGAACATCCCTAGTATTTTTCAGGGATGCAGAGTATGAAAATGAATGCACAGTATCTGCAGGCCATCAATCACCATGTCACTCTGGCATAATGTATATCAATGTTTCATAAAAGAGAAAATCAACCATACTTTAACTAATAGGCCTAGATATTAGTGATGGAGGTTGGTCTCATGGCATTGGGAAAAAAAAAGATTCGAGCCAATATATTTAAATTATGGATACCACGTGCTACCACAGATTTCCTGTTTTTTGGAGAGAATAGGGATTAGATGCTATTGTGTCTTGGTATATTTCAGATTATAAATTCCAGAACACAAGCAAGCTTCTGCTTAAAATAAATAATATTAGAAATAAAAATAGCTGACGACTCAGAACAGAGTATAAGCCAAGTGAAAAGTTATCTTCTTACTTAGGACTGCAATCCATCAAATGCCTGCTACATTTTATCATCTATAACATAAGAAAGACTAAGTTTAGATAAAACAATGGAACTCAGTTTCTAATATACAAAAGTATTAAAATTTTAATCTGTAACACATTGGGGAACTGTCTTCTGTTAAGAAAATCAATTCTGGTTGCCATTGTTTCAAATTTTATTTTACCATTCTGTAAAACAGCAACAATAACACGTAGCATCCACTAGTAAGTAATTTTGTAAACCTTCTGTGAATGGTTTTTTAGAACATGTCAGGAATATAGAAAAATGACTGCCATACTGATTCTAATTGTCACCCAGGTGTTCTTTGGAGCACACAAAATTTTTGAAAGCTGTTGATGGGTGAGGGAAGACTATAGAAAAGTCAAAATATGCTAACAACTGAAAAATGATACCCAAACTTTCCTACAGTCAGCAATAAATGATGCATTATACCGCTCCCAAGTAACTGCTTTCTTATCTTGGCCAGGTCCACAATAGTCTCAACTTGTCGTATCCACTCTTGACCCATCCCTCCACCTCTTTTTTATCCATACCAAATTTTCTCCCTGACTCATTAATTGCTGAATATTTTCCAGTTTGTAATGTATAGATTTAATTTGACTGCAGAGTTCACCGTCTTTGCCATGCTAACAAGATTCTATCTGATCTGCTGTCACAATACATGAAGCTTGCTATAAGAATTTGAAATAAGTGAATACATGGGAAAGAATTGGCATTGCAGTAGACATGCCTAATGCGATAAAAGCACATAAAAAATACACTGCCCATTTAAAAACAGTGTCATTTAATCAGCAATGCGGCAATTACTTGCTAGAGAATTATTACCACCTGCAGAAACTACAGGGACACAACACAGGAGGTGCAAAAACAATTAGTGGATATCATAAATAATGCATGTACCACTGGCATTAATAACTCACTAGGAAGGATTGACTTTGAAGCTAGCTACAAATGATTTGAACTGAAATGATAGCTGATTTTCATTTAGTATGTGTAAATGCAATAATCAAAAGCCATGATGCATACAAAGTAAATTCTTTGAGAGATGACACTCATGTGCCAAAATATTGGGGATAATTATAGATGCAGACAAATCAGCCATCTCTGACAGCAGTTTGTGGCTAAAGTTTAGGCAGACATTTACTGGAGCATGAACAGCAAGTAGAACCAATAGTATTAGGTTGAGAATCCATGGTTACCGTGAAGTCACAAAATCTCAAATTTTTCTCTTACACCACTCCATGCTGACTACTCTCTCTCAGTGGAGATAGATTTTCACTTTATAGGGACCATCAGCATATTAAATTCAAAATTTTTAAATAATTACTAACAAAACTGGATTCTAATGCAATGCAGAAAGGCAAAAATCAGACATTTAATTCCAAATTTTTATTAGAAGGCAGACTAATAAATCATCTTGACAAAATTGCATTCAGTACTAACTTCCAATCTAGCATCCAACATTAAAAAAACATTAAAGACCATTCTTATTTAATTCACCTTTTAAAGTTTTAATATTGCATACCAAGTTAGCTAATATATAAATGATAAGATTTTCTTATGAGTAACTTTCTTAATAGTTTTAAATGGTATATTGGAATGTCTCAGATAGGGGTGAGATCCCCAGGGTGTCATTTTAGCTCCTATCTTATTCTCAATTTACCATAATGATGCTATCAATGTTGTAGATATAAATATAGATAAATGTGCATATGATACCAACATATTCCCTCAAGTTAACAACGAAAACTATTTCCTCCCTTCCACTTAGTAATAACAAGACTAAACTAATAGAAATTATGTTTTAGCTTTAAATTGCAAATGCAGCTGAGAATTCTTATAAATTAAACTATAGTGCTTCATAATCTCAGAAAACATCAAAGCAAAGGTATTATTGCTTTTACCTACTTCTATTGTGTTCAGCTTTACAAATAGAAAAAAATCATGTTTACAATAGGAAGAAAACAGTGTATGCATACATACAAATAATGCTAGCAGAACTGCCATCTGTCTATGATAACAGAGTTTCAGATGTTGAATAATGTACACATTACATATAAAAGATAATATTATAAAATGCCAAAGTTTGCTTTAGTTAATGATAAATAAAGTCCATTTAAGATTTTGAATAAAATCAATAGAACACCACCATGTAAAGTAGGCTCCAAAAATGGTAAAGCGTATAACAGAACTTATAAAACTAGAGTAAAACGAAAATTATCCCTCAGGCCAGGCAGAGCATCTATTGGCTTACAGTTTTAAAATTGTAATGTGTTTAATTTGAAAGAAAAATATAAACCTGTTTACATCTTAAATACCACATAAGTTTAAAAAATACGTAAATAAAACAAACAACAACAAAATTTAACAAGCCTTTCATAGATAAATAAGCAATTAAAAGTTAATCATTCGCCACCATGGAAATATGAAAACAAGAGAATGCCTACTCACCTTTCTTTTTCAGACATCAAAGAAAGGCAATGAATGATATGGTGAGGTGAGAACTGTATCCTTTGGTGGCCAGCCAGTGACTGCTGTAGCTTCGGACACTGGCGCGGCCAAGCCAAGTTCTTAAAAAACCATGCGCCTGGGTGATAATAAATCTCTCAGTGGGAGAATTTAGTAGCAACTGGGCTGGAATTTCATTTACAAATTAAGCACCTTTATGTAGGTGATACAGTGGGGTCAGTTGTGCCTGTATACATCATTCAACAAAGTTTTGTTATTGCTGCTGCTTTAATCAGTCTTTGCCAGAAGATCAGGTGAAGCAAAAAGAAAAAAAAACAAATAGGAACAATGCCACCTCAAAAAAGGGAGGAGGGGGGGGTCAAAATACGTGTGTTGAACTTAGGGAGAAAAACAAAAATACAGGTACAGTAAATGATTTAAAATAAAGGTGGGGGGTGGTGAGAGAGTTAGTTATTCAGCAGAAAACTACCTGGCAATAAATGTGTTGTCGGTAGCGGGTTGGTATGTTTGTTAAAAACACCATTAAAAAAAAGAAGAGGAAAAATGCAAACTGCCAAACAAGCTGTTACACGTCAGTTGTTGATGTGCAAATAAAATACTGGCAGCCCCCCCCCCCATACTCCAGCGCTGATCTAGAATTACTCAGGTAGAACCGCTATTGTGGTGAATTTGTATGTATGCATTCGAGTGGGGGGGGGAGAAATGGCTCGTGAACTAACAAAGAAAATGAGAAATGCCGAAAAGCATCAAAGACTTAGGGGAAAAAAAACAAAAACTGCATGGATCATTATTCCTTCAGATGGACTTGATGCTAAAGGGATCAAAATAGAAAGAAAAGCAAACCCTTATAAATTGCCTCTTGTGACACCAGTGCCGAGGGAGACAAACCAACCCGCCCAGTCGAGTCAATTCCTTTAGTCGACTTAAGGATGCTCTCACCAAAGATCGGTCAGATTCTTGTTTTAAAACAAAAGATCCGGTTGATTCCCAGTTTTCCTACAGGTGGTAAAAAAATAAAGAAACAAATTACACAGATGGGCAGGTGGAATCAGGCATCACAAGAAACTTCCCTGCTGGTAATCTATGCGGCTTTGTGATGCGGTATGTGGAAGTTGTGTGTAACTATTAAGTAACGGTTATGAAAAGACAGCAGATTTGCATATTTTAAATATTTAAAATAAACACACATTTTGAAAAGTTGTTTTTTTTTTCAATAAAACAATATTTTTCAGAATGTTTATAGGTCACATAGTACATGGCAGCCATTACGGTTGGTCAATAGAAAACAATGTCAAAGACTAATTTTGCTAGAAGCACAAACAAAATAGAATCATGTGTTTCTTATGTCAATCCCTGCTACGCTAACATACTCATGTACTCTATCAAACAATGTGGTATGACTCTAATAAGGTAAAGATGTGTTCTCTCATTCATGATTACCACAAACATGGCTGCTCCATGCATCTTTCATTGTACAACAAATTAATTCTACTCCGAAGCATAATAGAAGACTTAATCATTTAATTTACAATCCCAATAAGAAACAGATCTGATAAAAACCTGAGGAGCAATTACAGTACATTACTGCTTTAAATCAATCAAACTATTACAAATTATAAATTGTTCAGAATCATTATGTATGAGAAATAAGTTGGTGAGAAGAATCAGAACTCAACACATGAATAATTTTTCTATTCATGTTGTGGCTGCAATCAGAGCAGCTAAAGAAATAACTGAGCAGATCAACTCATTTTCAAAACTTCTTTCAAGGACACATTTTTCAGGTTTGATTGCAAAACTAAAAATAAATAAATGAAAATAGATGTTCTTGAAAGTATTTCTTAGTGCTGTGGTTATTGCATCCAGTGCACAAAGTAGTTTAAATATTTACTCACAGTAAGGAACAACATATACAACATAGATAACTAGTTCTGATCACTCCTTTTGTTGATCTTCTCATAATATTAACACTACAGATGTGCTTCACTAGCCTGGGTGTGATACCCTTCCTTATGGCTGGTATAACAGGTTTACCAAGGTTGTACATCCATGCCAGAGAGGGACACAGATTGGGAATTCATTAGCACCTTCTTACATTATTAGAAAGAACTCCAAAAAAGGCTGGCTACTGGAATGCTATGACAATATGTACACCCATAGGAGAAAATGGACACTATTTAAGGGGTCAGCTGCAACGAATGGACAAAATACATTTAGCCAAACAAGCAATGCAGATTATGTAATAATAATAGCAGCTAGAGTTCAAATAAAACCTGACTGGAACAGTATCATTGTAATGGCATCTGTGCAGGATTTCACTTGCTTGTCCATAAACAATTTTTTTAAAAAAAAATAGATCATGGAACCTACGTTTAATTTATCGTAAAGAGTCAGGCTTCGCAGACTGTATCCCTTTTTAAGGAGAAAAACAAATTGATACATATTTCTAATTATATGACTAATATCATCATAATAATGCACGTAATAATACATCTTTACTTATAGCAAAATTTTACCGTGGTTTTCTCTGTTCTGCTCTCAGCACCGAAAAGAATCTAAAAATGTCAGATTATGCAGATAGCAATAACAGACCCACTGGAAATCCACGGTACTCTACCTTTTCTATAAAAGTAATGACTCAGACAAAAAAAACAACAAAATGTAGAAAGTGAAACTATTCATAATACATTATGGATGCATTTTCTAGGCCTAGCAAATTAGGAATATGATAAACACGACCGAGTTTTATAATTAACATACACATACATAGTTTCAAAAAGGGATGCATCTGGCATTAGAATGTATTGGGTTCTGTAAACATTTATTAAGTAATAAACTGATTTTGAAAGGCTTTTTGTCCTGGCTTTTTATTTTATGAAAAAGTATCAGATTTAAGGTAAACTGCCAGTAGTTGGTGAATAACCGCAACATGTTTAATGCATTCTAATTCGGTGAATCAACAACATTTATAGTATTTTAATGAATAAATAGTCAGGAATTTCCACAACAAATGATCTTTTTCAGTATTAATTTAATAAAACCTGAAACACCCACCCAAATGGAAACAGCCCAAAACCTGATATAGTGTTCTTTCTTTCATATCTTTGGCAGCCATAACTGCATGGACTCATTCAGAGGATGCTTCTATTTTTACATTTGAAGACATTTTGAAATCATATTGTTTTTACTACATGCACTAATAAATTGCACATAATACACTCTCTACTCTGCTGCCTCCAAACTAGGCATAGGCAGACTTATTCCTTAGTTGTTGCCTTCCTCAAACCCATGTGCCCAACTCTTAAGGCATTCACCAGAGAAACCCCACCCACAACTTCATTTCCTAAACCAAGTGTGGGGGGGAAAAAAGCAGAATGTGGAGGTTAGCTACATGCCTACTACTGCAAAAAAAAATCCCAACCAAGAAACTTGGTTTCTAGGATGTGGGAGAAAACCTTGGTGGCTGGTGGAGAAGAGCAAAAAGAAGAAAACAACTGTATGAAGGGTATAGCCTACCATTGAACTATTGTGCCGATCCTTTAGCTTTAAAAAATTGTTTAAAATAAATTGCTGAGATAGACAGTGAGACACTGAGGTAGATGGATTTGAAGAAAATCAATCCAGGTTACCACACTATTTTTTCACATTTGGTAACTAAGTTCTTGACATTATTCAGAATCACAGAGATTCAGAGAATAGAAACTACGATATTAATTGCTTTCAAATTGTTCAAAATAAGAAAGCAAATTCCAACAAAGCCAACATCCTCAGCATGACAGGTCCTTAGAGACAGTAATGGATCTTCATCCTTCACAATAACATAATTTAAAATGTCAAAAGGGCAATTTTTTAAATGTAATTGCAATTATATTATGGCATATTTATGATTGTTAAATAGAAACAGGGTCTCATAACCATGCTGCCATACTGGGTAATTAACAAATACAAAATATTTTTTTGGTGAATCCACAACTATCAGCACCAGTCTACACTCTGTAAAGATCATTAGAAACAAGTAGTTACAGGTGACTATAATCTTTAATAAATTATGCACACACACACTCTCTCTCTCTATTAATTGCAAATCATTCACATAACTTCATGCTTTTCAGAATTTAGTCATGAAATCAGTTTTCTTTCTATTCTCCAAAATCTTGAGAATATTTTTTTTTTAACACAGTTATCTCCCTTAACAACCAGCTCTCACAAATATTAGTGCGTGTGTGTGTATTTTCCTCACTCTTCAGCATCTACCTCTCACTTTCTCTACAAGTGGTTTCAGTTTGGAATTAAGGTTCTCTCCATTCTTAAGTTTTTCTCAGTTACAAATGAACACAGTTCTTTGAAAATTTCTTTCTTATTTAAATTATGCCTGGCACCATTTGTATTTTCATATTTGTGCTTAAATTAAAATTTTTCATTCAGATTCATTGCAAATATATTATATTTATACACACACACACAATTTTAGTCGCTGTAAATTGTAATGCATCTGCTGCATTGGTGCCTAATCATCAACGCAATGATGAATGCTAGAAACAAATGCATTCAAACTTACCCTTTGTTCATACAGATTTATCAGCTACTTAACCTTCACTTTAAAAAAAAAAAAAAAAAAACAAAATAAATGAAGAAATTCCAGTCTGTTGCAACACTGGTGTTAGGTTTTATCTTACTTAGTTTTCCTCTGATTTAACAGATTTCTTCTCATGTAAACCATGGCTATATTACTGACTGTCGGCTTTGTTTCATTATGTCAGCAGGATTACCAGCAACTGCATAAACCAAATACTGTTTGGATGGTCATCTGTAACCTTATCCTTCATGTAAGCTTAGGGGTTAAGACAAAGTAATCTTTCATTTAACTAGTCCACAAGTCAAAAATGATGCTGCATATGTTCAAAGAAAACCCAAATGAAACAACATTGCTGTAATGACATCTGGAAGAGATGCATTTGAATGTCTATCCTCAAGCAAAAGTCTTGTTAATAAAATCATTAAATTAGCATGATGCAAAAATATTTCTGTTTCAGGGCTACTGAGAGCTAATGTTGGCCATGGGGTCCCTATAGTATTACAATATGTCATTATCATTCCCAAGGCCAAGGCTCAAGAGTAATTACTCTGACTACCACTCTCCCTCTGGATGTCCCTATATCCCTAACTCCTGCCAGTAAGTCTTGTGCATCCTTGCTACTGGAACAAATAGTAGAAAAGTGTTTGGATGGTATAAGACAAGGCATGACCACTTTAAATAATTCATGTGCAAGTTCTGCTATCAAAAGGTCATCATAAACAGCATCATCTTTGGTGGTGGAGGACAACAACAAATATATATTTTGGGGGTTGTAAAGAATTACACAAACAAGTTAACAAAAACAAGCTGTTATATTAAAAATATATATATATAATTATATACAATGACTTTATTTTAGTTACAAAACATCTAAAAACAATCTCCTGTTACCTCCACGTGAGCACATTCTTGCTTTATGGAATATGTCACAAGTTCATTTTTTTATGAAAAAATACTCAGAGTTCACAGGTTTGACTTGTTTACTTGTTAACTCTTTCCCCACCCGGTGTTTATTTACAAATACAGTAAATGGTGAAGTACCGAATGCAGCCTCTTTTCATAAAATCCACTGTAACTGAAACTTGCTAAAAGTTCTGCAGTGGAAATTGAGAATACTCACCACCACAAACGCCATTTATAAAGAACGAATCGAAGTTGATTAAACCCAGTTTGTATGTGACAAAGCGATAATCGCTTTTCTTCTTCCACCTGTCGCTGGTGAAGTATTGTAAATAGGCTGTGTGTTATACCTTTCAAGAATAGCTTAAGTATATGGCACCAATTTGACACAGGCTGAGAGTAAAACTGCCACTATGCTTTACAATCTCCAGGTCTAAAATCTGAAATAAATAAAGATTTCCTCCCCATTCTGGTTCCAGATCCAGTCTTTAATTCATAATACAAATAGTATCAAACCAGTAAATGTACAAATGCAGTTTTTAAAAAAAAAGGCAATGAATCAAACAGAAAAATGGGATAATTTTAGATTGAAATCAATTCCCAAAATGACACAAAATTAGTTTTAACAAACAAAAAATTCTCTTGTTAATATTCTGCTCTTGAAATTCATGTAATTACTGTTTGTGTTTTTACAAAATGGTATAGACCTTAAGAGACAATACGCGTGCATCAAACAAAGGTGCGCACGCACACACACACACAATCAATATTCTAGAACCTGTTTCAACAACTCACTAAGCAGCATCAATGCATCAGAGCTGTTTCTACATGAATTCATTGATTCTACTTTACAAAGATAACAAAGATGCTTGAAGCCGTGTAACAGCCAACACGCGCAGAATAGTGGCAGCAACAAAAGAGCCTGTGTAGTTGATGGTTTTAACTAGAGTTACTATACTTTCAAATTAACCAGTCACCAAAAAAAAAAAAAGCCAAATGCATAGTGGTTTAAATTAGCATTTTAATATCATTAACAAATCATTTTCTCTGGAATGTTTTCGTAGCTGCGTAGTTCAAAATCTCTACCCTAAAGAAAAAAAAATGCATTTTTTAATGTAAAGATTAAGCTCGCTTCATACATAAAACACATTTTTTTACAACTCACCCTTATTAGTAATCTCAAAAGGGGTTTCAGTAAATTTAAACACTAAATAGTTTTCCAACAGGTTTGGATGATGCTACAGTTCTATCAATGAAACAACAGAATCATGTCATCATCAAGCAATTGTGATGTCATGTCATCCCGTCATTAACTGTGACATCATGCCATTAGGTAACTATGATTATCTCAGTACTTCATCACCTAACTGCAAACTATTAGATTTAATATTTATACTAAGAAAGTTATTTCATAATGCTTTTGTCTTTGAGAGAAGACTAAACATCATAATTAATTAAAATAAATAATTATTTCTATAAATTTAATTCTCACATTGAATATACCCACCTTTTTTTTACTACTAACATTTTAAAGGGGAGATAACCCAATATTTAAAACTTTTTGAAATGTTTGTTTGTTGTTTTCTTTTTTAAGAAGGTCAATATCATGTCCAAATTTTCCTTAAAATGCTTCTTCTTCTTGGTGACTCCTGACTTGGCTTTCAAGGGCTAAGGAAGCCCACAGCAGGGAGCTAGAAAAGGAAGGTGTAGGATATCTTGGTGACCAAGGAGGTAGTTACTGAGGTATGGTTGGGGACTCTTGAGTTATTCATGGAACTTCCTCCACACGTACCAAGAAAATCTCACTAGAACTCTTCATTTATAGATGTCAGAGGAATCCCACATGGCTGGCTAGTTAAGAGCAGTAGGAAGAAGCCATACCAAGGAGACTACAACAAACAGCTATCCACAACTGGAATTTTAACTCAGGGTGAGGGGGGGACCTCAATCCTGGCAGTCCAGTTGTCGCCATCAGCCTCCCCAAAGATGCTTAAAATGTTCTAACTGTAAGTTAAGCTTACCAAAAGTTTTTAAAGTTAAATTAGTAAGTGGCTTCCTGTGGCAGGTAAAAAAATTAAGTATTAAAAAGAAAAACAAATAGGCAATATGTAGGCTGGCTTGGCCTATATTAGTGCAAAGAGAAAAGCCATCAGAAGAGAGGGGGCAGCATAAGTAGCGGTCAGGAAAATAAAAACAAAAAAGCAACTCCTGCTAGAAAAGTTATCATCAGCTGCAGGCAAAATGAACACTGCAGCGCAGAACATTTCTTCTAGAAATTATAACCAATTATAATGATAGTAATAGGAAAAGATTTTCATAATGTATACTTCGCTGTTAATTCTAACAAGGTGGTTAATAAAGATTGAATAAAAACCTTTACTCTTAAATTCTGTTATAAATGTTTTGTTACCTTTTGATGTATATGGAATCTTAACTTGTACAAATAGAAAGGTTAACAATCCTTATCTATTTAAAGTATGTAGGATCTAACAGTCTTTACAAATGACTAGTGTAATAATAGCTTGTTTTTTCCGCTGGTGGTAATCAAGATAAAACTGGACTAACTTAGGTGGTATAGCAATCCAGAGTGACGATGGACTATATTTACAAATATCGCCAGGTCTCGAGTTACCCAGAGCTTCAGGGATGGATAAAGTGCCCTTACAACTTGAAGGATAAGTTAACAGATCACCGTCCACAAATCTGTGCTGGGCGTAGGTGAGGACATGATTGAGAAATCAACTTTCACAATCTTTCTACTGCACCAAACATAAAAACGACAGCCTAATATACCTGATACTGTGCTGTGGTGACAAAAACAGTTTACCAATAGTTGTGGGATTTAACTAAATAACAGCTAAGTTTGATGCACCTTTGCACGTTCATTTCTCAAATACACTCAGGCTTCTTGGGAAACCAATAGTTGAAAGCAGCTCCCTCAATAAAACGAACATGCTCAATTATTTAACCTCAAACCATTTTCTGGTTTAACTTCAAATTTTCCCCTCAGCCCCTTCTGCATTAATCTGGAAAGCTGGACTGCGTAGTCAAACTTTCCTTCGTTTTATCTACAAAATTTGCTCTGAGCACACTCAAGAGTAACACCCCCCCCTTCTCTGTATCAGTGTGCAGACTCTCTGTGGTTTAAACTCATGCTGACAGCAGCACTTCCTGGAGACCAGAACCTATCCGCCAATCGCTACCGAGAATTTATGAGATTACATGGGGGGGGGGGAGGTGTCCACGTATGAAGATCTAAGTTCCTTAAAACCTCGGAATTATCTAAAAGAAACCCTGCATCAAAACAAGAGATTAATATTATTTATGAATTGATCCCCAAAAATTAAGCCACATCTTTCTAAAAATTGCTTCACATTCCAGAAATCAGGTATCAAAACTGGAATCCTTTATCTCAAAACAAGAACAGGGAATAACAGTGACCTGTTGTTGGTCCAGTGGTAGATTGCTGGGTTGTTATTTGCGTTGCTGGTGATGGTCAAATAACTTGTCGTCGTGAGAAAGGCCGAGTTTTATTTTTGCCAAGGGAAAGCGCCCTCTATGGTCCCTCCTACCGCCACTCTTGTTATTGTCGTCATGAGGGGCAGTAACTAGTGTCATATTTTAGCAGTAACCATAATAAAACTTATGCCTCAGAATAACCGATGAATGGTTAAGGACAAATTTGGGCGGGAAGGAAGGTGATGTTTTTATTATTGTTGTTTTTCTTAAATAGGGACCAAGTGGAAGAGATTTCTAGAAAACAAAAGACAACAAAGAGAGCAACAGATGTCGTTTTATTACCTACTGTCCCTTTGATGCAACAGTCTTCCTTAAGACATATAACCAACAGATACCAACAAAGAGGCTTGAAATATTATTTTAGCTGTTACAGACATCAAAGCCCCACCTTTTTTTTTAAACAGCCAGCTAACAGGTAAGACAATCAGAGTGGCCTCTCTTCCATCAATGCCATCATCTAAATATACTAGTCAAAAATGCAGTGTGGTTATGGTAGCATTTTGCTTTATAAAAATAAAAATAATAAAAACTCAGCACCAAAGTGAGTTTGATTTCTCTATTTTAAATGATTTAGTCAATTTAGGCCTCATTCTACCATAAAGTGCTACAACTCTGCTTCCATGCGAGACCGAGACTCCAACATACATACTGCAATAAGTGCCTGAGATCCCAGTGTGAGCTTTAAACAAGATAAGGCACATCAAGTTATAAAAAAAAAAAAAAACAAACTGAGTTTTTGTTGATGTCAATGACTGAATACAAAGTGAAATATCAGTTATACCACATTTAAGGATTATACTAGCATGGATACTATATATATATAGAAGAATAATGTCATTTAAAAACTAACATAAAAATCTGATTCATTGTCTGCGATATCACTGACAAATTTAAGCAATTACCATTTTCTGTTTTTTTAAAACAAATTTAATTTCTTTATGCAAAAACGTCAGTGACTTAATCCATTCCCCTTATCAGTCGTGTTCTATTTATCATCAAGAAATGAGTAGAGATAGAAGAATCAGGGGACTAAATACCATCTTCCAATCTGTCGTCAGTGACTTAATCCATTCCCCTTATCAGTCGTGTTCTATTCTATTATCATCAAGAAATGAGAAGAGATAGATGAAGGATCAGGGGGACTAAATACCATCTTCCAATCTGTCGTCAGTGACTTAATCCATTCCCCTTATCAGTCGTGTTCTATTTATCATCAAGAAATGAGTAGAGATAGAAGAATCAGGGGACTAAATACCATCTTCCAATCTGTTCGTCGTGACTTAATCCATTCCATCTTCCAGTCGTGTGTTCTATTTATCATCAAGAAATGAGTAGAGATAGAAGAATCAGGGGACTAAATACCATCTTCCAATCTGTCGTCAGTGACTTAATCCATTCCCCTTATCAGTCGTGTTCTATTTATCATCAAGAAATGAGTAGAGATAGAAGAATCAGGGGACTAAATACCATCTTCCAATCTGTCGTCAGTGACTTAATCCATTCCCCTTATCAGTCGTGTTCTATTTATCACCAAGAAATGAGTAGAGATAGAAGAATCAGGGGACTAAATACCATCTTCCAATCTGTCGTCAGTGACTTAATCCATTCCCCTTATCAGTCGTGTTCTATTTATCATCAAGAAATGAGTAGAGATAGAAGAATCAGGGGACTAAATACCATCTTCCAATCTGTCGTCAGTGACTTAATCCATTCCCCTTATCAGTCGTGTTCTATTTATCATCAAGAAATGAGTAGAGATAGAAGAATCAGGGGACTAAATACCATCTTCCAATCTGTCGTCGTCAGTGACTTAATCCATTCCCCTTATCAGTCGTGTTCTATTTATCATCAAGAAATGAGTAGAGATAGAAGAATCAGGGGACTAAATACCATCTTCCAATCTGTCGTCAGTGACTTAATCCATTCCCCTTATCAGTCGTGTTCTATTTATCATCAAGAAATGAGTAGAGATAGAAGAATCAGGGGACTAAATACCATCTTCCAATCTGTCGTCAGTGACTTAATCCATTCCCCTTATCAGTCGTGTTCTATTTATCATCAAGAAATGAGTAGAGATAGAAGAATCAGGGGACTAAATACCATCTTCCAATCTGTCGTCAGTGACTTAATCCATTCCCCTTATCAGTCGTGTTCTATTTATCATCAAGAAATGAGTAGAGATAGAAGAATCAGGGGACTAAATACCATCTTCCAATCTGTCGTCAGTGACTTAATCCATTCCCCTTATCAGTCGTGTTCTATTTATCATCAAGAAATGAGTAGAGATAGAAGAATCAGGGGACTAAATACCATCTTCCAATCTGTAAAGAACAACAAAAAAATTTTCAATGTTAAAAATATATAAATATTATATACACTGACAGTATAAACCTACATTGGCACTTGTTTTTTTCTTTCCTGGCAGGAGAATCATTGGTTTTCAACAAAGTTTTGAGCCATCATGATAAATCAGTCCAAGCCATTTTTTTTTCATTTTGCTATCATAGTTTTTACAACTTGAGTTAAGCTTCCTAAACTAAAAAAAAACAATCACCTATTATGCTATAGGTTCAGGATGTTTGGCAGACAAACAATAAGCTGCTAATTAGCTAAGGGATCTGTGTTAAGACATCGGTAGCCCCAAAGGTACAGGTAAATGCCATGGTAATGTGGACAGTGGATGCAGCCGTAATCTTGATTTTGTGAGAAGCAAAAGATCAAATAAAGGTAATAATGGTGATCTGAAAAATGGCGGTGACCACTTGAAATGAAGTTGGGAAAATAATGAAAAATTGGTACAAATGGGTTCCATCAAAACCCTTCTGTGGTGAAAAAATCGGAGCATTTCCAGTAAAATCAAGATATTTGGCAGGTCTGCAGCCAGATGCTACATGGTGTAGAAAGTCCTTATTAGAATCCCTTCTTTTTTTTTATTTTTAGATGTAAAAGGAAACAGGAGCATCCAGAGTAAACCCACATGGCCAGCTAAGGAAGAAAAGCAAGAAACCACACCAAACAGGTGCGCCATTTCTAGGCTGGGGTTCAAACTCTGTCGCTCAACCTCAGCAGCCAAGTAGATGATCCAAAGTTATTAATCCAACAATATTATTCAAATTACATAAGCATCACAATAGCATTTCCTCGCTTGACTGGACACACGACTCTACAAGAACCGTGAACAGAGAGCACAAGGAAGAAGTACTATTTCGTGGACAACAAAGTTTCCAGATTCTCACAGGCAAGGGTGGATGGGTACACACATTAACCAGACACATCACTGCTACGTTTTTTTTTTTGTTTTTTTTGGAAACTCACGTGGCCACGCCCCACAAAAACTCCTATTTCGCTTCATTATTCTCAGTGGCAAATAAAGTTAGAACAGATTAATTTGATACAGGAAATAAACATCAGTGATACAGATTAAACCCTTATTTAAAAAAGGAAAAGAAAATAGAAATTTCATTATATATATATATTTCATATATATACTATCTATATATATATATATATATATTGTAAACAGAATAAGCCCCTTTCCAATAATAAAGAACATAATCTAACAATGACAGGGTGAAGTTCAGAGGTATTCAGTTTGGTTTCATCTAGTTTTTCTGAGCCTGTCCTTCCCCACTGAGAGGGGCTGACATGGCAGATTTGTATATCTGACACAACAAAGATGGATGCGTGTGTTGGGAGGGGAGGGAATCGAAGAGCTCTTCAGAAACGGGAAATAGAGAAGCAGGCAATCCCTAAAGATTTCTGGAACTGATTTTTTTTTTTTTTTTGCCTACTGCTCGCATCCAACAAAGAGGCAGCAAAAACTAAAAACCAAGAGCTAGATCAGAAAATGTGTCAGTTCATGTACCTACCTGACAAGAAGTAGGAGTGGAAAAAAGATGTCCTTATAGTCACATGAAGCTGCTCACTGTGTGTGTGTGTGTGTGGTGGTTCCATACACTGAATTCTTTCTTTCTTCCTTCCTTCCTTTCTGTTTCATCCGACCTTTTGTCATGTGGACGACAGCAAAGCTGAGCCCTGGCCAGTGCGTACTGACCAATGCACAAGCTAAACTGGCTGCTGCTGGTATTATTCCTCAGCTTGTTTGCTTACACAGCCATGCATATTAAACAGAATCCAATAGTCCCATTGTCCCCCAATGATACAAGCATATAGATTAAAGCAAAACAATCTTTCGGTATTTAAATGTGACACTGGCCATCTTACCTATTAATTTATGGGCCACTTCATTGTTTGTTTGTTCTCTACCCTTTTTTTTTCTTTAAATTTCATCCTGTAAGACAACATTAAGGTGTATGGCAAATAGAAATCACACAAAGAGAGGTAGAGCCAGATTTTGGTGTAGTTTAGGGATGCTATTCTCTGATTAGCCTAGCTAATGATTTTAGCTTCCACATATATACATACATATCAATAATAATAATAAACCTTCCACCAACAAGCACACACACACACAAAACAAACAAACAAGGGCTTTATCAAGATCCTGACTGAACCAAATGCTGCTGCAAGCTGCACACATTTAAAGCTGGCAGAGAAACTAAGTACTACTTGCAACATTTATGGCAAAAAAAATCAAGGTTACAAAAAACATATGAAACTTTTGATTTTAGCCCTGTGTATTTTCAAAAAATACAGACCAACATGGAACTCCAGAAAATCTTTTGAGAAGGAAATTTGCTCAATAGTTTACACATACATATCCCCATCAAGAACACCTGTGCACACGTACTATTACTTCTCCATCACCACATATCGTGAGGTGACTTTTTCTTTCTTCTCAAGATACAGCTTCTGCTGGCCGTAACAAGAGTAAGAAACGAGAATTAACCCTCCCCCACAACACACAAACCTCTTCCCCAGAAATTTCTAATTCTAAGCGGATTTCTTGTAGAAAAAAAAAAAAAAAAAATTTTAAACTCTTGCCATCTAAATCTATAATAGTTAATGCCAAAAAGTTACCCCTTTCCCCTCTTTGAGTCTGATCTGCAACTTATATGCCATGAAAATAAAAAGAAACCTTGGAGGCAAAAATCATTTATGTTCCTGATAAAAAAGGTTTCACCACAGTGATAAGCCCTTGTTTGCATTTTCTCACATATTCTCTTAACAATAGGGTCTCACAAGCTATGGCACATCACCACCAGAAAATACGAGAACAAAACTAACTCGCAAACTTAATACAGCTGTTTTCAAACTATTAGCTGTAAATTAATATAGCATCTTTTTTACGGGTTAATATGAAGTATTATACAAAGATAAAAAATAAGGAACTATTGATAAGAATTCAGTTCATATAAAATGCATGCAAAGTACTACAACCACTTTATGTACAACACGTATCTGCCTATGGGAGCCCGCATAAGAGACCAGCGCAAAGTGATTGGCAAGCAAGTGGCAGGCAATATTTTGTTCACTAAAACTTTATTTTTTTTACAATTTTTCTAATGTTGTTCAAGTTAAAAACTTTAAAAAAATATTTTGTCCTTACAAATAGCTACATCGAAAAGGGGAATGCCAAATAACAGTTAATAAAATGTGTGCTATGCTTGTTTTTTTTTAATCAGGGTACCTGGCTATGATCTAAAAAGTACGGCTTATATACCAATGCAACACATGTTGGCAAATTTCAAAAAATCTCAAAAAACTAGCTCTGTGGATTATACACCAATGCAATTTATAATCCAAAAGATAAATACAGTATATAGCACTTTATTTTATTGAATCAAAATTCACACAACAACCAATATTGAGACCACCTTGAGAGTGTATGCAGGTATAAAATTGTCTTCACAAACTTGAAATAAGATGCTCAGATTGTATAGGTTCTGTGAAATTCCTGAGAGTTATGCAGTTACCTGGAATGACCCAAGGATACTCAATGGGTAAAAGATCAGAGAGATAGAGAGAGGGAGGGAGATCTGGCTTGTCCATTAAAGTGATATTGTCAGCTCTAAGGAACATGAAGACTACCAAAAATCTTGGGTAACTGGGCAGCCTTGAACACTGACCAGTGGAGTCCTGCTAATCATGATACCTTTGTATCTTATGCCATCTCTACCACCGTAACAAAAGTAGCTAAAAATTGCTAGAACCAGCATAAGGTTCTCCCCAATTCCATTATATACAACATGGCCTGCCATCAAAAACAATGGACTGAACTGAACTGAATCTTATCAGAAAACTGCCAATGGATCCATGAATAATTCAATATAGCAATGATATTCACTCATAGAGAAACAGGAAAGAGATAGACATCTTGTAGCGAACATTTGTTGGATCTAGAAAGCAGTGATTGATTCCCCCATTCTACAACTCTTCTGATCATCAATTTGTCATGCTATACAAGAGAGAAAGTTTCTGCTGGACCATCAGTCTGGAGGTAGTGTGTACACCAATCTAACTGTTTAATATCAAAACTTTTTGAAAATTTTACCTGTCTTGTACTATTTAGCAACTGAAAGACTATAAAGAATATGAACAAAGTGTAGTTTTAAATGGTGCATTGTTTTCAAATCAACAAGTAAACAGTGATGAGCTGTAATTTTTAATCCTTGATTCATATACATGATACTGATAATCTGGCAGATGCAAATGTTAAGTAGTTTGCAAATGATATAAAAATTTATGTTAAAACTAACACCGAAAAAAGACAAAAAATATGAATGTTTTCATTAACTCCTTTCATTTCTTAACAGCACATATGATCTAGGCAAATTCACCCATGGTCGGTATCCAGTACAATTTCTTCCACTATCCTGATAGAATGAAGTTTAATCTTCCTCTCCAAAATGTAACAATTTATAGCCACCAATGTCTGTCGGATCCTCAACAATCTAAAGATTAATCCTTGTAGCGCCAGCCCCCCAGGTCAATATTAATGCACAACTTGGCAATGCTATATGTAATTTAAGGATAAACGAGTTTATTTAGGGTGAGATGCTCGAGTGGCCCCCAAAATGTGTGGAGCAATTAAGAATGTATCACAGTGGGGATGAAACACATTTTGATGCCAGGCACACAGATATCATCAGCTAGTTATTTGATGGCACAGTGCTAGAAACTGCATTCATTCTGGTGACAGGTGAAAAAAAAACAGGTTTGAGTTGAGCTTAATGTTTGTAGTCTCATTTGGTATTAAAGCTTCTTATTCTTTTGTAGCCCTTTTTCAGCATGTTCACCTATGGGAGTTGCTTTAGATTCAATCCCCACAAGGGATCCACACCATGCTTGGTTTCTAGCAAGTAAAGTTTTTCTCTCACTCTTCTGTGCAGGTACAGTTCTATGTAGGTTTCATCCACTCTCAGCCGCACTACTGATCTCACCTGTACACAGATGGAGGACACGTCAACTGGAATACAACGGGTTACCTACACACTTACAAAAAAAAGAGAGAGAAAATCTCCCTGCGCTCAATATAGGCTCCAACTGATGGCACAAACACAAAGGTTAAAGTTAGTTCCCACACTTCAACAGTTCATAGATTCAACCAGGTAAACATGCAAAACGTCAGCAGCAAGGTTACCTAATCAACAGGTAGATCATGTTAGATGATTTCAGCATAACACCCATTTTTTTAAAAAAAAATGACTACTGGAAAATTCATAAGCTTAGAAGCGTGAACATGAATAAAACGTGTCCTTTGTTTTGTTTTTAAAAGCATAATAAAATTCATTGAAGGAATGATGAGGAAGGAAGGAAGAATCAATGGACGATATAAACAGACAGAAGGGAAGGAAACAAAGAAGAAAAGCTGGAGAATGTAAACAGAAAAGAGAGGAGAAACAAAGGATGGGACATGTTGGATAGACAAAAGACAAAAAAAAATAATAAAATACTAGACAGGGTGGATAGAGTGTCAGGAAGGAAGGGTAACTGAGCAGACAGACAGGGGAAGAAAAGAATGAGGGAAAAAAGGAAGGGATGAACAAAAGGAAGATGGATGCACAGAAGGTGAAATGAGCAGACAAGAAAAGAGGGGTGTGTGGACACATGGACACTGAATTCTACTAATAAATTAATTAACCCATTTTATACTGGTAGATCTAAGCTCTCTAATCTGACTGTCAGGGATATCACAAAAGAAATCAATATACGCTGGGAAATGCATAAAAAAGAAGAAAGATTTACTGTCAACTGAAAATGTGCATCAGAAATAATTACTTAAAATAAGTTCCAAGCAAAGAAAGAGCTGTTAGCATTAATGTCATAGATTCAGAACATACACACCAACCATTACATAGCAATAAAGAGAATAATAAAAGTTTCAGTAATGCAGCTAATACAGTATTAATAGTATAACAAAGCTTCAGTCTTCTGAAAAGCTGAGTAAATGGAAATGAATCTATATTTATAAAGCATTATATGGTTTCCTCCACATGGATCATTGTTGTGTGATGATTGACAGACACAATGAGACTCTATTTAGATGCATTTTAAAGTATTTTGGGAACATACCAATATTTCTGTAGGCATTTTCAAAGTTATGGCTTTTCTTTTTCATTCTATTTAAAGGTAGAACCCAGTTTTGGTAGATGCTCTATTTTTGCAGCATCTGTTGTTCTCAATAATGTTGCAGAATGAATCATAGCAGTATTAAAGCACCCCAGAATAATCAATCTTTTGCAGAAACGTGCTTGCACACATGTGGAGTGTACATCACCTGATTGATATTTCCATGTACAACAAATGTAATGGGAAAAGTGTGAATATCTCCACTCTCATATGCTAATTATGCATTGGTTAACATAGCATCGAGATGCAGAGCAAACGTGTGAAAAATCAAAATCTGAACTGAGTTAAATAAGAAACGAAGACATCCGTTTTTATTTTAAAAGAAAGGAAATAAAGATATAGATATTTATGATTATAATGAATTCCAGAAGGACAGGTCGTTCTTCCAAATAATATTGCCAAAAGAGTGGAAAGTTTCAGAATCCAACTGGTTTAATTCCAAACTATTTATTCAAGAAACCATAAACTGTGTGAAGGTCTCAGGAATTAGTAGTGATCTCAATATTAAAATTCTTATTTTTGTTCAAACTTTTTTGGAAATTTGCAAATATGTATCTTTCCATGATCTGTAGGTTGTATTTGATTGAGAAGACTGTTTACTTTTATTTTTTTCTAGACTTAGCCAAAAACAAATCTTATCCAATATTGCATCTCCACACCTACTTAGGTAGGATCTTTATTTTAGTGGCTAATATTGCATATTTGAGGGCAAGTAATTTGACAGAAGAATTTACAGAACTCTGGATCTAGTCATGAATGCACCTCTTTAAGGATATTTTGTTGTCAATAGGGACGTATATATTAGATTGTAGGTATGATGTGTTCTGATGGGTGGGCTGGATAGAGCCTTCTAATCGTATCCTTTTATTGTAGATTTCAGGTTATAACTTACTATGAGTGAAGTACCACAGCTTGGTCAAAGGTCAGATAAAGGAAAGAATTCTGTAAACTGGAAGCTGTGCATTTTGTGAATCAGACCCTTGACTGTTAAATCCCAGAATAGACTTGTATCAATGTTTGTTGTACATCGTGCAAAATGAAGTGTGTTCCAATTAATAGGCAACTTTAAAGTTGCTCAAAAGAAACACTACTGGCAGAAAGGTGATATTGCATTGTATGTGCTACTCTAGTGCAACAAACAAACTGCAGATTCAATGTGCCAGTGGGCAGAGTCCACTGGATCAGTTCCTGCAAAACAACAAGAGTAGAAAAAGACAAGCACCTGAGATGTACAAGCTACTGACATCCTCATCATTGTCAATCACATTTAAAGGTCCATATGGTAAGAACCTCTGCTAAGCAGTTACTCACTTTCAGAACTGAAAATGCTGGCCAAGCTCAAAGATGCTGTAGAAATCATGAAAACCCTGAACTCATAATAATTAGGCTGAAACGTTTATTTCTGCATGTGATGGTGATGCAACTGACATCAGATACCAGAAATGCTGGCAAACCAAACACCTTTTCTGTGTTGTACCATAAAGAAATTGAAAGAAAAAGTGAGAAATTTCCAACCTTGATTGAACCAATTAGCAGTTGATTTACAAACAAAAAAGGCAAAGCTTATCTATTCATGGAAGATGCTGAAATAACTCACATGGGCAATACCAGTTCTATAGCTGGATGTCTAAACTCTAATAAACTTTGCCATATAACAGCAGCAGGCTGATTGACCAAAGACTTAACAGTGAAAATAATATCTCAGTGGCATCAGCACTAGAATTATAACACTTGCAGTGAAGATTTGCTATGGTAGGCCTGGTTAACTGATTAACAGACATAGAGAACAAAAGACAAATTAAGAATCATCTTTTTTTTTCTGTAAGATCAAAATGAAGTTTTGCTGCTACCTGATTGTTCATATGAGCATGAATGAGTTCATCCAATTACTCAAGCCCTTTGTGGTAAGAACCTTTGATAGTTAGTTCCACTGATTAGTAAGACATCTATTCAGTTATCAGGACTCTGAATGCACTCTCCTGTCTTAGACAGTGGTTTAAACAGCTTATTTGTTAATCATAGTGTCTGCTTCTATTTTATCTGGCAAAAAATGGCCACAAACCGTTAATCTCTCACTGGAGAAGAATGAGGCATCAATCTGGGAATATGTCAATAGTTATCTTAATGGGCATGAGCCAGAGTGAAAGGAGAAGCAATCTGTCATTGCACTGAACCTGAAATGGTTATTGCCACTTCACCACCAGAAGATCACACAGTTCTAGAGGTGGTCTAAGTTCAAAACCAAAATGGGAAGCATCTTGCTCTCTAATAGGGTTAATGGTGAATTACTCCCAACCACTGTGGAAAGACCTTTATAGGCAACCTAATATGAACCAGTAAGTAACACAGTAGAACCAAAAGCATCTAGCTACACTTAATGAACATTTGATAACTTACCATCAAATAATAGCAGTGTCTTCAATGGAAGTCAGAGGTTGAGGTAATGAGTGTGTCATAGTCCAAAGTTATAGAATATGACAAGAACATTTTAGACTTTCTGAAGTCCTTTTAGCAAACATTAGTATCACCACCAGCATATTAACATGACAACAAAGGTAAAAAGCCAACAATAAAGAACTCAGCTCTATCTTTTACACACAAAAGAACTGATGATGTGTTTTCCTTAACTATGGTGGAGCCAAATCTGTAAACCCAGTCATTATTGGCAAGGCCCTTATAGGTGCTAAGTACAAAGAGATGATCAATGCTGTATTGGAAAAGCAGAAGAGAGCAATCAAGATCATCTGTAAGAAAAATCAAGATGCTGAGATACTATCCATGGTCTTCTGGAGGTTAATGGTATGTCCTTGTGACCTTAACCAAGTTTCCATGGGGTAGGTAGGAGTCTGATACTTCAGTTTCCATCTCACATTTCTGTAACTAAGATGCAGAAAAAGGTCAGAGAAAATGGCCATCACCAAGCCAATTTCCAAAGTACAGAAACCAGGCTCCCTATTTCCCAAATTGTACAATCAGGGGCCATACCCTACCCTTGACACTTGCCCAAAGCCACAAAATTCCAATTAAAAAAATCAGGAAATTCTCTCCTTCAATCTGCTTCCAAAATGTGGGAAACCCTTACCGTAATCCATCCAGTTCTGATGGAAAGCCAAACAGGTGCTTCTCAAGGAAAAGGCTTACAGTTAGAGTTCTCTCTTGGAAATGTTCCCCCCAGCCAAAAAAAACATGAAGATTATGGCAGCAACAAGGCCTTATGCCCCACTCCCAAGCCACATCAACACGAGAGAAAAAGCAAGGGCCCCCACACACTTATTTACCTTAGGTACAAGAATCTCAAAGGATGCTCCTCCACCTTCAGTAGCCCTGATAACCCAGAGTCTCTGAGTCCATATCCATGGATGAATACAATGTGCTGACACAACCACAATCAGTCTAAAGGATTCCAGTAACAATGAGATGGAAGTTTTTTCCATACTGAAAATTGGGGCTTCTCAAAGACCTTTAACTCTGACCAGACAGTCATGAAATTAAATAGAATAGGAATAAAAATTAAATTCTCGGTATTTACTTCTTCTTAGACAAGAAAAATAATGTAAGTAAAGACAACTGGCAGCAGCCATTAGAATAGCTAGACACTAAACTGAGCTTTGGGCCCACAATCTTAGCTACATAGGTAAGACAATTATTAAAGTTATCATGCTACCCTGAGGTACAAGAGCAAAATTGTAGAGATGCCAGAGATGAGACAATTTACTTTATTTGGAAAGGATGGAAGCACCTGGCAGTTAGGCTTGCAGTCTGCCTCCTCCAGTGCATTAGACAACTAAATACAGTACACACACAGTGAAAATAGGCAGTCAACTAATACAAAGGTGTTTAGATGGTAAATATCAGAGCACAAAAACAGAAAAGCAAAAAAAAAGTGAAATACTGCTTTTAGAACAGGTTAAAAATTAATTTCTTAAAACCAATAATCCAGTGTTATTTTTAAATATAAAACCAGCCTTCAACCAAGTCTTCGATAAAACACTTCATAAATACCAAAGCAACAGTTTATAAACTTAGAAAAGTAACTTTTATCAGGCACAGCAAGATATTCATCAAAATTTTGATGCTTAAATTAAAAAGTGCCTCTAAATCTGAAGTAGGACCCTTTCCTTGGAATGCCTTCTGAGATTCAAGTAAAAAAAAAACAAAAACAACAACAACCATTGTACCGAAATACACTGGAAGATTCTATGTAAGTTCTCCCCACTGGTGTTAACATGCACAGATGGAAATTGACAACTTTAAAACGTCTACACTGTGGTAAACCGGACAAGCGCGTAAATTCTTTAGATGAAAGATGTATGGGACCTGGTTCAGTTTGGCCCAAAACACAGCAAGTCATCAGTAATCTAGACAAATGGATGTTCAACTTTAAAGCTAAAAAAGAACAGGGACCGCCTATTAAACATTCTCAACTTTGCAGCATAGCAAGCAATATGGAGACAGCACAGGCTTCGAAGATCCACTCCCAGAGTTAGTGTATCAAAATTAGAATTTAAAAAAGATAATAAAGAACTAAATACATTCTCAAATGTTCCAGTGCTACTGACCAAACTACTTTTAAAACTGATGGTTAATTAATAATATACTTTGTGTGTGTGTGTAATTCCTTTCAGAGGGGACTGTGTGATCCAGAACCTCTAAGGTTCCAGATTTGGAGCATTAGCCTCGAGCGAATCCCAACAAACAGGTCTTATGATCCCCAACCCAAAGTCAGGGACCATGCTGGTGATTGCTTCCACAGCTAGGGGGCTTGCTGTACAGTTCCATCAAAACAGCAGCGCTCTCCCAACCCAACCAACCCCACTAAGGCAACAAACTGATCGAAACAACTCTAATTTTTGACAGTTAAGTGCGCTTACACAATTCCCCGCCTCTCCCTGTTTTTAAGGATAAGTTTGAATAATTCTCACATCGTGTACTATTCTGATTTGTAGAACTTCTGCATAGTGTGTGCCAGGCCTGTTTACCGCAAAGCAAAGCTTTATTCCTACCATTGGTGTACCAGGACCTGAAAAAAAATGGTTTAGGAACCATGCAGAGTGTCAGTTTTTTTTGTTTTTACAGGCAAGCACCTCAGTAAAGCCCACCCCTGTCGTGTCGTTCAGTAAGAAGTTGAGCGGTCAGGCTACCAAATTTCAACACAACTGTTGTTGAGTGTGTTTACCAGCCATGCTTATAACTAACTATGGCAGAGCAGCAGCCCAGCCAAGATCAAGCACCAAAGTTTGATTCCTTGTAGGAAAAGGCTTAGTTTTGGCATACCCTTTATCACCAGCAGGCCATGTGGGGGGTTTCCTGAAGAGCTCTATATTAGGGGCTTTTGTTGAGTTCATTAAGCCATGTACTCTGATCAGGTTAGTATTTCAGATAGGAGACGACGACAACAACAATAATCAGCTACCACGGCCAAATGTAAAACCATGCACATCATTGCAGAATTTTCTTTGAAAACAGAAAACCACCAAACAATAACTGGTCACCTTTTACCGCTATTAGTGAAATATTGAGGGTAGAAAGTCAAATCAAAGTTTGAATGATTGAAGAAATAGTTTCTTTGGCTCCATTCACAAATGCATACCTGAGGATTTTCACAGGCAGTAAAAAGACAACAAAAGAAAAAAAGCTAACACTAATTGTGGCTTAATGCTGCGATCATCCATTCTTTTAAATGTTCATTGTTGGAGGTTTTCATGCCACCTCAGAAAGATACAAGAAGATTCTACATTCATCTGGTCTCTAATGCATAAATGAAGGATATGCTACATTCTGGATCCGGTATGATTATGACTTATCATTAGAAAAGTGCCAAGTCCAAGGGCCCACATTAAAGTGGACAGTAGTGGGATTGTGTGTGCGTGAGAGAGAAGAAGATTAAAGTTATATGGTTTCTATGATAGAAATATCTCAAACGTCTATACAAATTTTAAAATTAAACAGTGGCGACAAGAAAAATTCCACTAAAACAGATGAACAGAGATTTTTTTTCTTCTATATCACTGCAACCTTTTGTCCAAAAAACAGTCTTAGATTTATGAGTATAAAAAAACTAAAAGCAAAATAATATTTTATGAGGTATATAAATCTTTGGCTTGGCATAAGGAAAATAACTTCTTTACAAGTCTAAATTATTACTATAAAATTATAAATTGCACCTGAGCCTGGGATCTCTTCACAAATGGTGATAAGCAAATTAATCACAAGTACTGATTGTTACTTTGACTGCTCTGGCACAAAGACAGATATTTGGAAGAGACGTATGGCGTGATCTGATCTTGTTTCAATCCATTTTTAGAAATTCCACTTTAGCAGACAAACAATACCCAATACAATAGCCTTCATAATGGACTAATGTTATTTCTATTAACAGAATACAATAATTGGCTGTTGCCCAAGTTTACAAAACATTTAAAAAATACAAACCTTTTGATGTACGAAAAATTACCGTTATACATATTGCTTTGCACAAAAACTATAAATTGTAAGCATTCTCTTTTTTTCAAATCACATTTAGAACCTATCAAAATTACAAATGTTGTGATCATCCAGCTTCTTACTCTGTACACTTTGAAGCTCACCAGTAAACCTGGGACTTGAAAAATGGTTAACTCAGCTGCTCAGAGATAAAGGTAACAAAGACGAACACACAACTACGTGCAGAGTCTGTAAGAAGCCTCCAGCCAGACTTCATTCTTCTTGCTGTAGCTTTGTGGAAACCTGTCAATAACGGTAAGCAGACAACCCGTTTGAAAGGGAACTCTATCACAAACGCACAGAGCACCAATGAAACGGTCTTTTATCCAGTCGACCAGCCCCTTGTTTCACCCTTTACCTTACACTGCATAAGTTGCTCTGCAAAGCATCTAGATCGGGGCAGGGTGTGAGGACATGAGAAGGAAAGATTGTAATCGCTGATACGTCCTTCAAACTTAATTTTTCTGAAGAGATGAACAGTACCATCCTTCTCATTAAGACATTATTTTGTATTATTTGACATTATTTTTTTTTGCCAATTTGAAACTCTTAATGAAATAAAACAATATTAAATGTCTGTAAAAGTATTTTTCAGTAATTAAACTGTTAAATTTGTTTCAATAAAAAATGGAGGGGAGGGCTGAAGGTCTGATAGACAGCAAAGGGAGGCATTATGTCAAAAAGATTGGGAACCACTGGTCTAGATCAAATAAGTAATCTGGATTTGTGGATTATAATTATACTCATTCTGGAGATTCGTAGAGTTTATTCCAATGCTATAGCAGGAAAAGGGTTAAACATAGCCAAAAACATTACTATACAGTTTCTATCCGATGACCGACCAGACAATAACAGAGATGTAGTGTTACTAATTCCCATTTTCATGCTGCATGCCCCATTCTTTCCCCCACTTTTCTTCCAGACTCGCAGCCATCTACCAAAGATGAGTTTGTGTGCGCATGCACGTATGCACGTGTGTCTACTGTGATAGGAAAAGTTAAATAGAATACGAAGTCATTTTGCTTAATTCGGTGTTGTGGAAATATCCAATGTGAAAGCAGACACTTATGCAAAACTCTTATAGCCGTTCCACAATGTACACATCTAATTTTCATACATTATTAAATATGAAACAAATTCAGCAGCATTATACATACATATTTTTTTTCCTTCAAACACCAATGTTTACAAAGGAGACAACCATAGTAAGAGAAGCATAATACTGTGATTATTCTCCAGAGGGCACATCTGCTACAATGGCCCAGAACTTCCTACTTTCACAGAGAAAGCCTCACTAGGATTCTTCATTTTCAGAATTTAGCTGACCCCCAGTCAGGGAACAAACTTGGATCCTCAGCCTTGGCAGGTCAATGGCCTAACCAGCAGCTACCAACAACATCACATACCAACTATACCGTCAAGCAAAATTGTTTGATTTTGTTTTTATAACACTGTAAAACGAAAAAAGATGAATGACCCTAATTAAATTGGAAAAATCCCAAAACAAAAAAAAGGATGACTCTTTCTGATGTGTGTTGTACCATTAGTAGCAAAGTACAATCTAAGTTTGTGCATGCCTTTCTAGCAAAAGAGATTTTAGAAACTTTAATGTTGCCATGAAAATGTCTATTGAGCCAAACTAAGCAAACTAGATGATGCCTCTTCAGACCTGCTTCATAACTGAAATCACGTATAATACTAACCATCTTTAAACCATCTATGGAATCTTTTCATATCCTCAAAATAATGTAGACTCTATTGCCTGAACTGTGTACTCCAAATAATTCATATAGAAACCAAAACTGCTGAAGCTTTACAGTTGATATACAATTTCCCAAGCCTGATATTGTTTTTCTGTAGCTAGAAGTGAAGAATATTTTCTGGTAACTTTTGATTACAGCTCTACAAACATAGATTTACTTTCAAATATAAAATTAACAAAAATCTATAAAGTGATATCATGTATCTCCAATCATCCAACCTCGATATACCCATGGTTTTTGCAAATGCACTTTTTCATTTGCCCAAACTCATTTACTAGCAACAAATTTGGCAAATATGATTAACATCAGTTAATGAGGTTTTTTTGGCAGATCTGCCAACATAATCATCTGACCAAACAAGTATCTCCAGCAGACAGAAATTCTCTAAACACATGTGGTGATAAAGTCAGTTCAGTTATACATTATTACTTCTCTATATAAATAATTGCAAAGCCAACATTTGCTGTTTCCCCATACTAAGCCCTGAGCATCATGCATTCAAAAAAGGAACAGTCCCTTGGTATGCTGATAGTTCTATGTCATCCCTTGCTAAGTTAACTTGTTGAAAGATGGCTGGATTTCAAGTGATGCTCAAAATCCATCAGTTGTTGTCTGCCGTTCTTCTTTCTAAAAATCATTGTTCCATATTTCTGATTAAGTACAGGCAGGCAAGTGTAAAAGTTTTGACAGATGATTAACATAGGCAGTCATAATGTTTTTATTCAAAGCTGATCAAAAACATCTTTTGAGCAATTTGCTGCCACAAGAATACATTGCAATACATATTTATATATAAATGTTGTTTATTATGTCACTTGACTACATTAAGAGCAGCTGCTGCTGCTGCTGTAACTGTTTTGTCGCATTTCTTTCCCCAACTTTGTATAAAACTACATTTCACTTTCATCACTAATTTCTTTGAATTTCTATTAAATGCTACGACTTCTGAACATAACCATTTTGTAAAATAAAATTACAGTAACACCCTGTTTATTTACCATTAACCGTTGGTATGTCTCACATTTCACATAATTGAAATTTTATTGTAGATGAGTGATAATGAGCTTCCTTTGCTAAATTCCATGGTGCAACCAGCAACAGCAAGTAGGACTAAAGCATTCCAGAGGACACAGTGGAGATTGATTGCTGCATAAGTTAACTTGAATTTGTGTTTATAATTATACCTGGTTGCTTGGTATGCTTAACCAAGAATTCATTCATTGAATGCGGTCACCACGATAATTTTACAAATTTTAAAATACTAATGTTGCCATACACAATCTGAATGTGGTTGATTTTGCCAGTGTTTTTCTTTTAGAAAACCTTCCCACAATGCAATGCCATGAGTTGTGGCTGCAATGCGAGCAGAAGTCAGTAAAATGTCTGCTGATCTTCGCAAGCAGATCTAAGGCCCTTGATTCTACCCCTATCATACTTCTGCCGCCCAACGAGATTATTTTATCAAAATTTCTTTCTTGTGAAAGTTTTGCTGCATCCTTTTCTTTTCAAGTGTTTTACCTCATCTACCATACTGACTGGACAGCCAAACGTTTGGAAGAAACTGGCAATTTTCAAATCTTAATCATGGGTTTTAGTAGCAACATTGGTGTTAACAGCTTTGACACTGGTACGCAGTCGCAGCCAACGTCTATAAATGGGCTATTTCCTTCCTTAATTTATTGTCATCTTCTACACATTAAATGTATACAGCTTTAGTCACTACCTAGTTAAAAGTTTCTTTCTAACAGGCATAGAAACTTTATTCTTATGTCGCTGAGAGATAGTTTTATGCCATTCTTATGTTGGTTTTTTGCAATCGTGAAATTTAATTATACTCAAAGTAGAATAAAATTATCCTTCAATTGACACTGGAATAGAGTTTCCATGCCTATCAGACTAAAAATTATTTTAAAAATTTTTAATATAGAGACTTCTGAACCACACTCTAACACACACACACATAGTAATACATTTTGGATGACTAACTAAAGTTGCAGATATTTTTAAAAGAAAAGAATAAACTCAGTCTCTGAAAATAATGTTAAAATACATTTAAAATTATAAAAAATACAAATTAAACTATATACACTAAACAAACTCATCTTTGCTTCAGCTTTAATTATTGCGCAGAGCTCCACAAAACCATGTTTGTGTGGTATTTACATGACATTAAATATTAGAGATAATAAATGCCATGTAAATACAATGTAAAGATGGTATTTTATTTGTTTAAGGCAGTCAACGATGAAGATATCCTTTCACCCAAAGATATGCATTCTTTTTAATTTTTTAATTACCTTCTTTGATATACAGGTCAATCTCAAACATGTAGCCTTTCACCCAGATATTCTCAAGTTGGTATTCAGTGGATTCCACAACTAGAACTGCCTGGTGATCCCCACAAGGCACATCCAGCTGCTGTGAGTAATATGCACCAGCATCAGCATCCCAACATAAGATGATAGACTGTTCCTGGAATGAAGATGAACAGAGATCTTATCAATAAACACTGACAACGGTAGCAAAGATCTGAAAGGGTATACATTACCAATAATTCATGCTACAGTCCAAATTACAGTCATATTAAATGCACAAAAGCAGCAGCATCTAATGAGTCAAAGCATCAAGCTTCTTTGATTCATATTTTTTCTGACAATTTGTTTTTTTTAGTTTAAATTCTTTCCCCCACATCTATTTGCTTTATTTATTTTTTTAATTCTTACAAATTTTTCCACTGGTACCTTAATGACATAAGAAACCATAAACTCATTAATTATCAAGGTAAATATGAGGAAGATCTGATAGAATACAATATAATGCAGCTTAAGTATAAAGCATTTGATATAACAGATTTTGATATTATGTCTTGATGAAGACTTCCAGTTATTTTCTTCATCAGTTCTTTTTTACTTTAAACACTGACGGAATACAGTTTTGGATCCTAAGACTGCATTATATTGGTCACTTTATCTTGTCTGCAGTCACATCAGTTCTCCATGGTATGAGCTCATGATTGCAACATCTGCTATCTAGCAACCAGCAAAGCAGTAACTATAGCCTTTTGGCCAATTCCTGAAAATAATACTTTCCTAGGAGAAAAAAGTAGTTAAATAATGAAACTTTCTTCAAGAAATGTTTATTTAAGAATGAAAAATAATGGGTCCTTTATGATCAAAATTTCTACAAAAATAAAACCAAAACAATAACAAATAGTCATATAGAAGAACTTTAGTCTAAAGCCCACTGTGCTAGGAGATACCACATATGTCCATGAAGATGGGGTTTTTTTAAGAAAATAATCACACACCACTATTTTTCTTTTCATTGTTATAATCAAATGCTTTCCTAACCACAGAACAGGATACAACACAAAACCAAAGAAATTTATTCTATCTTTAATGTAGTTTGGTCAGTCATTCCAAGCATTATATAGTTTTATTAGCAACTGGAATGCTTCATTCTTTACACTACACTGCAGACCATTTTTCAAGACTATTACTCAATCTATCGTCTCCCAGGTAGTAAAACTTGTCATAAACTAGATTCATTTCTAATGGCCATATTCCTTACTTTTCTTTTTTGTTCCTGTCTTGCCATTACCAGTAAAGGCTTTCAACTTTTATTGTACTACTCATGATAAATATTTTATTGTCCATGATCTCACAACCAAGTAGTTAAATTTATGGTCTTGGTACTTTCTGTTATTAGCAGCATTCTGTTTCAATGAAGTAGAAATGAGGCAAAATCAAGACAAAAATGGATAAACCAGCAGCAGTGGATGAGAGAGAGAGGAGAGAGAGAGAGAGAGAGATTTTTTGTGGGTTGATTGTCATAGCAGTGCATCATCACATCCATGCAGTCTAACTTCCAGGATGTTGCCAATTCTCAAATAAATTTATTAAAAAATGCAGGATCCATAGCAATTTTTTTTTTTTAGAATTTAATTTGGCAAACTTTTTTTATCACAAAGGTCATGACCTGCTTCCATGTTTAATGATGCAGGTGTTACATACATGAAGATGCAGCATCTGCATATATGATCCAGTGCCTCTTAATGATTGCATTCTGTAGTCAGCATCAGCACATATAACTTTAGAAAGTGCGTTGCGAGTGCTGTACACACGCCTTATGATATGGCATTAGCAAATGTTGGTTCACGATAAACCATTTTGTAACTAACTTCGGGGAAGAAGTGATCTAAATTACAGTGTAATTTTCATTATGGCTAGTGTGACATGTTGAGTTTTACAAAGAAACCCATATCCTTCTCACTCCCTGTGATAAAACATCTAACACAGCCCCGTATTACACCCATATCCTTCTCACTCCTTGTGATAAAACATCTAACACAGCCCCGTATTACACCCATATCCTTCTCACTCCCTGTGATAAAACATCTAACACAGCCCCGTATTACACCCATATCCTTCTCACTCCCTGTGATAAAACATCTAACACAGCCCCGTATTACACCCATATCCTTCTCACTCCCTGTTATAAAACATTTAACACAGCCCCGTATTACACCCATATCCTTCTCACTCCCTGTGGTAAAACATTTAACACAGCCCCGTATTACACCCATATCCTTCTCACTCCCTGTGGTAAAACATTTAACACAGCCCCGTATTACACCCATATCCTTCTCACTCCCTGTGGTAAAACATTTAACACAGCCCCGTATTACACCCATATCCTTCTCACTCCCTGTGGTAAAACATTTACACAGCCCCGTATTACACCCATATCCTTCTCACTCCTGTGGTAAAACATTTAACACAGCCCCGTATTACACCCATATCCTTCTCACTCCCTGTGGTAAAACATTTAACACAGCCCCCGTATTACACCCATATCCTTCTCACTCCCTGTGGTAAAACATTTAACACAGCCCCGCATTACACCCATATCCTTCTCACTCCCTGTGATAAAACATTTAACACAGCCCCGTATTACACCCATATCCTTCTCACTCCCTGTGGTAAAACATTTAACACAGCCCCGTATTACACCCATATCCTTCTCACTCCCTGTGGTAAAACATTTAACACAGCCCCGTATTACACCCATATCCTTCTCACTCCCTGTGGTAAAACATTTAACACAGCCCCGCATTACACCCATATCCTTCTCACTCCCTGTGATAAAACATTTAACACAGCCCCGTATTACACCCATATCCTTCTCACTCCCTGTGAAAAAACATTTAACACAGCCCCGTATACACCCATATCCTTCTCACTCCCTGTGATAAAAACATTTAACACAGCCCCGTATTACACCCCTATCCTTCTCACTCCCTGTGATAAAAAACATTTAACACAGCCCCCCCCGCATTACACCCATATCCTTCTCACTCCCTGTGATAAAACATTTAACACAGCCCCGTATTACACCCATATCCTTCTCACTCCCTGTGGTAAAACATTTAACACAGCCCCGCATTACACCCATATCCTTCTCACTCCCTGTGATAAAACATTTAACACAGCCCCGTATTACACCCATATCCTTCTCACTCCCTGTGATAAAAACATTAACACAGCCCCGTATTTACCCCATATCCTTCTCACTCCCTGTGATAAAAACATTTAACACAGCCCCGTATTACACCCATATCCTTCTCACTCCCTGTGATAAAAAAACATTTAAACACAGCCCCGCATTACACCCCATCCTTCTCACTCCCTGTGATAAAACATTTAACACAGCCCCGTATTACACCCATATCCTTCTCACTCCCTGTGATAAAAACATTTAACACAGCCCCGTATTACACCCATATCCTTCTCACTCCCTGTGGTAAAAACATTTAACACAGCCCCGTATTACACCCATATCCTTCTCACTCCCTGTGGTAAAACATTTAACACAGCCCCGTATTACACCCATATCCTTCTCACTCCCTGTGGTAAAACATTTAACACAGCCCCGTATTACACCCATATCCTTCTCACTCCCTGTGTTGGTAAAACATTTAACACAGCAGCCCCGTATTACACCCATATCCTTCTCACTCCCTGTGATAAAAACATTTTAACACAGCCCCGTATTACACCCATATCCTTCTCACTCCCTGTGATAAAAACATTTAACACAGCCCCGTATTACACCCACACCCATATCCTTCTCACTCCCTGTGGTAAAACATTTACCACAGCCCCGTATTACACCCATATCCTTCTCACTCCCTGTGGTAAAACATTTAACACAGCCCCGCATTACACCCATATCCTTCTCACTCCCTGTGATAAAAACATTTAACACAGCCCCGTATTACACCCATATCCTTCTCACTCCCTGTGGTAAAACATTTAACACAGCCCCGTATTACACCCATATCCTTCTCACTCCCTGTGGTAAAACATTTAACACAGCCCCGTATTACACCCATATCCTTCTCACTCCCTGTGATAAAACATTTAACACAGCCCCGTATTACACCCATATCCTTCTCACTCCCTGTGATAAAAACATTTAACACAGCCCCGTATTACACCCATATCCTTCTCACTCCCTGTGATAAAACATTTAACACAGCCCCGTATTACACCCATATCCTTCTCACTCCCTGTGATAAAAACATTTAACACAGCCCCGCATTTACACCCATATCCTTCTCACTCCCTGTGATAAAACATTAAACACAGCCCCGTATTACACCCATATCCTTCTCACTCCCTGTGATAAAAACATTTAACACAGCCCCGTATTACACCCATATCCTTCTCACTCCCTGTGGTAAAACATTTAACACCAGCCCCGTATTACACCCATATCCTTCTCACTCCTGTGGTAAAACATTTAACACAGCCCCGTATTACACCCATATCCTTCTCACTCCCTGTGGTAAAACATTTAACACAGCCCCGTATTACACCCATATCCTTCTCACTCCCTGTGGTAAAACATTTAACACAGCCCCGTATTACACCCATATCCTTCTCACTCCCTGTGATAAAAACATTTAACACAGCCCCGTATTACACCCATATCCTTCTCACTCCCTGTGATAAAAAACATTTAACACAGCCCGCGCATTACACCCATATCCTTCTCACTCCCTGTGATAAAACATTTAACACAGCCCCGTATTACACCCATATCCTTCTCACTCCCTGTGATAAAAACATTTAACACAGCCCCGTATTACACCCATATCCTTCTCACTCCTGTGGTAAAACATTTAACACAGCCCCGTATTACACCCATATCCTTCTCACTCCCTGTGGTAAAACATTTAACACAGCCCCGTATTACACCCATATCCTTCTCACTCCCTGTGGTAAAACATTTAACACAGCCCCGTATTACACCCATATCCTTCTCACTCCCTGTGGTAAAACATTAACACACAGCCCCGTATTACACCCATATCCTTCTCACTCCCTGTGATAAAACATTTAACACAGCCCCGTATTACACCCATATCCTTCTCACTCCCTGTGATAAAAACATTTAACACAGCCCCGTATTACACCCATATCCTTCTCACTCCCTGTGGTAAAACATTTAACACAGCCCCGTATTACACCCATATCCTTCTCACTCCCTGTGGTTAAAACATTTAACACAGCCCCGTATTACACCCATATCCTTCTCACTCCCTGTGATAAAAACATTTAACACAGCCCCGTATTACACCCATATCCTTCTCACTCCCTGTGGTAAAACATTTAACACAGCCCCGTATTACACCCATATCCTTCTCACTCCCTGTGGTAAAAACATTTAACACAGCCCCGCATTACACCCATATCCTTCTCACTCCCTGTGATAAAACATTTAACACAGCCCCGTATTACACCCATATCCTTCTCACTCCCTGTGATAAAAACATTTAACACAGCCCCGTATTACACCCATATCCTTCTCACTCCCTGTGGTAAAACATTTAACACAGCCCAGTATTACACCCATATCCTTCTCACTCCCTGTGATAAAAACATTTAAACACAGCCCCGTATTACACCCATATCCTTCTCACTCCCTGTGGTAAAACATTTAACACAGCCCCGTATACACCCAATCCTTCTCACTCCCTGTGATAAAAACATTTAACACAGCCCCGTATTACACCCATATCCTTCTCACTCCCATGATAAAACATTTAACACAGCCCCGTATTTACACCCATATCCTTCTCACTCCCTGTGGTAAAACATCTAACACAGCCCCGTATTACACCCATATTCCTTCTCACTCCCTGTGTTAAAACATTTAACACAGCCCCGTATTACACCCATATCCTTCTCACTCCCTGTGGTAAAAACATTTAACACAGCCCCGTATTACACCCATATCCTTCTCACTCCCTGTGGTAAAACATTTAACACAGCCCCGTATTACACCCATATCCTTCTCACTCCCTGTGGTAAAACATTTAACACAGCCCCGTATTACACCCATATCCTTCTCACTCCCTGTGGTAAAACATTTAACACAGCCCCGTATTACACCCATATCCTTCTCACTCCCTGTGGTAAAACATCTAACACAGCCCCGTATTACACCCATATCCTTCTCACTCCCTGTGATAAAACATTTAACACAGCCCAGTATTACACCCATATCCTTCTCACTCCCTGTGGTAAAACATTTAACACAGCCCCGTATTACACCCATATCCTTCTCACTCCCTATGATAAAACATTTAACATGTGCCCTCATAGGACACACATTTGAACATATAAAAAATTTTTTTAAAAAGACGACTTTAAAAGAACGTTTTGCTAACACATCCAGTGGACTCTACAAGTTATACTAAAAAAATAATTATGGGCAAAGTAGATATCAGATCACAATTAAAATAAAAATAAGGTTGACACAGCAGAGATGGGTCATCATTAATTGTAGGAAATCCACTACTACTAAGTCTTCATGATAATATTCACCTGACAGCACTCATGGTCCCTGTTGTTCTACTACTCTAGAAACAAACAAAAAAGCAAAACAGAGACCAGTCTACCTAGAATTCTGACTGCTTCAATTGGGAGTCATCTTACCTGCCCTGACATCTACAAAGTGGACTACAATAGCGAGGAAACAGTGCTGGAAAGTGTTACCAATCCTAGCACCATCAGAGCCCCAGGAATGCCAACTCCAGAAAATCCCTACTAGAACTCTTCCTGTTTAGATGTGGGAGGAAACCTATATAGTCAGTGGGTGAAGAAAAGAAACAATGCCAAGTAGGTATATCAACTGTTTTCCAGATAAAAATATATAAATTCTATATATTATTCTTAACTGTGTATTATATGCCTCTGAATTTTCTAAAACAGTTACATTTGTATTTTCTCAATATTTGATACTCAATAAAAGTTACTTTCTTTAATTTATCTTAGTATTGGTGTCCATTTATCACTAAGGTTCCTGGTCTGCATCTTTTTGATCAAAGGTATAACAGGTTCTCACTTTGTCCAAAACTGCTGTGTATTGTATCAATGATACCTAATATATATTTCATTTACAAACATTTAGTATTTCTCCAATTATTTGCGCATAAGCTTAGAACATCAGTATAAATTTATCTATTGTTGTGTATAATATTTTAAAAATGTGTATGTAATAGTTTAATAATACTTAGTCATTTTTACCACTTTGCAAAGGAGAGAAAACTCCAAATTCAAAATTAATAATCCCCACTTGCAAGTAAAACTTTATTTTGGTGAGTTATTTCCCTGTCTGTTCATCAGGAGAGTGTTGTGTAGAGAAGTTAAAATAGTCCTCTCTCTCTCTCTCTCCTAAATTCCAGAGTTTGAGAAAGCCTGGGAAAGTCATTATCAAGCCTTCAATCTTGGATTAGAGAGATTTTTTTTTACAGAATAACAACAGATTGTAACAAGCCATTCATAGTAGCTGGCAAACATTTAAAATGATTTGTAGCCATTAATCCAAAATGAAGAGAGGGGGAGAGAAGAAGAAATGTGATGGGGGAGAGGAATTCTGATTCAAGCGGGCAACAATCAGGTGCTGGCAGGGAGCCAGCTATAAAGCTAACAAGAGTCAGACATTTTTTTTTTTTTTTGATAAAAAAAGCAAGCACTGACGAGTTGGGGAGTACATAACTTGGCAGCTTGTCAAAACTCACCTATTTCTGACTGACATTGTCTTTCTCTTCAATCCTCACACACAAACACACGATATAAAACAAATGCATTAAAAAAAAGTATGCGGATTGTATTGATACAGGACTAAGTATTTCGGACTTAAGCAACTTGGTCATTTATCAAAAACTACACTTTGTATCGTTGATGTTGTGTGTACAGAAACACTTAGTAAATGAAATGTCAAAACATGTTCTTGAAATTGAACTTTGGTAATTTTCAAATACCTGTTCCACAATGTGATACAACAAAGAATTTCTATTGAATAATCAGTCAACATTTAGCTCTACACATGATATTTTAATATTCTAGAAATTTTTCATCTATGAAGAACTTAAAAATTATCCTCTCTATGTGCATACTATTAAAATTGTTGGTTTCCTATTAACCAACAATTAACCGTGTTCTAATACAAGTTCAGATTAGTTACATCAGCTGTTCTATCACTTAAAATTGTGTATTTCAGTTAGTGAGTTTAATGCATTCTGATGAACATCCCAATTATAGTTCTTAACAAAATCTGAAACAAGAGACCATAAATGCTAAACAAAAGGGATCAATACTGTTTATTCAATGGGCTGTTAGTTTAAAAAGACAGAATAGAAGAATTTTTCTCTGATTTTGGTGGTCCTCCTTATGGATACATGGCTGTCCCTATTCATGGTGACATTAATATATAGTTCTCTCTATTTATAGTGATTAAAAGTGGACCCCATGGTGATCTGATCTGATCTTATATATATATGACTCTCCCTTGTTAATGGTGTTTCTATATTGTGGTTAGTCCCTACTCATGGTGATCTAATGTGGTCCTATGGTGATGTGATCTATATATGGTTATCTTTATTTATGGTGACCCTCTAGTCTATATGACGGTTTCGAGAAACCTTCTAGAAACTTGTCAAAAGAACAAATATGTACTGATTTTAAATTAAAATATTTGTGGTATTCTTCAGTTAAAGCTAGTAGTAGAGATAAAATCTAATATATCATTGTTTGAAAAAGGTTTTGACAGTACTGTGTTAAGCATTTGTTTCATTTATAATCCTATTATGAATGCTAAGCATCAAACTGGAGCACATTTGCCCAGATAAGGTGAGAGTTAGTTATAATCAAGCCTACTGCAAAAGAGAATTTCAGAAGTGTGCTTAACCAAGTAAACAATTTACATCATTAATCAATAGAGAAAACAAAAAAACCCTCACAGCTTAAGTTTGACAATATTTGTAATAATGGCACTTTCCAAAATAGCTTAAATGTTTACATAATTAAAGGTAAACATTAAATGTCATGAATCTGGAGTCGTGATTCTGAACTCAGATTACCGCATATTCGGAAATGTTGAAGCTCTAATGTTTACCCAAATCCAAACGTATACAGAAAGTTTATGGCTCTCTAATCCCATGCTTCATAATTAGGGATAACTCTCAAGAGACTGTAGCTGAAAACTTTTTAAAACAGATTATTGTTTCTTGCAATGGGAGCTTCCCCCCCCCCTCACACACACACAAAATTAATCCAGTTAACTAGACCTTAAACAATAACATGTTTAAAAAATGTATATATGTATAACTCATGTGCTTACTCCAAAAGCCAAGGAATTTCAAACAGAAACTGAATAATTAGCCATCTATATTCCACACCAGTTTTTACTTTACTTATACCACCCAGGATGCATTTCCAACATAGAAGCACAAGTTAGTATTAGTGTTGAACTGGTTATATATTTAGTTAGCACTCATAATGCAAAACACACATGGGGCTGGAGTCAAGAGGTTATATTAATGAGGAAGGTACTACGCATCACAGCTCCTATAGTTAAACCTACGATGAATGCTACAGATTTGAAGGGTAGATAGGGTGCAGATGTAGTCCAGGTGGTATACAAGGGTTTAAAATGGGTGTTTTAAAAAAAAAAATTAACTAAAAATGCAGCAGTGTTTAGAATGAGAACCATACCAATACAGACTGACTGGACGTTAGAGATGTTGTCTTAAATTCCTCAGAAACCCATTAACCCACTTTGGACACCAGCATTACATTCATTGTTTACCTAAACAAGACAGTACCTGTTGGCTCTTAACTATGTTTGCTTATAATCTCATCAAAAGAAGAAGAAAAATTCAAGTGTCATGTTTAATAAACTCTCTGCCAATTATATCACCATAGATTGATCAGAGTAATGCACTGACCTCAATCAAACACCAGGCTGCCTGGATTGTCCAGTTTATCAGTACCCAAATCAGGTGCCACTTACCAGATCATTCACACCTGGCTCTCAATCTTTGTGAAAGAAAATTTATTATTCCCTTTTTGGTCTCAAGAATTTTAATGAAAATATTGAGTGGCCATGTCTGCTGCACAGGATTCTGGAATTGTACAGATTATCACCATATCGAGTCTCAAATCAATCTACAATTGTTAAATACACTTCTATGGTTATAAAAATCTGTACATCCCGTTTTGAAGCCTGAAAATTCAACAAATGCCATAAATCGTTTTTTTTAAATAAGCAAACATGCATAACAATGTGGACAAAAAGTGATATTTTACTATCAACGGGTGACTAAACCAAGGAATGGAAATTTCAGGTAGTATATATTTCCCTAATCAGGCAGATTCCCTGCGCTGCATACTTTATCCAACCAAATAAAGAGAAGGAAAATAATTTGTGGTTTACGTTTGCCATGCACCTGTGAACTCTTTTCAGCTGAAGTCAAAAAGCTCAACCCCATGTGCGCAAGCAGTCAGTGCAAATGCAACATGTCAATATTTCATTAATTTAAACTGGTGCCGAAGCTGAGAAGCCAGTGTAATCAAAGGACAAATCCAACATTAGGCAGGGCCACTTTCTGTTAATGTTAGAACTTGATTTTAACTCCATGCCAACTTGCTGCTGCAAAATTTGGAGCATACTGAAAAGGATAAAAGATAATAACTGACTAAATGTAATTTAAAGGGATGGAGCATCTCATTGCTCTTTTGGGGAAAAGGAATCTTTGATGGATCTTCGGTTGTACATAGTTTTTCCATCATCAGGAAATTAAACTTTAATTAGGCAACATATTTTGGGTAAATACGTAAACAGTGCATCATTTTATACCTCATCAGCATTGAGGACAGCTTGTCGTTAATAGCTACTTTAGACCTTAACTTATGATCAATGACATCATTACAAAAGGCCCTTCAGCAGACATGCTTATTATTTAACTATCAATGATTATACGAATGACATTTCCAACTTTTGTTGATACAGTTGTTTTTCTTTTTTCCAACAAAAGAAAATTAAAGAAAAGCTAAAATTAAAATACAAAGTTGTCTGTGTCCTATTGTTGCTCTCCAGATCTAATTCAGGAAGAGAGAGAGAAATCATAAGTTGAGTTTCAACAAATCATACCCATTGTGCTGTTTGTTAGGTTCTCAGTAATGACTTTCTGAACAACCAATGTATTTCAGAGATTCTCTCTCAGAGAAAGCTTATTCAACCAAGACAACCATATGTCGTGATTCCAAGGCATCTAAGTAAGGAAAAGACTCAGCATTTCACTTAAGGCTCAAGTTTAAAGGGATGAGCAAAACTGGTATTCACTGCCAACCATGCAAACAGTTTGAAGTTGAAAAAGTTGAGAGAAAAACAATGGGTGTCCAAAATTTAGTCTCAGCTTTGGCAGTAAAGAACAGATACAATGACCTTCTGGAAGTTTTAGCCAAGAAAAGTCTTGAAAGTACAAAGAAGAAGAAATAAACTGATGCCAATGGGCTGAAAATAGTAATGAAAAAATTTGAGTTTATTGCATTTTGAATCATGGAGGAGCAATTTCTGTTAACAATAAACAAGGCTCCAACCAAACTACAGTCAACCCATTTGGATTTGCCTAGTACAATACTCTTGGTGGCACATGGTTAACTGCTTTATATTTGAGATTCTTTGGAGGGCATATTTCTAACAACAGAGGCCATGTTAGACAGTTGGAAAATTCACCCAGTGCATAATTAAAAAATGAATATGGATGGATAAAACAATTCTTTGACGGGGTTTACATGAATGGCTTCCTAATCAAGAAGCATTTAAAATCCACATATTCCACCCAATTATAGAAACTGCCTGGACAAGGCATTGATCAGTGTAGTAAAAATTTATTGTAGTGACATCGATTCCAACCTTGTGTGAGAAGTGTGGTCATTCAGGCAAGAGTCTTTGGAAAATTTAAAACGGAAGTACATGATTCAAGTGCTGTTCATCCACAGCTGAAATCACTGCTCTGTGTGTGTTTACATGGCACTGACTGTAACATCTGCAGTAGCTGAACAGTCATTTCCCAAGATAAAGATGATTAAAACCTATTTTCATTCATTCAAGGCACAAGATCACCTTTGGTTACTCTGAAAATTGAAAACCATAAAGCAAAGAAATTGGACAAGGGCAGCATAATAGACAAACTTGCAAATAAGTAAGTAAAAACATTGAAATTCTATCACTTGCTATTTGCATTTTATACCCAGTTCTTCCTTAATTATCCCCAACATGGTAGATGTACACATGTGTGCATTTGGTAAAAATGATAGGTGCCACATAACCGACATCACACCATTATAAAGTTTCCTTAATCTTCCAAATATTGATGGGATGGCAGGAAATATAGTTCTGGAGGAGTTGAGAGTTTTTATCATGGCAGCAGACTACGTACTATCGACATACTACTATTATATTCTAAGAAAATATTTTAAAAAAGCAAGACGATTTCAGACTGAAAAAAATGAATGAATGGAAAAGCTGCTACAGCCATCAATTAATTAAACATTTGAAGTATTTTAATTTTCCATATTTTCAGGATGCGTATAAATCAAACCTGACTCTTTCCATTTCTGCTTTGCATAGGCGGTGAGTTGAGCACCATTTTTACATAAAAATACTCCTCTCTTTGGACAGATGACCATCAAAATAAACAAATGTAAGTAAGTCTCAGTTCCTTCAAAGACCATCAGCTGTGACAACTGCATCTCACACCATAATAAACAGATTGATGTATTTTTGTTATAGCTTACAGATGGTTCAGTGATAATTCATGCATTGGATGATGCTAAGGAAGGGGAAAAAAAGAAAAAGGAGCAATCTAAAAGTCAGGTGAATACTGTAGCACCTGTGTTGCTTATTGCAGTCAAAAACTGATATTTCATAATGCAAGGACATTCTCCCACTGCACCCTATCCTGTGGAGACGTTTCTTACAGACATCTATCACATTTGCAGCTGACTGTCAGAGTTTAATTTCCAATGCCCTCTTTTCAACATGAAACTTCAATTTTGTTGGCTTTGGGCATCTAGGATGCACATCAATGATTGTCTTAGGACTGTTCTTAAACTGGAAAATAACTTTGTCAGCTGAATATGCAATGTCTATGAGATTTCCTACTGACTTCGACAAACCTGTGTCCCACTTTAAAATCCACCATTTACTGCAAATTTCCTTTTTGTGACATGGTTGCCTACTGACTGAGGACTTGTCTTTGTAGTTTCAATTGTGTTTATCATGTTACTGGAATAGCCTATTTTAGTCTTGTGGGGGGTGCGTCTGTCTACTTACAGAAAGTCTCTGCTTATCTAAGCATATTAACCATTTCCAAATAATCGCAATGACCCCTGGACCAAATTCAGTGACAGGCTGCTGCTGTTTTTTTTTTTTTTGCTAATTTGCAAAATTTGTTTACATTCATTTCTTCAATCTGTCTGAACCTTAAAATCTCCTAACATGTCTGCTCTATGTGTTTTGTTGTTGTTGTAGAGACATAGTGCCCGAAAGTATCCTTAAAGGGACTTCTTGGCTAGCGCTATCACATCCCCTGGCTGCGAGACAAGTGCCTTGAGCAGCGGAGTCACTTCACCGAAAATTTGTTGGCGGAGGGAGATAAGACCGGGGCACCGCTGTAGCCAGTGGGACACTGTTTGAGGCTCCTCTCCGCAGATGGGGCAGGTAGGGTCGGCTGATTGGTTGACTCTGTGTTGATATGCCTGAAGACGAGGGCAGTGACCAGACCGGAGCCGGCTCAGTAGCTCTGCGTCCCGCCGGTTGGTCGTCGCGTTGCTGTCAGTCATCCAATTGTAGTCAGAGTAGACTTCAGCCGATAAGCAGTTTACGGGTGGTGGGTCCGGGATGAGGTGTTGGAGGGCAGCCTTGGCGGACTGGTAATCGGTAGGTCTGGGAGGGTCTGGATGGGAGGTAGCAGACTTGGCAGCGACATCAGCCCATTCATTGCCGGTTATACCGCAGTGTCCGGGGATCCACATGATGTGGGTGGGGAAGCAGCGTTGGGAGAGGAGGGACTGGAGGGCTGCTTTCTCTTCACAGAAGGAAGACGTGAAGGGAGCTCCTTTTTCAGATCTGGAGAGAATGAGAGAGGGATGGGCTGGGTCTCTGCTTGTGACGACCATTGTGGCACCCCCGTTGAGTCAGCCATTGGAGGCAGAGCCATCCGTGTAGATGGTAAGGTTGGATGATGATTGGCGGATGGCCACGAGCTGCCTCGCAAAGGGAGGCGGGGGTAGGAGAGGAAGGTGGATTCATGAGAGATGGGGAGATACGCCAATGAGTAGGTCCATAGTCCCATGGGCAGTGTATGGGGTTGGGTAGTGGGGCTCGGATGGAGAAGTTTTCAGGGAGGGATGAGGCAATCGCTTGGGATGTGGAGCGCCAGCTTGGCCGGTGAAGTCTGTGAGGACAGTTTGATGCAAGGGTTTGAAATCGAGGGTGCTCAGGAGGTAGACGTGCTGCTTTTTAGGCAGAGGTTGCAATTAGGATTTTAGAGGTGGTGTGGTAGCTGCGGGTGCTGGCCTCTAGGCGAAGAGCATCTAAGGGAGTAGACCGCAATTGCCCAGTTATTATTTGAAGGGCCTTGTTCTGAGCGCGGTCCATTTGGTCGAGTCGGGAAGTGGAAAGCCAGGGTCGCCGTGCTGTGGCTGCATAGTTGAGAAGGGAAAGTTGGAGGGAGTGGTAAACCTTGCGGAGACTGTTTTTTTCGCCAGCCCCAAGTTTGAGATGTTAGGGAGGCCAGGATGCAGCAATGAGCCGCTACCTTGCTGGTAACTGCCTCTGTGTGGGGACCGAAGGAGAGGCTCCGATCTAGGATGACGCCTAGAAATTTGGGTGTAGGGTTGTGTCAGAGAGATGAGTTGCCAAGGATTATCATCAATGACCAATTGGCTTCGTGTGTCGGTGGAAAAGAAGCAGACTTCCGATTTCTCGGCATTCAGGACCAACTTTTTCCTACTGCTCCATTCTGAGACCGCTGTGACGGCCTCTTGGACCACCTTCTCAGATTGCTCCTTGATAGGGTGACTGCTGAGGATGGCCACGTCATCAGCATACATGGCAATATCAACCCCTGAAGGTAGCACCTTGTGGAGGTCATTGATGTAAAGAAGGAACAGTAGGGGGGCGAGGACAGAGCCTTGGGGGAGTCCCTGTCAGAGGGCAAGGAACTGTCCTAATTGCCCATTTATCTGGACCCGGGCCCGCCGGTTGGACAGGAAGTTGAAAATCCAGCGGCCCATCTTTCTCGGTAAGCCCGTAGACAATGAAGTGAAAATGAGCTCCTCTTGCCAGACTTTGTCATAGGCTTTGGAGTAGTCCAGAAGGGCGAGGACACTCCGATGGGGCTTTTTCGCCTGAAAGCCGTCACTGATTTTCTGCGTTATATGCAAGACTTGGTCTTCGCAGCATCGCTGTTTGCGAAAGCCAGCCTCTGGATTCGGCTAGGTAGTAGAGACGGTTGTGAACCAGCCTTTCCAGGGTTTTCACGATGCAGGATGTGAGACTGACAGGACGAAAGGAGGAAAAATCGGTTGCAGGTTTGCCTGCCTTCTTCAGTGGGAGGATGGCCGTATCTCTCCAAATTTGGGGACATCGACCTGAGTTGAAGCTCCCGTTGTAGATTTACGTGGTTGATATTAATTATTCCAAGCAGTACTTAACTGCTGCAAAGCTTTGGTATGTCTGCAGAAATTAAACTTATCTTCCCTCAAAACTACTGTATTTCATCTGAGCCCATATTTTGATAACTAATTAATTCCATCTCTTTCATACCAGACATCAGGAGAAAACTGTACAAGATGAATCTTGCTTCTGGCACAACAACAAGGTTGATGTTAGTCAAACTGCAAGCATAATCTTAGTTAAGTTAATTTTGAATTTTATGAAAAACTGAAATCAGATCATCAATGACAGGATGAGCAAATTTTTTTTCCCATTAGAGCTTATCATTATTTGGAAAATGCTAATATGCTTGGCATGTATTTTGTATGGCAGCTGGCTGTAAACTAAAGATCATTACAAAGAAATTTCACTCACCCAGTTGTAAGATACTTTAAGAAAAACTTTGTCACCAGTTGTTGGAATGTTCTTTTTCCACCTGTACTTGCACAGTGCCAGTGGATCAGGATCTTTAGAACTAGACATTTCTTTGACCCTTTCAGATTCTTGATCAATGTCGATAGCAGAACGCTGACTCAATCCTTTAACACAAATAAAATTAACATTAATCCATTAGCCATTCTTGCTGAGAGATTCAACAGCCCGAGTAATAATAGCAAACAAAACCACAACATCCAGCCACTGTCTAAATTCTAAGGGCATCAGCAACTAGATACTAGTGTGGTTTCTCATTCATGCTTCTACTGTCTCCCCTGCATATCTTCTGTTTCTCCGATCATTAATTAATCAGAAAGAATTTTTTTTTAGAATTCTCTTGCCATAAGGGAAGGTAACATTTCTTTAACCTTCCACTGCAATCATTACAAAGGGGTACTATGTCTGGTAACTACCTTTGACACTAATATTATATTCTTACTTCCCTCATCTGGGAGTATCTCAAAATTAATCCTTGGCATGGAGGGGTTAAACAAACAAGGGAACCATTATAAAGGGGAAAAACTATTAGCAGAAACTACTATAGTAATAAACACATCTGACAACAAAAAAAACTAAGAAATTAATAAGAAGCCTGATCTCAAGTTAGAGCTTTAAACTCCCAAAAATCAGTTTTAGAAAAATTTATGGAATTGTGGCATCCAACAGATAAAAGAACCAGGCAGCACAAATTGACAAAGTTGGATAAAAAATTGTTTCTAGAACAGTTGCTAATCCAAAAGAAATATAATGCAACAAACACCCCATGCATATAATCCTGTTGACCTTTGCAAATGAGAATGTTTGCTGCTAATGAAGTTTCTTTGAAAGCAGATGGCTTATATCAAATCCTCTTTCATGCAGTGCAAGACAACTGGCAGGAGCTGGAATGCAGAGAGGCCTCCACATGGCCAGTTGGTAAACAGCAAGAAGAAACTATGCAAGGAAAATACATCAGACTGAAGTAATGTTAACAAGGATTTGAACTCAAGCCCTCATCCTTAGAAATCCAGTAGTTTACTACTAACTACACTGATCTTATATATAAGGGTGTTTGAGACTGTTATTTGGCTTTAACACTTTTTACTGATATTTCATAGGTTAAGGCTCATGCTCTGCAACCATATTAGTCAGGCAGATTATCAGATACAGACAGGAGATTATTTAATACATGCTATACTGTTAAAAAAAACAAAACAAAAAAACTTTACATTTGTCAGCACCCAGCAGCACAAACATAGATACAAGAATATTTTCTGGAAATGGTATACCAAACATGTATGCAAAAATGCCCTTAGGTATTATTTCACTTTTCTTAGAGAATCAAAATTCTGGAGTCTTTTGGGTTTCCTTTGACAATGGTATCATGCATTCCAGTGATAATTTGAAAAGCAAAAAAAATGTTATGATAGTATACTCTTGTTCTACCTTAGCACATGATTTACACATAACAGGTGGCCAACCTTTCAATACCCTTCAACAGACATGGTCTTCACTGGAATTTCCTTAGCTTCTCAGACACATAAAATATTGTTGTCTGTCCCACATCTTTTTGATTGGCCCACAACTACTAGAATCAAAAGTGATAACTACTGATACTTGTAGTTTATATGGTGACTCAATGGAAGCCATCAACCCTTGTTTTCCAGTTGTCCAGGTGTCATTCCCCATCTGGAATTTTGGTAACTAGTCAGTACATAACCTTTCCATCTCCACCTGGTTTTGACACTGATCTGCAGCACTGCTATTGTTTGGCCCTACCGTACATCTGTCAGTTGCTAAGAGTGCATTTGGAAGTACTGTGCTGTGACATTTTATACTGGTACATATAGTACACATCGTACAGCACTAAGAACAATCAAGGCTGCTGATTCAAAAGCCTCTGGCACCCCCTAAGACACTTTCAGCTGTCTGGTTGATGGCAAATTTGTCTGTTGTTAGTTGATTTTGCTTTATTTTTCTGCAATGGCAGGATTTCAGGTACAAGTTAAATATCAGCTTTTTCATGTGTTCTTATAAGCAACATTTTAGATGCATTTCTATCCTGATTTTTCACAGTAATTGTGGTTCCCCCACTTTTGTGTATGAAAATTATGTACACTGTCTCTCCCCATTTAGGCATATGAGTGTCATTCACCACAGCTGAAAATTGGCTGTGATGTGCATTTAAAAAAGGACTAAGGGAGATACAGGACAGAGAGTTTGAAAACTTATACAGTGCCGTACAAAAGAGTTGAGACACTTGTTGTGAAATTGATATTTGAACTCTCTTGTTTTTACATTTGCATACAGATAGCCATCCTATTGTCCATAAGTCATATATAACGTGCCTTTACAATGTGTAAAAACAACGAATGTCATGTGTGTATCTATTGTCTGGAAAAAATATTTGAATTAGCATAGTCAAATTTGTACCACGACAAAAGAGTTGGGACAGTGAACAGAATCTGTGCATACAATATTCCCCTCAATATATTCATTTTTAAAGGATCAAATGAATAGAATCACATTATCTAAGACCATTTAAGATCATTTTTGCACCGTGCCTGGCAAAACAACGTCGTCTGAAATCAGAGACTTGATAGTTGAGCACCACAATAAAATCTGCCTTGTCGGGAGATAGCCCATCGAGTCAATTGCCCAAAAAGCACTGTAAACCGCATTCTGAAGCAGTACAAGGAGACCGGAAACACGAAACCAAAAATGCAAATCGGAAGACCACAAAAATGTGACAACAAAATGGATCAACTCATTTGTCGCAAATACATGGCCAAACGTTTCCTGAAACCAACGGCCATTCAAGCCTCCCTGAGTGGAGTGAATGTCTCCAGTCGCACTATTCAACGTTGTCTATGCAAGGTGAATCTCTTTGGATGAATCACCCAGAAAAAGCCATTGATCAGCAACAAGAACAGGCACATCCACATAGCATGGGCTAAAGCGCACAAAAACTGGACCAAAGTTCAATGGGCTAGTGTTCTCTTTTCCGACGAAATGATGATCATCAGCATTCACACTGCTGACCGAGTATATGTTCAACATTACCATGGCAGAAAATACAATATAAAGTGCACCCGACCAACAGTACAGGCCGAAGGAGAATGGTTGATGGTCTTGGGGTGTATGAGTGCAGCGGGACCAGGCCCTCTCAAGTTGATCAGGGGCAGAGCAACCACCCAGACCTACTGAAATTTACTGAGGGATGTGTCGTCGACTACATCAACGAGAACATGCCAGTCACCGCCATCTTCCAGCACGACAATGCCCCGATCCACACCGCCAGAGTCGTCACTTCTCTCACTACCCAAACTATGAATGGATGTCATGCGCTGGCTGCCCCAAAGTCCGGATCTGAACCAAATTGAAAATGCCTGGAAGCAGCTGAAGGCCAAGGTGGCCAAACACAAGAATCTCAACCAAGACCAATTCTGGCAAGCCATCAAGTAAAGTTGGCAGGAAATGGCCAATTCCAACTGCCTTCGTTTGGTCAAATCCATGCCCCATTGTTATCGAGAAGTGATTGAAAATCAGATATGCCACCCAATACTAGTCAATTGATCATTTCCATGCATTTGTTCGATTGTAATTTGGAATGGTGAAAAATATTTACGGTTTTGCTCCCTGTCCCAACTCTTTTGTCCCGGTACAGATCAGACATTGTCGATTCAAATATTTTTTCCAGAGAATATGCAAACATATAGCATATGTTGCTTTTATACATTGTAAAGGCATGTCTTGTGCATATAATAAACAATGTGATGGGTATTTAAATGCGTTTGTTAAAACAAGGGAGCTCAAATATCAATTTCACAGCAAGTGTCCCAACTCTTTTGTCCAGCACTGTATATTCAACCCACTGGGAAAAAAATGCATTTCTATACTATCAAAAAACATTTATTTGTTTGCCTCCACAGTATGACTGGGTAAATTATATTCAACTACTGTAGAATACCTAATATCCAATCAAGATTTCTGATACATTTTATAATTATGCCCTCTATTTTAGTAGTATCAAAAAAAGTCTTGCTAATCTAATGTTTTCTTCTCTGTAAGGAATTTAAAAAATGTCCATCACATCACCAAAAATAAAAACAAAACGAAACAAAGTCTATAGGCCTAACTAGACAAACAAGACCTTAATCTTTCTTCATAAATAAAATTAGGCACAGTACTAACCAACCTATCCTTGGTACAATCTTGGGCTCCATACCCAGACGTCATATTCCAAAAAGGAATCTTGCCAATCATGTTACACAGGAACTATAACCACTGATGTTTCACTCTGTACAATACAACTCAGGTTACCTAAAATCCTATGGCTTTAAGACACACATTCTCACACTGCTTTTGGCTTTTAAAGGTTGTGCCCAGTAATACTCCTAAATCTTTTTTTTGGCAGTTACTATAGCTACCATATCACAGTAGAGTATACAGACGTAATTTATTTTAACTTGGTTAATTCTGTCATTTGCACTTGAAAACATTAAAGTTCATTTGCCAAGTTGCCTGTTTTGGTGTATCGTTACTTCAAGGGAGATTGAAGGCTGGCGGAAAGTTCTAAATACCTGAATGTTTTACACTAGATTAGTGAAATTACATTCCAAGGAGGGATCATTGGCTGGAGCTTCTCATACTCAACTAGGGGGATGCTTGCCAAAACACTGCTAAAACTATGAGTTTAAATTAATCTTGAAATTTAGCTAAATGTATGATTTTTTTCTTTAAAGGGCTTTTAGCAACTTGGGAACTTCCTGAATCTCTGAAAGCAAAAAAAAAAAAAAAAATATGCAGGCCTTTTCTATGCCATGTGCACAGAAACCAGACTTGTAAGGAGATGGATCCCTGTCTGTCTTGTCTGGTTAAATGACTAACAGCCTGATCTGGAAGTTGCCTAAATTTCCTTTTAAATTTTCAAAACATACCATTGCCATACCACCTGAGCTGGACTACACTGGAGTCAAACATGCATGTTCCCAATAACTGCCTCTGTCATGAAGTCTGACTTTTACCACCTGTGCACATTGTCATTTCACATATGCTACAAAGAATCCACAGAATGAGTGGTTTTGTCTATCCAGAATTTTGTAGTTTGCAAGAGTAGTTGGTTTTCTTCAAAACCTGATGGCTTCTCCACAATCTGAGATTATGGTCAGTTTACACTTCCCAATCTAATTCTTTTTCTTTTTTTTAAAAAAAAAGAGATCCATAAACTCTTTCACACCAGCACTTCAGTCAAGTGACAATTTTATTGCTACAAGTGCTACATATGCAGCTCTTCGTTTCTGGGTAGGATATACTTGCAAAAGTCACTCCATTGTTTGATGATTCCAAATTTGATAACAATTGTTAAATTTGGTATAAAAACTGCCACAAATGAAGTTTAATAAACTATGAATATTCCACTTCAATGACATATCAAGTAGTAGAAATACCCACCAATAGCTAGGTTACAGACTAGACAGATGTGGCTTCTAAAAATGGTATAGCGAAGTGTTATCAACTGACTTTGGCAGAGATATTGATAGACTGGTTGGCTCAGCAAAAGCTTTGCAAGGGATGCCACAGGAGTTCTGACCATCACAATCACCAATGCATCACCTATCTGGGCTTGACTCTTGACATAACCATACTATCTCAGCACATTCCCTGAAGGACAAATTGCAGCAGGTTTATGGGACCCACATCTCTGACCAGACCATATGAGATCAGCCATAGTTTGCTAATCTATGCAGACATCCAGTATTTCCCATACTCCTAGAAGCAAGAGCGGGCTAGGACTCATTTGCACTGGACTTCGGCAAACTGGGGCCAGGTTCTCTTCTCAGCAAAACCAACCTTTACGTTTCTGACGGGCACTCGCGTGTCTGACAGGAACCGAATCAATGTAATGCTGACTGTAATTTCTTAGAGAAAAACCTTTTTGTGGAGGTGGTGTTCTAATCTAGGTTGCTGTTGCATAACCACAAAAGTAAACCGATTTTCTCTGATGGAACTGTTGCAAGCCAGCACTATCTGGATGAGATTATTAGACAGTCATTGCACTATGAAAAGTATGCAGTGTTGTAGCACGAGCCAGAGCCAGCAATACATGCTACTAAAGGTCATTGGCTTTGAGATGCATAAGGAGTGGCTATTCACTGTCGCTATGATGTCCCTAAATGCATCAATGACCAGATTTTCAGATATTAAACAAGAATTAACTCTACATGACAAATTTTAGTCATTTTGTTAAAAATTGTGTGCAAATGTTTCAAGGTCAATACATCCATACAATTTGTATCACATTAACTATACTGTTTTGATCAGTGCACAAATACCCCCACCTTTTCAATTTTCTTTCTAAAAAGATTTTAAAGAATATTGCTATATGAAAAGTGTCTCCCTTTTTTGGTTAAAAAAAACTAAGACAAATATATTTAGGGTTTACATTTTACGAAAGAAACTAATAAAAGGCGAGAAAAATGAAAGCTTAAAAATATATAATTTATAACTGAAATTTTAACTAGATTATCTCCACTTGTCACTTTGGTTCTAAATATGACACCAGCTTCAATGAGTATTACTACTATTATTTGATTTTGATCATAAAATTAAGCCATAAATTATTAAATGCATATATAAGTAATTAATATCTTCATATTAATGCAATCTTTCAAAGTGAGAGTATAAAAATTAGGTATCAGAACCCACATAAAAGCATGCCATCTCACAACTATGACACATTTAGTTATCTGTGACCATCTTCAGAGAAGAGGTATGATATAACCCATATATATTTGAAAAGTTGAAATCTCCTTAAGGTAAATATATGCAAGTTAATACAAAAAAAAAAAAAAAATCTCATGGACTAAATTATGATCAGAATTTCAGTCCTTCACATCAACATCATTGTACTGTACCCACTAAAGAATTAGCCAAATTATAAATGGACTAAACGTACAAATCCACAACTATATATAACACTCAAGTACACTATGTGAGCATACTAGGTCTTGTCCAAGTTGACTGGCTGTTTCTCATCTTGCAAGGTCCTTAAAGAGCAGATTTAATGTTGAAAGCTTACTTGCCTGCAAAAAACTGACAGTGTCACAGCCAGTGAAAAAGTGAAGTCCAAATATGCCACTGCAAACTTCCATTTCCGTTTCCCATATTGTAGCAACCTTTCCAATATGACTACAGGTTGTGCATGCTTTAATTCTAGATTTTAAAAACAAACTTGCTTGTATTTGTTCACAAAAGCTGATAGCAGGTAGAAACACATCATTATCATCTGCAGAAATAGCAAGTGTCATTGTCATCATTAGCCACATGTAGCATAATTTATATATAAGCTTCTTCCTGGCTTATCTCATGTTCAACATCTTCTAGACTGTTATCTGCTTTCAGTGTGTAGCATTCACTTCCACAGGTAACAAACAGTAGTGTCTCCAAGCAATTCCAGTGATTGTGGTCACATCCATTTATGAAGTAAAAATTCTATCAGGCTTGGTTTGTTGTTGAAATTTGTCAGAAATTTCTTCCACTGATAAACAACCTGGCCAGATGATATCTCATTGAATTAATACTTTATGATCTTTTCATATTTTTTATGATTTGCTCCATGTAAACATCAAAGACAATATCAGCTCTGACTGTTTGTACCTTTGCACAGAGCAGATGATAATATTGATGATACAATTTGTCCACTGTACCAACGACATTCCATCAACTATGGTCACAGATAGGTTGTGGTATTGCTTCAAGTACAAATACATTTTTCTGTAACTCTTCAGCCAATGTAAATTTATTGATCTTGCGCAAAATATCCTTCATATTGAGATCCTTCCTCACTTCTGCAATCAATATCATCCTTGATAAAAGCATTTGGTCAGTTTTCAAAATGATTTCTTTTCCACTTGTGCATGCTTTTTGACAAATGAGAGAAAGTTTTCAATTTTAGTTAGCTATGGTTGTCATGGGATTTGAATTTTTGTAGCTGACTTTCTAGATATCTTTTTTTTTAGAATTTTTCATATGCAGACTCCCATTTTTCATGCTCTAAGAAAATCAGTTGCAATGTATGTCATCAGCAGCAGCTGTGGCAGTTGACATGCTGATAATGTCACAGTCATTTGCTGAAAGATTAATCCAGTTGCATAATCTACTGACTACAGATGCTACAGTTGCTTCATCCTTGGGCTCCGCAGTTCTACATTCAGATTTAAAAATTCATCATTTCATGGAACTGATGTAGAAATGCTGACCAATACATGGATGTGAGGTAATACCTCTAAACGGTACCTCGTTTGAAACAATACTTCTTCATGCCACCTGGTGTTCTGGTGTCTTTACAGCTACCTCTTTGGTTGATTGATGGGTATCCTTCCAAAAGGACTGAGAGAGCTGGACAGTAAAACCACCTTGCATAAGCTATTCAAATACATCAGGATGCAAATTTGGAAGGTTGCACATGGTTGTGTAATAGTGACCCGTAACATGTAGTTTACTTTAATGTAAGCAAAGAATCATGGGATTATATTTAAAACATTTGACATATTAAGCAACCAGATTCCCTCTGATGCTCCTATAGAACCTAGTAGTATTCTTCCAATTATGTTAATATAATACATTCAAAATGCAGAGAGTGATCCATTTTCATATTGAAGAAATTTTTTGAATAGTTCAACAAATGTGACAAAAGCTGAAGACCTAAAATCACATACTCATGTAATTATAGAAATCTTAGACATGCTCAATGGTCTGTTAAAAAAAAAGAAAAAAAAACCTGTCAGGGTATCTATTTTCAAGCCATGTAAAGCAGCTTCTCCATGCAAGTTCCATTTAGATTTCATGTATGCTGCACTACTGTAATGATGTCAAAACATCTTGGAACCATTCCCTCATATTCTCACAAGAATGCAAATGGTATGAACAATTCCAAGTTTATGGCAGTGTCTTGGTAGAAGTTTGGATTACAAAAAACATCAGAACACTAAAACTTTTCCAATGTTCAATTCGTTCATTATATGCTTCACCTGTTTAAAGATTTTTGATACAGTTGCCATTTCTGTTGCAAGAGCATTGATAGTTAGCAAGTAACCAATATGGTCACAACTGGCATGTATTCCAATGCACATTATGTTAAACCCAATCCATACCAACACTGATTGATAGAGCAGATCCAATTGTCTTACAAAAGCCAACAACAATTTTTCATCAATACTCATCGTTCCACATCCTGATAGTTACAGAATTGGGTAACAATTCGACCAGGCCCAGTTCCCTGACCAGAGTTAAAGAATGGCAAGCTAGTTTCTTGTACAGTAATACTTCCTTGCTGCCATTTCTCCAATGCTGGCAAACGAATCTGTTGATGACCACACACTTTTGGATGTACAATGATTCCATTTACTCAGTGACTAATTCTTTCACCAATAAGAGTTTCTTCTAAGATATATCTGTTTTCCCAAGCCTCAAACATGGACAGATGAGGAACGCATTTTCAGGAAGAGGAAAACTTTCAGAAGCAGCACATAATTTTTGAAGACAAAATGCTGCTTCCTTTTCTTCTATTTGTGAACGTGAAACTGCATGTCCAAATCGATACAGAGCTTGCATGAGTTCCACATTTCGTGTCAGTGCTTTCACTCCTTCTGTTTCCAATAGCTAACAGCATAGATTATCTTGAGCAAAAGACTTAACACCCCAACTCAACTTTATTTATTATCTTCTTTGGAGCTGCTTCTCCAGTCAAGACAAGTTGAGAAAATGTTTCAGAAGCACAGGTATGAACAGAAATTCTCTGGAGAGTGCATCAGGTATATGAGACCACAATTTAAACTGTTTGTCCTGTTTAATGGACTTTCAGATACAAAAGCAGCAGCAATGGTGACACCATTATCCCCATATGCCCCAATCCACAAGGACTCAATTTCTTCAACAAGTTTTGTTTTCTTTAGCAAGAACATAAGCAGAAAGACTTTCTGGTATAACAAGGAGTCTTCTCTGTCATCAAGAAAGATGTGGAGCATATCCATAAACTAGTTTTCAAACAGCTTCTGATGAGTTTCCCAGTAAAGTTCCTTATGAATGTGATCCGGCAGAAGTCATGTACGAAACTAATTTACATGTGATCCCAGTCATTTTGATGACCCAAAGGTTTTTAAGCAGGTTGGCTGTTATAAACTTAAAAACTGAGCAATAGGCTTTAGTTTCTTCTTCATAAAATAAAGTATCTTTAACTGATTCAGACTGTAGGTTGTGCACTCTTTCTAGCAAGATCTGTGATAATGCACCTCAGATCTTTAATATAACCCTTAACCTTTACATAGTTCTCAATTATTATCCCTGTACCCTTTATATATATAACCAGTGTTTTCTTCTGTGAATCAATATGCCAACACTGTCCCAAAACCAAATGAAAGAAAACAGGATTCAGGGGTTAACCACATGCTTACAGCAGAAAGTCCCTATAGAACTCTTATTTTTTATTTGGGATAAAACCAGAGCTCATTTAAAAAAAACCCATCTGGCTGACTGGAGAAAAGGAATTGAGCACTGGGCCAGTACCAACATGGATTTGAATTTAGGCTCTCAACCATAGCCATCTAGTGGTTTACTGGTAAACCACCATGCTACTCGCTGCTTGAGGGTTAATTAACAGACTGTGATGAAAAAGATCTATGTCCAGAGATTGTTTTAAAGCTGTTGCTACCACAAAAGTCTGAATTACTAATACAGGAGAGTCAGACCTCTTTGAAATATAATTATAAATATAAAGACATGCAACAGTTTTTATCTCTCCTTCTAAATGTTAGCAACAGCTCAGGTAACGATCATCAAAGTAAATACAGAATCTAAGAACTCTGAAATAACAGGTGAAAAATAAATACTATAAATAACTAAAAGGAAATATAACAGGAGGAGTGTTAAATGGCAAACAGTTAACACCAGATCACAAGATGGCGAACTTGGTCTCACTTACAGCTCACAATATTTGGTAAGTAAATGTCTCTGGTGTTCTAGTGTTAATACTGAGCTTCACCTACTGTTTCACCAGCTTAGCTGCTTTTAGGTGCGACATCAGATATATATATATAATGTATGTATATATTTCTTCATATACAGGTTTTTTCTGTGCTTGCATTGTGAATGTATGTGCGTGTGTGTGCACAGAGAGAGACATAGCAGCCATAACTGGGTTTCACCAATTAAAAAAAAGGATATTTTGATGAAAAATTCTTGTATAATGAAAGTCAAGACACACTACAAAATTATAACACATGCATTCACATGCTACTATACTTGTAAGTACATCTACTATTAAATTGACTAGAAAGGATACATGAGATACTTTAACAGTGAGTTTACCATTATGGTTGCCAGTGTATATATTAAAATGAGGAGGAAATGTCAGATGTAGCAAAGATTAAAAGAAAAAAATAAAAGCATGTACAAGAACCAGAATATGAATTTTCTGTATGATAATTCCATTACCTCTGAAACAGAAAAGTGGTGAGATGTCTGTAATAATGCTTTGTTTATTTTTTAATTCCTCCTTGCTAGTATCATGTACTATATCATTTTTGTGCCAAGATGCGATGGTCAACTTTTCTTTTAATTCAATCATCAAGTTATGGAAGTATTTTTCTGAACCTGCCAAAAGCAACAAAGAATTACGTCAGTCTCGCTGCTAGGGCATGGAGTGCAACACGAGCCACTGCTCAATACACCAACATTCTCCAAGAGGGACCTTAACCTGTGTTTGCCAGTGGTCATCTATACAATGAGGTCAGTATTTCTATGGAAGATTCCTACTACCTGTGCAAGATGGAAAAAGCTATGACATCAGAATTTCTGCCATAGCCTGGCCAATCACTGGCCATATGAACCCCATTGAGCATGTGAAGGGCTCTCCTCAACTGTAAACTCACTTCCTAAAACTCCCTAATACAGACTCTGTGACAAGAATGGACTCAATTCCACAGCAGACAAGAATTGCTGATCTTGTTCACATGGTGTGTCAGTGCACCGCTGCCTTTCATAAGACAAAGGCTTTGTGGTGCCACAGTAAACAGGTGTTCTTTCAAACTCGGATGGTGGATGAATCAGTTTTCTAACAAAGCTGGCTGCTGAAATGTGTTTACACACCTGTGAGGCGGGTGTCACTATAACAAATGCAAATGTTGTCATGGACATATGTATATCCACTTTCACATGGCTGCTATGTATGGAGGATATGCCAGCATAGTTTATTTACTCTCTATAACAAAAACCAAAGTGCACAGGGATCATCTGAAAGAGCAGGAGATGGTTCTGAAGAACTGGGGGGGTTTTGAAGAGAAAAATGAAGGCGTCATTGTAATTATCCAAGTCAGAAAGTCTACTTTATCAGTGTGGGGTTCACAGCAACCACCAAAGTGTGGGTAATAGGTCCAGGAATAGTTATTCTAGAAACATAAAGAAGAACGACGATAACTGATAATTCTGCAGTACGTGTTTCCAAAGAGCCACAGGGGTGGAGAAGCCATTATCAGTCCCCAGATAATTAGAAATAGTCTACATGATGGCGAATTACATGAGAGTGGGGGGCTACAAAGAGGCCATTTGGAGACAAATTACTACAGCTTTGCAAAAGAGGATGTCAGAAAATGAGAGAAAAAAAAACAAAAACAAAGCACCTAGAGTTTTGGGATAAGGTTTCAGGCAGTAGTAAAAATGAAAAGAACCTTTATTCAACAAATGGTGTCTAGAGGAAGGCAGAAGAGTTTAATGAGAAGTGTATAATGTCTACTTTAGGAGCACTAATCAAAAGACACTGTTCTGGGGTTTGTGACCTCGAAAAGAGTCAGCCATTTGGAACTTATAGGAACCACGGACTGTAGAAAAGATGACTGGTGAAAATATATATGTGTGTGTGTGTGTGTTACCATTGACGGAGAGACATAATAAGTTAACCATTCTAGCAGGACAATGATGCCAGAAAACATCGAGCTAGGTGGGGGGTTGTTTGACAAAGAGAGAAAGGTGAAGATGCTGCAATGGCGTGTTCAGTCTCCGGATCTAAACCAACCTGAAGGGCAGCAGGGAGAGATGTAAAGCAAGAAAGAATAGGCAGAGGAAGCCTACATCAGTGAGTCAGCTAAAAACCACCAGAGGATGAGAGAGACTGCGAGTGGGTGCTGTAACAGGAGTCTAGTAGTCCTCTCTCTCTCTCTCTCTCATGCCAGAACGTCTGGAAGATGTCCTTTAAGGCCAAGGGTGGCCACGTTGGACAAGAAGTCGCCATTCCTCAAGCTTAAACAAACGGTCACATCTCTGCTCCGCTGCAGAAGAAAAACCACCTGGGAAGTGAAGAATTCGCAACACTTCATCCTCTCTTCCTGCTGGATTCGCCGTGTGAAGTGGTGCCATCGGGCGGCGCGGCGCGTAAGCAGGAACGACCGGGGTTTGACAGACACGCACCTGTTGGCAGTCCATCCACGGTAGGGCGGACAGGTGCGCCGCGCCGTGCCGTCAACACCGGCCAGAGGCGAACTACCGCACAGGAGCCAATAATAAGAACAGATGGTTGAGCTTACCGGATAACTGGGAGGCGACCCGCATAAGCGACAGCATGGGGCCCGACACCGGGGCCCAGACAACAACCGCGGCTTGTCGCTCAGCCAGAACCCTGTCGTCTACTTTCAATCATATCGCAACTCGGTCTGGCTGGTGGTACCTGGTCGCTTCGTAGACGGGCATTATTACCCAGCTGGTGGTGCACGGTCGTGTTTCCCGGGTGAGTCCACAGCTGAGGTAGCAATAAATCAAGGGGATCGGTATGTCGGGGCGTAATCGATTGTTCGCCGAGGGACCTTCCTGACAACCGAAGGAGGTCATTTCCACGCTGGCGCGACTGACAGCGGGGAGGGGAGAGCACCGGTCCCCTGCCGGCAGATGCCGCTGGCGTCTTGAGTAAAGTGAAAGTAGCGGCTCGTCGGTTTCTAAGACCAAAAAGTGTGTGTGTGTGTGTGTGTGTGTGGTGGTCGTTGTCCTGTAAAGATACACCTGTAGATGAAGAAGTGGGATTGTTGTTGTTGTTGTTGTTGTTGTTGGTTTTTTTTTTTTCTTCCCAAAACGAGGCGCGAGTATTTACGCGCCACTGCGCCCGGAAGGATTGTTTCTTGTTTTAGTAATCGCCGGAGTTACGGGCCCTGGTCATTTCTATTAAATTACCTGTCGGTTAGGACACTACTATATATATATATATATAAAGGATAACGATTTCCCTGGCAGCTTATTTAACATAAAACATGGAGTTTACCAACACCCTGACCCTGACCCTGACCCTGACATCAACCCACCCCCTTTTTTTGGAAAATTGGGACGTTCAAATAAAACCCAGCTGAAATGTGATTTTCCGTAATGCTATCCGGCCGGTTTTCATTTGAACGTCCCTAGTATTTAAATTAGAGGGCATCATGTAGGATCTGCCAGGGCATGGGAATAGGGCTCATGGCATCTGGATTGGGTAAAGTCTAATGTTCATATTAAGCAGTTGAGTAAAATAAAAATTGTTAAAGTATTTATGACATAATAAATAACAAAATATGTTTTATTCCGATTACCATTAATAATATAGTGGGCACCAGCTACGTTTATTTATTGAAGAAATTCAGTCAAGTGAAATGCGTTGTGTGCTGTGTCTAATTAGAAAGTATAGCATGGGATACACACACACAGGTGTGCAAGCTGTTTGTTTTTGTTGTTTTTTTTTTAAAAAAAAATACTCTGAAGTCCAACCCATAATTCCTGTGAAAATGCAACAAAGAGACAATTAATATATCAACACTAAATTACTCTGAACACAGCATCACTCTTAATAAATAGATAAATAAAAAGATAGAGTAAGGTAAACTCTGCTGTGTTACAGAACACCTAGTAGTGTTAATTGCAATTAACTGCAGAATATTACTAGCCAAAAGACGCCATTGGTTTTGTACCTGATGGAAGAAGCTGGTCCACAATGGCGGTTTTCAGTATTTAGATATTGGATTGGGATTTCAAGATTTAGACTCTATTTTACTTGCTGTATATGAAGTTAACTAAGTTTTTTGGGGTGTCTTTTTCTTTAACTCTCTCCACACGCATTTGGATATCGAAGGGAAAAAAAAATTAAATTAAAACCTTTATTTATTTTGTGAATTTTCTAATTCTTGCTGTTTGAAAATTTATGTATTTTTAAAGTTTTTTAAGATGTTAGAATTGTTATGTTTCACAGCCAGTTCCTGGAAATGACTAGACGTGCTACTGGCATATTTAGGGTTTTGAGTTCATATTCATGTTTTTTTGTTGCAGAGGACCTGGATATAGAGGGGGAAATCCAAACATGACGTTGCAGTCATCTCCTTCAGGACTGAATGATCTGGAAACTCAGCTGCTAATCAGTTTTCCCACTTAATCTTTGCACTTGACCCATTGCCATTTCTCCTGTAAACAAAGCACACTTGTGATGAATGTTAACTTAGGAATTCCCAGGCGTCTTTAAAACCAAATGAGGTGGCTCAGGCCATGGCCAATTAATGGAGAGAATGTGTCCATTTCGCCCAAGAATTACAATGGTGCAACATCCCACATCTGGTTGATTTGATTTAGCCAATACCAAGACTCCTTACAAGCTTGTATTTGGTATTTGGGTCAATGGTGGTCAGGCATGCTATTAAAGCCTTTTCTGCCAATGTCAGATTGTTTATGATCAATTTTTACCACTTTGTTCGTCCATTTTGTCTTTTTTTGTTTTAAACTATAAGAATTTAGATCAATATGCAGGTCCACTTCATCCAGATATGAACATGCATGAACAACATAGCATACAAGCATCACAGGCTCAGAAACTCTTGCTGCTTATTTTTTTTGTTTGTTCGGCATGCATATGTATGGATGGTACGGTGTTTAGTCTACTGGACTGCTGAGGTGAAGAGCCCGAGTTCAAATCCTAAATGGGACTAGCTTGGCTTGATCCACCTTGTGGTGTGGTTTCATCTGATCCAGTATTTTTATTTGCTGGGGTAATTACCAGCTCAGGAAGGTAAAATGCACACTACCAGTGTGTATGTTTAAAATTGATTTCATTGTCAATGTGTGCAAATATTAGCATAATTGTTTTCTTTTTTTTAAAGCCATGTCTGACTGACTTTGGTGCTGAGCTCTTCATGTAAAATGTTTTTTTACTTTTATCTTGATTGGGTATAATTTAATAGGCGCACTTGCCAGCATTCAGTTCCGACATTTCCGTATGCTAAGTTAACCTGCCAGTTAATGTTCCGTGGCACCTGTACGCGCCACTGGTCCATACATGAATGGACACCCAGCCGAGATTTTAATGTCCTGCTGGGAATTATATTCAGGCATCAAACATCAATGATGCAGCTGGAAAAATTTCCTGCTTTGATCTTACCTGTGTCACTATGGCAACACAGGTAATTGCCTCCCCCACAACCAAACAACAAGTTCCTCAAACTGAGCTAGTGCAAGAATAGCATTCCTGGAGGAAAAAACTATTAAAAATTTGATTTTTTAAAAAATATATATATATTTCTAACGAAATGGAAAAAAAAAAGTATTTTTTATAGAGTTTTCCTAAAAATGAATTTATCCCTGGACAAGAAGTTTTGACTCTTTGACCAAATCACAGTGTGACAACTAGAAAAAGGACAATGATAGTTTTTAAACAGCCTTGTCTCGAGGTAGGGGGGTTCTGAGCGGGTCTCAGGTACACATCGCCAACACTGGTAGAAATCGGCAGCTGGTTGTGACTGTTGACTGCCCGGCTCACCAACTGATTCGCTGCTACGTGTACAGCAGTAAATCAGTCGAGAAAACTCCTTCCAAGTTATGTAACACAAAAACTTTTTATTAACAAATCAATGCTGGGCCTGCCAGGGTTTTTAATGATGCTATCCGCAGAGCAGTTGAGGGCGTCCTGTAGCTAGTCGTGCTTTACATTTAGATGTTGTCTTCTTACGTCACCCATACTTCCCCATGTCACGATCTCGTTGCCATGGTTACCATGACTCTATTGCAAGGATCTGGTTAATTTTTTTTTTATTTGTATTTGTGGCATGTCACACTGAAGCCTAGAAACGACAGTTAATAATCACGGGCCATTGGCAACTGGCAATTACCAATGAATAATCACCCCTCCGATGGCCTCTTTAATTTTAATTAGTTAAACAGAAGAAAAAAATAAGCCATTTTAATTATCAGTAAATTTATTAAAACTTTTGTTGTTGTTGTTGTTGTTGATAAATTAAAGTGATGTCTGCTTCGCCGCTAGAAAAGAATCTGTCATTTTCTTTATTCTACGAAAGAAGGTAAGATTTTTTTAAACACCCTGTTCTTCACAATATCTGAGCTAGAAGAGGCCTTTCAGCTAAACCAGTCAGTGGAGAATGAGAACAGCAAAACACATGTATGGCATAACATCTGCAGAATTTACAGCAATTGGCAGGTCCAGCTTAACAGCATTAACTGGATATGCTTTTACTTTGATTGCATAGTGTTTACTAACACAATATCACCACCCCTCTCTCTCTCTCTCTCTCTCTATGGTTTATATACTTTTATTGAATCAACAGCTCCAGGATTAATGCAGAGATATGTCCAGACTAGTTTTTGTTAATAATTCATGTATTTGGCAGCATCATTAATTTTCTTTTCCAATGTCAATCTGTATCCCCACACATCGCTGCTACTGACATTTTTAAAACTCATTAAGTAGACAAACCTTTATGTATAGTGCATAGCTCTTCTTGGTAAAAGCATGAAACCTGGCTGATTCACACTTAAGAGTACTGGCTAAGCTATACATACAAAATTATTCATTCATTCATTAAGGAATGTTGGTCAAACTAAGATCGTTATAATTGTATCAGACTGGTTTTTATTTGAACATCCCTAGATCATTTACATCTTTATTTGTAAATAACTTTATTTACCATTACATATTGTAAAGTTTTATACACAGATTAATTGTATTGGGTGTTGAAAAAGTTTGTAGCAAACTATAAACAATATTTTTTTAACTCTTGCAAGTCTATAAAAAAAAACCATGGTTGCCTATTTTGTTTCTTGGTTACAGGTATGCCTGAAAGCTTATGATCTTCTATGCTGTAGCTACCCGGTCTCCATCACCATGGCAGGAGACAAAGTGAGTTGGAAACTTATTCTTTCATGCTAACAAAATACAGCATGCAGTTTCATCTGTATAGCAGCAGGGAGGGCAAGAGATAATTAATCATGCTTTATGTATTAAAGATAGCAGGGGGGGGGAATCATTTTGCTTGCTATTAGACTACATGCATTAATATACATAGCTTTTTAACATATAAAAATCCATCCATCCTCATCAATTTTTTGTTGCAAGAACGATTTGTAGTCTATATTCAGAGATGCAGAAGTTGAAAAGGAATACAGAATGACATGGATGGAAAGCAATCTGTCCCACTGCTAACCTTCACTGTGACAGGCAGGATATTTCTAGCTTCTTTCCCAATCATCTGACTAAAAGCAACTCCCCTTTTCTTTCCTTTAATAATTAAAAAAAAAAGTTAAATGCCATTAACAGAACACACTGTAACAGAAACTTTTGTGAGGAGAGCATGCTGGTAAACAATATTTTAGTTTAGTTCATGAGCCATTATGGCTTATAGGAGGTCCCCAGAATATACCTAAAGAGAATCTGAAAGGCAGCCATAATGAAAACTAATCAGATATGGTCATTCAGTGTATACTGGGATCTGACGAGAAAAAATGCACATAGAAATACTGGGAGCCCGTGCTAGTTCCCTACCGTCCCTCCACACACACATTAGTTCATTTAAACAAACTTTACCCACACTTGTGAAAATAACATATTTCCAGAAACAAAAAATGCATTTTAAAATCTATTTTTCAGATGTTTCAGTACTGGTAAAGCACATGAACAACTTTTAAAATATCTGAAGTTTTATTGGTTTAGTTTACTGGTCTGGCTGCTAACAGCCAGTAAAAAGCTGCTTCCGGTAATTGCTTTAGATCTTCATGACACGGCAAGTGCTTTCATCAGCAGCTGTAGACTTAACTCAACTGCATCTAACCTTTCTTCTAGTTATTTAACTCTCAGAGTGACACCACCTCTTTTTTTCCTCTCAGTGGAGATAACATCTTACCGTTTCATTTTCATTGCATTCACCCATATCATCTTTTCAACTTTGGATACGTTTAAAAAAAAAACAAAAACCCGCAGAAATTTGATATTAAAAAGGAAAAGAATTTCTCTGCATGCACGTAGAGGATTACTTTTAAATATACATATGAAACTATTCATTATAATTTAAATGAGATTACTAGGGACAGATGTTCAAATTAAACCCAGGGACCACATACCTTTATGGCAATGCTATTTTAGCCAGGTGGCTTCGTTTGGATGTCCCAAGTAAATCATTTAAAATAAATCTGACCAAGAATACTGCATTGTTTGTTTTATCAGTTAGGGATGTTTCTCAAGCATCATCTCTCATTAATTCTTGATGATGTGTTCTGCTGCACAAAACATCCATAAATTCATGCAGCTTTTTTCATATTGAATTTATTTCTGTTGTGATCAATATTGCAGAGTCTGAATTAAAACTCACTAAAAAAAAAGTAACAGTAACAGTACTGGGTTTTGCCATAATGTAAAGAAAAAGTTCTTGGCAAACCTTTATCCTGACTTTTGAGATGGGGGCGATATTTCACAGCAAGGAGCTACAAGGTGCAAGTGAGTCAAGTTACTGCGGAACATCTATCACATGTACCTGAAACTTTTGATTTTTAGATGCGAGAGGAAACCCAATAGCCAGCTGGTGAAGAATGCTGGGAGTGGGGGTATGCCAAACTGAGCTAGTCTCTACAGGGATTTGAACTCAGGCATTCATCCTTACCAGTCCATCAGCCACCATCCACTGTCAGAAATTACAGCACACACAAGACTATTCATGATGCCATGAGAGAGGCAAACTTGGTACAATAGACAAAAAGCCATCTTTTAATGATTGACAGCTAACATAAAGATTGAAAAGGCTGTTTACATGGCATTTATAAGTGACATTTAATCTCTCATATTTTGTCATATAAATACAATGGCCTTTTAGTTCTCTATAGAGATCATTAAAGATGTAAAGATGTTTCTTTTTTTTGTTCAAACTTTCTAGGACAAGCAACAGTAACTGTATTTATGGTTATGTTCTGAGTTCAGACAAGCAGGTATGGAATGTATAAGAAATCATTGAAAATAGGCAAAGCCAAATGTTTAGTCTGCTAAAGCTGGTGGATATTTTAGTAAAGCAAACATCAAGCTTTATTTCTGATCTAGCTGGTGATGAATCTTCCAAATGTAAGCAAAGATTCCAATCTTAACTTTCCATGCCATCTCTGTGAAAGCAAAAAGTACATATACAAGTATAATAGATCCACAGTACATACACAGACATTGAAATATTAAGATATCATTTGATTATTTAAATGGCAGATCTAGAGTCTCACTTAATTTTTTAAGTAATTGTTGTACCACATTTGGTGTAGAGTGAAAGCAAGATTTTGACTGCAGACTGATAAATAAAGGGAGACAACTCTTGATAACAACTACATTATTATTTAATTAATAATGCATGGTATCATTATTCGTATTTAAAAATACTGCATCTATCCAAAAGGTCAACATATCTGAGACCTTTTTGTTTTTTTTTTTTGTTATCGTAGCAGACAGTCTTGAGTGCACAGTGGAATTGGAGTGGTTGTATCTCACTTCTGAACAATATTTATTAAAAGCAAAGTTACGTGCTGTAAAAGCTCTTCCTTCATTGCCATTAAATCTTCATGAGTTGCAATCGGTGAGTAAAATATCCAAGGAAACATGATTTTAGCAAGACATTCACCCATTTTGAATTTTTTAAAAATAATTAAAAAACAACTCAATAATTACTATACATAATGCATTTATATTCAACAATAATTTTAAAAAACAAAAACAACATTTCAGTAAACTCACATTTTAATACTGAAATTTAGATTTTAAAAAATTTCTTTTGGCATTAAAAAAGTGCTCCCGTTGTTGGAAAGTAGAACAATAAGCTGACTCTATCTTGACTTTTTTCTTTGGACATAGGAAAATATATTCCTAAAACGGCATATAAAAGAATAAATTTGAAAACAAGAATTGAAAATTTTCTCAAAGTAAAACCAATCTCAGATGGAATTCAATCTGATCCAGTAAACCATTATCAAGTTTAAGGATGGCCAGTTAAGTCATGTGACAATGTCTTCATTTTCATCTGTGTTTGGTTTCAAACGAGTGAATAATGGCATTGGTTTGACTGCATCCAATTCATCTTCGAGGGCCCAGCCTTTGTTGTTGAGCACACCTACAAAACAAATTATGACTTTAAAGAATAGATGTCGGGTAGTTAGATAAAAATTTCTTCTGGCATGCTTGTTAGGGAGAAGGAAAAACATACCGGTATACAATGTTGTAAAGGCTGCCTACAAGTCAAAGCTAGTGAAAAATGGAAAGAGCAAATAATGTACCAGGCAGAATCTTCAACCTTATTTTATTTCTCATTGGGTTTTTTTTTGTAAGCCAGAAATCTCCTCAGTTACAAACTATAAGCTTTGATGCTGAACACCTACATAATTAAAACAGACATTTTACATAATCACAAAACGTGATATAAAGCATGCACGCGCACACTAAATAACTTGCCTTTTAAATTTCAGGCTGTGATTAAGTACAATCAGAGATGCACCCCGCAATTTATGCAGAGATAGTATAAGTTCTCTTGGTGAACCCATTCAAGGCCTAAGGACATCTCACAGCAGGGAGCTAGAAAGCGAAGGTGTTGGACACCAGCCTTGGTGACTGAGCGAGTTGGTTGGAAGATATCTGCAAACCAAGAAGTTCCTACTAGGAATCTTTATTTCTGGATGTGGGGGGAAATCACATGGCTGGCTGATGAAGAGCAAGACTGTACCAAAATGCACTGATCGCTATGATTTAAATTAAATGTACTGTCAAACCACCAAGAAGAGACAACAGGTTTAAAATAGGCTTCTACTGAAATACTAAGTTTAGTTTAAATATCAGAAATATTTTATGTGGCTCAACTTAAGAGGCTGAGCATTCAAGATGTAAAAACCATGCATGAGATTTTTGTTTTTTAAAGTTTATTTATAAAGTGATTAAAAAATAAAAATAAAAAGTGGATAGAAAAAGTAAAACATTCAAAAATACATTTATCCTCAATTCACTGACTACTAAAAATATATATTTATATTTATTGATGCTTAACAAAAATTGAAGCTTTTTCTTTTATAGTTTAAAAATGATCAGAAGACATGCATCTTATTTATAGCAACAAAATATCTTAAAATTTTTAAATGTGACTTTTTAAAATGAATTTTAAAAAGCATTATTTTAAAATTTAAATAATCTATATTCTTAATTGACACTTTTCTAAGCTATGGTTTGTCTGATAACCATTATATATGTAATTTCTGGTTCAAGGAAGTTATTGAATATTAGTTGCTTAGTCATCATCTTTGTCCTTAAGAATAATTTCGTTGATTTTTTACACCCCCCCCCCAAGAGACTGGTGAACAGTGTGTACTGATGAACCCTTACCATTTAATCTGCTTGCAGTGGTAAAAAGTGCTACTGGAGTTGATCTCTTGCTGCTTTGGTCTGATCCATCATTGAATGGTGACTGTCTTCCCTCATCATCCAAACTTTCAGGGGATGGCGCCAGTTTGTTGTTTCGTTTTAACCTTTTCTTCTTTATCTTCATCTTTTTATCCAAGTCACTCTCTGGAGTTAGAGAAATACAAAGCATTGCATTAACTAGTGAATGTCCTTTATTAAGTGCAAACAGAAGAAGAAAAATCAGAAAAATTTGAAGTACAAGCTCTTGCAATCCTGTTAAATATTGCAAAGAAAAAGAATACAATATTGTTTGCACATTTTTTGTCCCCCACCCCAATGTTGCTCATAATGACATTAAGCGAAGAATGAAGTGTCTTTTTCTCAATCTGGATACATAAATTCCTTTGATACAATTAAAGCCCAAAAGAAATCTAATAACACAAAGAGAATCCAAGATTTCCAGTACAGTGCCAACTGATGTAAAATTCCAGCTATCATTCAAATTGGGCTACTTGCAAAGATTACCACCAATCTAGCAGTCTGTTTATTTCTAGATGACATTTATTCAACAGCAGACCTCTGTAGAACATAACAAATTTTAAAATAAAAATAGTTGTAACTCTCTTGTTTTTCAGGCTCAAGTTTACTTGTGAAAATTGTTTTCGGTTTCTGCAAATAGAGATTGTTCTAGGTGTTAACAAGAGGAAGGATAGCCTGACCAGTCCAGATTTTGTTTGACTCCACGCAATAACATCTGAGCCCATCAAAAAAACACGCACAAAACAACAAAAACAAAAAAAAGTCCTGCTCTGGATCAACTTGCGAGAGAGCCTAAAAACTTTGCTGGTAGCATATTAAAAATTGATGCTCCCAGTATAATCAACTTCGTTTTATAAAAGAAGTATAATTTCCAATTAAAATTTTTCTAGTTTTAGTTAGCTGTGTTGTTTATCTACATTTTAATTCATTTTATCTGTCACTGGATGAAACTATTGATTTACATTCTGAAGAAACAAAAAAAATATTTATTTACTAAAGCATTCTATTAATGAAAATGTCTTTGTAAATGTGAATAAGAGAGAACGAGCAAGTGAATCAGTAAATGAATATGATGATTCCAAATTTCCTTAAACATTTTAAAAAACGAAATATATATATGAGAGAGAGAAAAGAGATGGAGGGTGTGTGTATATGTGGGTGTGTGTGAGAACAAGTCAATAACTGAATGAGTGTACTAATCCAAGATTTCCTCAAATATGATATATATATATATATATATATATAATGTATATGGGGGATTACATTTTTTTAGAATGACAGGAAGTTGTATAAAAGTTAGTAGTTGGTTATTTTTAAAAAAATCTTTACCAATTTAGCCTGAAAAAAGTAAATGTTTAAACTGAAACAGCCTTCCATTATAATTGGTCAAATAAAAATAGAGATCCTCACAGCAATTATTTCTTTCATGAATTATCATTTAAAAAATTCTTAATTGCCATAATTTCTTTAAGCTGTTGTCTTTTATTTATAAGCATTTTTTTTTTTTTTTTGCTCTGCAAATTTCATATTTCTGAGCAATGCTTACCTCCACTTTCCACTGGTGGAATTGTAGCTAACTTTAGTTGTTCCATAAGCATAAAATCACAGTTTGGTGATGTTGTGTCAGTATCTATCAGTTTTGGCGATATATTTGATATTGTGGAAATAAGCATGTTGGCATCTTCTTGCTTGGAATTACTGTAATTCTTGTCAGTGAGCAGCAATTTTTCCACCATCCCTCCAGTGGTACAGTTGTACAAGCCTTCCTTTGACATGATCTTGTTCTTTCTCTGTTTTCCAATGCTTTCTGAGAATGGTGCACCAATTGGTGGAAGCTGAGATTTTGCACCAAAGTTCAAAACATTATTTGTGCTTTCATTTTCGGAGTCAAAACAGAAAGATGATTCAGATTTCTGGACATTGTAAGCTGACTGTCCAGTCACACTTGGAGATTCGCTCAGTCGATCTGCTGTAATGATGTCATTTACATTAGTTACTGAATTTTCAGGGCAAATGACAGATTCGGAATAATTAGAGTTAATGTTTGTTTCATCCACCACATTTGTAATTACCAGTTCTTCTGTTTTGACCTTTGTGTTAGCCCTTTTAATTTCTTCTTCCTAAAATGAATAAAAGTTTTGAATAAAAAAAGAGTAAGGTATTTTAAAAAATAAAGGATGCGAGAAATGATAACTCTATAAGAAAGACAAAAAATACTTTTGGTGAACATTTGTATCATAAGACTGAAGTTCAAACTGTCAACTATATGCATACTAAAAAAATGACCGCATTTCTGCCATTTCATACTGCAAACATTTGTTTAAAACTTTAAAATTCAAAACAAGTAATTTATATAAATTGCATTGATAATTTATTTTTACTATATTCAGGATCACACTGGCTTTTCAAATTGATCTAGCCATGTACCATTTTGTAACAAATGAGAAAGCTAACTACTGTCATTTACAAACAAAAACCCCAAAACATTTGCATTCATATTTAAATACTTAGTCTATCTTAGCATAAATAATGATTAATGCTCTGTAAGAAAAAAATATATACTGAATTATATCCTTTATACAGGCAACAGGGTATCACAGTACACCTTTCATAAGCCGGGTTGTGATGTGGCTTTTCCAACTCTTCCCTGGTACTCTCCCAACCAACTATTCAGAAGAATCTAGGTTATCTCCCCTTCTTACTGAAGAAAATGGTATCGGGTCCCACTTCTATGCAGACAACACAATGGAGACAGTGCATTCTCCTCATATACTTAAAAAACCATACCCTCGCCTTCGTGGCATACAATATAGGAAAAACAACCACCACCAAGAACTTTTATAAATTTCTAACGATACCATGCTATGCTTCTAAGGTGCTAATAACAGAAAGACTATGCAGAAAAAATGCCTGAATTCATGCAAATGCCATCAGAATTACACAATATTTTTAAAATAAAACAAACCAGTTAATTTGAGTTAAAAATAAAAGAGAGTTCACAAGATGTAAAATATCAATTATTAAAGCATCACTAAAAAAGGAACCACTCTAATTCCCTTATCCTAAAATTACATATTTTTTACAATTTTGTGGCTGTTTTTCTTTTCTGGTGTGCAAAGCTTTTAACAGTTTGTTTGTTTGTTTGTGTGTCTTAGCATTTATTTCAAGATTTTTAAAATTAAAATTCTACCTTTCTTTCAAGATCTTTGACATCTATCTTTTTGAAGGGATTAAATCCAGCAGGTTCCTCTTCATCCTCCTCTTCTACAATCTTTCCTTCTTCTGCCAGTTTCTTTTCCCTGTAAAATATTTATCATCATCATCATCATCACAGAGAGAGAGAGCCATAATTGTGGACATACCAATAATAATAATTTATTGAGTAGAGAGGAGGATATTTCAATAGAAAAAAGGGGCTTGTGTGATGATTTTTTAAATTTATTTATTTTTTACATATATGGATTTCCAAATAGTTATATCATGCTCATACGGACCAGTAAGTTGAGATATTTCATTGGTGGGTCTACAATTGTAGCTATCAGCGAAGATGCATATTAAATTGGGCAACAACCCAGACACACTCTCAACCAAATGGCCCACAGTACAGTACCATGCACTATTATGATGATGAACACAAAGCTGTTAGTGATCCTCTTCATAAGACACATACAGCATAACCTTATAAGTATTGAATGTTTAAATTCACTGAAATCACTTAAAATAAATAAAACAGGTAAGTTATTTAGAAAACAAATATTTTAAATTATTAAACTATTTATTAACATACTTCAGTGTTCTATCAAGCACTTGCTGCATATAACCAACCCCCTTTTTTGTAGGAAAAAAAATAAAACTAAAGGGCCCAAATTTGATTCCCACAGAGGCACTGTTTCAGCTTGGCACACCTTCCTGGTGTGGTTCTTTACCAGTCAGCCATGCGGGTTCCCTCTGGTTCCCTCCCACATAATAAAAATGAAGAAATGTGGTGGCTTTTTCTGCCAAAGTCAGAAGTGTAGGCACCCCTCGTGTTGCAGGATTGGCAATGCTTCCCTGTGGACAACCACCACCTCGTAGACATCAGTGTACAACACAATGACGACGACGACAACAACAGGCCTGACTCAATGGCTTCCAGAATCATTTTTACTGTCTTTCTTAAAATCGTCATAGATAAGCATAGGTTTTTATTTCTTGCTAGACTCTGAATTTTGATGGTAATTTTTACATTTTTGTTTCCAGGAAAAAAAGAACCCACAAGCTAAAATTAAATAGTTAGTAATAATTTAGCATGTGTAAAAGAAATACAGTTCAAAAGACCTTTCTTCTCTGATCTTTTTCACCCGTTCTCGCCTCTCTTCTTCTTCTTTCTTGTTCTTTGCCATCTGGATCTTTATGTCTTCTGCTACTCGTGTCTTGTACGAGTCAAAATTGCAGTTGATGATGGTGCAGATCCACATCAGTCCACTCTTTATGTTCTCATCAACTTTCTTTCCTGTTCCCAGTGTTGCACTGCATGCTTTCTGAATGAAATAAATGAAAATTTTTTAAGTTAAGTAAATAACTACAGCCCACTGCACACACAAAAAAACAGACAGACATTATTTATTTCTCTCTTGCAAAACAATAAGCAGACATTCCCAGTCTGAGAGTCACGCGCAACCTGATAAAGTTTTACAAAAACCAGCTCTTAATGCATTTACTATTCTTGACTGTATTTTTCTCCTTAGTTTTCTCAGCTTTTCATTTTTCTTGGCCAGCATCACTTCTTTTGTCCTCTCTATTTAAACTGACACTTATGGAAACATGCAGTGATGCTACATGAAATCATTTGAAACAAATAGTGTGCTTAGCATTTTATTTCAACATAATTTCCACACACAACTATTGTAAAAATAAAATACAGTGGCTAATTTATTTTTTAAAAAAATTTTAGTACATGAACTTGAAACAAAATTTATTCTGAAACCACTGAGTAGAAAACAGTCATAGTGTTCCTGTTATTTTTTAATTTTAAAACAGTTTATTCACAATATCTACACACAAAAATACAAAATCAGTAACTTAGCTAATATTTAATTTAATTTATTTTATTATAAAATGTAGAGTCCATTGAACAAAACTATATCCAATACACCTTTCTTGGAATGAAGTTGTCATCACCTTTTGAAGAATATTCAATGAATGGATTTTGGAAAATTTAAATGCTAAATTAACCAGGTTTGGTTTACAAGATGGCAATTTCATTATCATTTGTGTAAGAAATAGGATAAAAGATGGCCTATGCTTTGTTCACAACACTCAGAATAAACAATATTTCTTTTTTTCACATGATCTTTTTTCAGAATAGTGAATCTCAGTTCATTTTCTTTGCATTAACGTTTGAGTGGTTGAAACACAAAAGATTAAAATATATTTTTAACACTTTGATGTCATACAGCTTTATATATTTGTTACCTCTGTGAGAAAATTTTTTAATTAATACATACATTTTAGGAAATAGCGCTAAGATCAGTTATCTTAGTATCAGTAAAGAAAATGTCCATTATCAAGATTCTAGTTGTTCCTTTATTTTATAAACTACTCACTAACTGTTAGGAGGGGGGGGGGTGGTCTTTTCCACTTTCCAGACTTTCTATAACTGGCGGAAAAAAAGGTAAAGTAAACAAATAAACCCACCACTTGGCAGGGACACTTGTACAAGTTCACCAGGTCTTCCAGATGAAGAGAATTGCACACATCGACCTCATCCAGAGCTCCTTGTTTATCTTGTTTGTTGGCCAATCTTTAAGAAAACACACAAACAAACAAAGTTAGTCAATCCAGTAATGCCCAAATGGTAGTCATTACAAAATTTTACAAATTCACTCTCCCTCCTCTCCTCGTTTCTCTTCTACAAATGCAAGGATCCCAGGTGCCAGCATAAATGGGACATCTCTCCCAAGCCAGGCTAGGATGCAGTTGCAAGACTATAAGAAAAGGACTGCACCAACAAGACAGATTCTCCAAGGAAATTTTAGAATATAAAATAAAAGCAATAAATCAATTAAAAAGAAATGCTACAATAGATTAAACATGCATCAATAATAAAACAATTTTGGGCAACATGGTAGTACAGTGGTCAGGACACTTGACTGCCAAAATCAGGGAACCAGCTACAATTTCTGCTGGGAATGGCTTGGTTTTGTGAACTTCCCTGGAATAGTTTCTTCTTCTTCTTTCTCTTCACCAGCAAAGGTTTCCACTGAACTCTTCAGTTTCCTTCCACAGCTAAAAACAAAGAGTTCCAGTGGGGACTTTTGGCAGACCAATTAGATTGGCCAAAGTTGGAGAACCACTACACCTTAGTTTCCAGTGGTGTGACCCCCACCTCTTTTCCTGTCCGACTAGTGTTCTGAACAAGAAACAATAGCAATAAAAAAAGTACTTTTTCTTGTTTTGCACAAATTTTTCATTAGGAATTTTAAAAACATCATCATCCCTAGGGTGTCCTTAGAATTTAAAAATAGCAAGAAAAAATATTAAATGAAGATTCTGAAGACTTTCCCTAGAGGTTGTATTAGAAAAAGTATATATTATGCTTAAAAATAAATAATGAGTTGCAATTTTTCACCCTATGATGAGAAAACGATTTTTGGAAATTATTTTTTCCCATAGTTTCAAATAAATTTATCATTAATAGTTTTAACAATGCTTTTTTTTTTTGTTTTCTCACCTTTTTTCTACCTTTATAGAACTGCCACAATACACCTACATTCAAAAAAAATTTTTTAAATAACAAATTTGCCATAAGGCACCAAACTTACAAAAGAATTGGCTTTCCAGACACTTGTGGGTCTGCCAAAAGATTTCTCAGGGTCTCCTTTGTCTCGTTTATTCGTGAAACTGAACTAGAGTCTATCACGTATATAATGCCATACACCTCAGCAAAATACTGCTTCCAGATCCCACGAAATTTCTCTCCTCCTCCCAGATCAAACATTGTGATCTTGTACTGATTTAAGATAACTGTTTCACTACTGAAACCCACAGTAGGAGCTGTTTGCAAAGGTTCTTTCAAAAGAAGGAAAAGGAAAGAATTAAACAAATGACTTGTCCCAAACATAACGAAAATCAACTATGTTATCAAGGTTTTTCAGGTATGAAATAAACTTGTGCCACAGAAAGATGCTTAAAACATAATGCTCTCTCTCTATTTTTTTCTAAAAAAAAAAGTTTAAAAAGAAAACAAAGCAAGCAAGCAATCACAAAAGTACCTGCATTAAAAAGTTTCTTAGATTTTTATTAAATCAGTAAATCTGATTATTTATCCTATTAAAATAACAAAAATATTTATTTATTTATTAATTTCTTTAAACAAGTACATGGATCCAACCAAATTTTCCCCAATTCGACTTAAAAGTAGTTAATCTTTATCTGGTTCTGTCTGCCTGTCTCTCTCTATAGATATATAGACAGACCAAAACGAAAACTAGTATTTTGATTATTTTTTAGTTAAAGAAATATTTTACCAGTATATACTGGAAACTTACCTCTCAAAAGACAATAAATGCTTTAACTCAGTATTTTAAAAAATGCTAAAAGGCTGAAAAACTGTTACTGTGAACATGTCACATTTTGAAGAGTATTTACTAACATTATGACTGGCAGACACAATTCTGAAAAGTTATCTGATGGTTAGCAGGAGAGAACAAATTACAGTTTATCCAGTACTTTCTACCACTACCAGTGAATGCCTAATGTAGAATATGCTAAAATATTGATGAAAAAACCAGTAGGGAAGAGTTGGACAGAGTGAAACAAAGCTGGTAAATTAATGATACATTGTATTCATATCACTCTTTGTGAAAACTACCAGGCATGTGACAACCCCCCTTTTTTTTTTTTACTTTTATTAAATTTCAAATTACCATCAGGAATCTATATAATTAAGTGACAATTGCAGTGCATATGATAAACCAAAAAACTGCTTTAATGGGCCATGTACAAATGTCCTGAAGAAAGTAGTACTGGGCTGAAGATTTATGCCCAAAAATTCAATGCAGGTTATGATGGGACACATTTAAAACAATTACATACATTCAGGTATTAAAAAAATATAGGATGGACAAAAATGTAAACAATGTTTATCTGGAAGCTGCTTTTATGTTCCCCATCAGGTGTGGGCAGAGTGAGATGACTATTCTGTTTCACATTTTTACCTTTATCTGAATCATTACAAAAATATTAGTCTGGTATAACTTGAAGCAAGACTGTGGTAATTTGTTTTGTGTTGTTACAGTAAATTAGTTCAATTAATGAGCGTGATATGAACAAAAATAACTTTTCTGTTTCGCTGCAACCCCCTCCTCTCCCCTGTCATATGAGACCTTTCAAAAACGTTACAGGTTATGATAGGTAAGTTGTTTCTTTCCTGCTTAAAGATTAGCATGGCAACAGATTATAGCTGTTAAGCAAGCACCTTTATCTGAGTTACAAAGTAACAGCAGAAATTCAAGGCATCAAAAAAAAAAAGAATTTTCTGTCACAGTCTCGTGATCTTTATCTTAGAATTCTACATGACAACCTTTCTTGTGTGTTTTTTTTTTTTTAAATTTAATATTTAATACTTACGTCCAATTAGCCCTTTTGATGCTGTAGTTTTTCCAGCATTATCAATCCCTAATATAGCAAGTGTCAACTCCCTACATCATAAAACAAAATTTTCACAAATCAAGTAAAACTCATTCAATATCAAAACAATCCTTCAGTCAAAATTACACATTTATAAAAGGAGAAAACTAAAATATGTGAATTTTTCACAATTATCCCCATTTGAATTGTGATACCTCCTTGGAAGAGGATAGGCAGTGTAATTGACAAATACTGACTTTTCTATGGCTAGTTCCCTATTTTCTTACCCAGTGTTCCTCTGATGCAAGCTGAGTCAACCTGAGAGCACCAGCCATATGTGGGAACCAAGCCTGTTTCACCAGTAGCAACCACTTCAACTACATGATGACCCCTCCACTGTGCATCATAACTATACAGAAGCATATTATAAAACTAAATAAATAAATTAATTCTTCTATGAACAGCAACATATGTCTATTAGAATTAAAAGAAACCACAACAGATTTTGTTTTTTTAAAAAAAAAACTGAAATGACAGTAGAGAATTTTCAGCATTGCAAAAGAGATACAGCAGAATGTAGAATTACTTTTCTTAAAAGTGAAATTACTCAGCAAAATCGATCATTTCAATTTGTTAATGTAATTACCATGTATATGATAATCATTATTATCAATAATCTATTTATAATGGGCAGATATGTAGCTCAGTCATAATACCAGGGAAATGAATAGTGGTTTCCCATCCTTCCTGAACAAGTGCAGGTGTGTGATGAAGACCCTACTAGAATTTTACATTTATAGATGTGGAAGGAAACCAGAGTGCTGGGTTAAAACCCATGTGCCAGGTGAAGAGCAGCAAGGCAACAACATTCCAGGGCCATATACCAAATTAAGCCAGTCCAGACTAGGATTAAAACTAGAGTCAAGAAACCTAGCAGTCTCCACTACTGGACCATTGGGCTACTACATCACCCATATACATATATTTAAAAAACACATTACATTCCTTATTTTGCATACATTTGAAAAATTAAGCAAGGAATTTTACTTTTTCATTGAACAGAAAAAAAAAAAAATTCAATTGAGCTTAGTTGTCCTGGATATCAGTAAACTAGATTAGTAATGCTGATGCCTAATTAAACCAGATTATCCCCTGGTGTTTACTCCAAAGAATTTCTGACAACTTCTACGTGCTGAATGTATTATATTTTGGCAGTATGGTTAATTATTTATTTATCTCCCAAACATTTTTTTTTTTTAAAGCAAGTGCTGTAATTATTTTTTCACAGGTGTGAGAGAAATCAAAAATAACAGTACAGTAATAAAAATAAATTCAACTTTTGGACAAAAATAAAAATAAAAAACAAAACAACAATATAAACTAAAACTGAAGTCAAGCATTTGGTAGTCATCAATTTAGTGAAAGCTGCTGTTTTATAATAGTTTCTGAATCACTCAATAAATTAAAATTATTTATGAAGTAGCTGGAATTATTATTGAGCAGTAGTTAGGTTATCTCCAGTTCAATTCCACTTAATATTAAACAGATAAAGCGGGTAACACACTTTTGTGTAAATCCTTGGTATGCTAAGTTCATCAAAACTGATTCAGAGGAAGCCCCATACTTCATACACAACACTGGTCTGATTAATCAAAATTTATTATTAGCTACCCTTTACTTAACTATTTAGTAGAAAAAATCACTAGAAGATGGGTAAGAATCAGATCATGTAGAAGGATGATAATGTTATCAGTTTTTTTTTTTTTTTAAAAAAAAGAGAGAAAAAAGTGCTTTTCTGGAAATTACTGACCAATAAATTCAGTATAAATTCTGGAGGGGGATGTTTTTAGAATCAATTATTGAAGATAATCTAGCTTAATTTCTTAGTAACTAGTTTCTCTTAAATGAAATTCAACATCAGCTTGGATCAGGAAAATCTTTTGAGATTCTTAGAAAACAACATGAATGAGAGATATAAGCAATAAAGATGGCATTCATACTTCTTCCACAGCTTCTCCCTATTTGGAATCATCACAATGGTCCATCACTCTTGCCTGCCACACTTCATCCATTGCACCCCACCCACCCTCAGGTCTCTCGCATCATGTCATTCATACAATATACTTAATTTAACAAGGATTTCTTGTAAGGTACTATGAAAGATTTTACATTCAAGGGTTAAAAAGCCCAAGGAATAAATGCATGACAACCTTTTCAAAATGGTTGGAAAACTGCTTGACCAGTAAGAGGCACAGTCGCGAGTATTATACCAAAAATAATCTGCCCATTATTCTAGCATATTTTGAGAGAGAGAGGAAGAGAGAGAGGGAGAGAGAGAGAGGGGGGAGGGAGAGGAGAGAGGGGGGAGGGAGAGAGAGGAAGAGAGAAAGAGGGAAAGGAGAAGAGAGGGGGGAGGGGGGGAGAGAGAGAGAGAGAAAGAGGAGGGGAGGGGAAGGAGAGAGAAAAGAGAGGAGGAGAGGAGGGGGAGGGAGAGAGGGAAGAGAGAAAGAGGAGGGAGAGGGAGAGGGGAAAGGGGAAGAGAAGAGAGGGGGAGAGAGAGATGGGGAAGAGGGAGGGAGAGAGGGAAGAAAAGAGGAAGGCGAGAGGGGAGAGAGAGAGAGAAAAAAGAGGGAGAGGGGAGGGAGAGAAAGAGAGAAGGAGAGAGCAGGAAAGACGAGAGGGGAGAGGGGAGAAGAGAGAAGAGGGAGAGAGAGGGAAAGGGGAAGAGAGCGGGGGAGGGAGGAGAGAGGAAGAGAGAGGGAAAAGGGGGAGAAGGGGGAGAGAGAGAGAGAGAGAAGAGAGGGGAAGAGGGAGGAGAGAGAGAGAGGGGGGGGAGGGAGAGAGGGGGAGGGGAAAGAGAAGAGGAGAGGAAGAAGAGGGAGAGAGAGAGAAGAGGGAGGGAGAGAGGAGAGAAAGAGAGGAGAGAGGGAGAGAAGAGAGGGGAGAGAAAGGGGAAGAGAGAGGGGGAGGAGAAGAGGAGAGGAGGAAGAGAGAGAAGAGGGGGAGAGAGGAGGAGAGAGAGAGGTGTATTTTAAAAAGTACCATTTAACGTTAGCAAATTACCATTACCACTAAAGAGGTCCCTAGTTTAATGTATCTGAGTTTAGTATTTGATTAGTCCCTTCACCAATACAACGGACACGCATTTCGGAACACTCTTCCCGAATGCCTTGCAGACTCAGGTAAGTATACTTAACGAAGCTCCTGGAAGACCTTTTGGTTTCACGTAACTCGTAGACTTCCATCCAGTCTTCGGAAGACACGACGACTTCATACTAGGCGTCCAGTCCAGCCACTAACAACATTAACGAACGCTAGTAACACACCAAACCAAAGAGAGAAGCCGGACGACCAGAAAGGATGCCGCAGGAGAGAAGGGGACATTTATTCCAAAAGGTTCTCTCTCAGCCTTACCTTACCTTATTGGCTCTCGATTGCAAAGCGCACAGAACGCCGAATTTCCCATGAACTTCTTTTCCGTTTCGGCTTTGAGACAGCAGACCGCGCCCTGCACGGCTAATTACTCGTAGGTATTGTTGTGTTGGAATAAATGTAAAGCCAATCAGTAAACACGAGGTATTTCAATTGACGCGAACTTCTCTCGCAATCCATCGTGGATGACATGCAGCGGTGAAGCTCTTCAAAACCAGATAGAAACCACAAGATTCCCCGTCGCCGAAGGACTTGTTTTCGTTATTTCCCTGCACACCCATTGTGTGGAACACACGTGAATTCAGTTCGATCTGTTTACTCGCTAAGCAGCGTTGTCACTAGGAACGGCCATATTGACAACCATTGTTGATACAGAAATCATGGCGGATAGTGAGGGAGGGGGAGGGGGGGCAACAACAACAACAACAACAAAGAAAAACTCTCACGAATTTAGCAAGACGATAAGCTTATTCCCTTCTGTCGCTTATATTCTTCTTTTTTTTTTAAAAAAAAAAAATTTAATTTTAATTTAATTTTTTAATGTAAGATTTATTTCAACTGCGTTAGCGCGGTGGCGTCAGACTGAACTTCTAAAGGACGACAACTCGCGCCATCTCAGAGCTAATCCAAAATATCCTGAATTTGACATCTAATAGACTTAAAAAATGAAAAACCACATATATATATTTTTTTTTTCGTTCATTAGCTGATCAATTTTAATATCAAATTAGTTTTACTGAATACAGAAATTATAAAAATGAAGTTTTAAAAAAAAAAAAACAAACAAGCAACAGGATCTTTGTGGTTAGTCGTTGTTATGGTTCCCATCCATCCTGATGAATATACCCAAGGAGTTCTAAGGCGTCTCACTTTGCACTCTGGAAAATAATGTTCATAAAACCTGCCACTGTCCATATTTTTTTATTTAGGAGTTGCCATCAAGTTTCTTACATGGGTAGGGTTGTGGTGGCATTGTCAACCCAAATGCATGCGGGAGTGGGTTTGTGTGTGTGTGCGTGCAAAGATGTAACAAGAGTTTTGCCCAAAGGTAATCAGTACAAGATTTTGAAATTTAAAATGTTTATTTTTCGCTGAAATGCAAGTTAAAACTTTTCAAGTTTAATTTGTGGCAAGTGAGAGTCTTTCTCCAGCAGAAGTCTCCATTTACTCTCTCTTCTTTTTTAAAAAACAAACATGCTGATACATTTGACTGAATAACTCAACTAACAGTTTCTTCCCTTCTGTTTATTTTAGTTTTCATCTCCATCAAGTTTCTTTACGTTAAACTTGTTTTGCAAGTTTACATGGGAAACAAAAATTGATTTGCTTAAAATAAATATACCACCACCATTTAAAATATGACAATGTTCCAAGCTTACATCATTGTCGGTGACATCATAGTAACCATGGACACAAAATGTGACTCAATTCAGTACTTTTGTAAATAATTTTTTAAAGTTCATTTTCATAAAAATTTCATACCAGCACTTAAAAATTTTTTTTTTTAATTGTGCACAAAACTAAAACAAAGTTTTTTTCAAATGAAAAATTCTCAGTTGTCATTAGGTACAAATGAAGTCCAGGAAGAAATCTTAAAGCAGTCCTTAGTGAACCAGGTGAATGATTTGTTAACTCTGCTCAGGATTCCATCAGTGATTAACTCATTAGCAGATATAAATTCCAATCTTTTTGTACACATGTTTAGCATGGCACATACAAAGGAATTCATGAGAGATTTACTGGGGTCTGGTTCAGAAGTGGAGAACTTAGACTATCAGCTTCACATGGTTGTATCTTATATGGCCATATTCTTTTTCAAACCTAAACCAGATATCTTCCCCAAAGATTTGGAGCAGGGCAACTTGAAGAAGCTAAGCTTACTCATAGATCTTTTGATGACTTACATCATGTTTAAGAATCACCCACCAACACAAGATGATATCTGGAACTTTGAGCCATATCCAGTAGCTGTTGATTGCAAAGAGACTGCCGTAGAAAAAATTAATAGTATACTTTCATTTTTTCATCTTCCTATCATCAGTGGATACTCAGATATAAAATTACCTGTTTTTTCTGACATTTTTAAGCAGTGTCATGATGAAAAATCATTGGAACTTCTGCTCAGTAACACAGAAAGTGAGGAAGCTGAGTTTGATGCTATTCTGCATCACATGTCAAAGTCAATACAGGGATCACCTCCAGGTGTTTCAGCTGCTGACTTGAAATTGGGTGTAAAGCAAACAGTAAAAGTTATTGATTTGTTTAAAAACTATATCCTTATTAATTTTGACTCTCACATGGAAAAAGAAATAGAACCTGCTATTTCCTGTCCTCAAATAAGGACCACTATAGACAGAGAGAGGATGTTAAAACCAACTTGGACCGTCTCTAATTTAGACAATAAGTATCATAGTTTATATCCTCACACTGAATCAACAAATCAACTGCCACAGTACAAGCCAACCAATAATCATTTAGTTTCAGCCAAAAAAGATCAGCAGAAATCTTCAAATGTTCATAAATGGAACAATTTCCAAGAATCCAAAGATTTTTCACAACAGTCACAAGATTATTCACAACAGTCACAAGATTATTCACAACAGTCACAACCAAGCAACAACAGAATAGAACCTGAATGTTCGGAGTTTCGTTTTACCGCCACAGATCTGGATCCAGAAGATTTATCAATGAAGGGAGTAAAAGGTAATTTTCCAGTAATTCAAAAAGAACATAGCTCAAAGATGCCACTCAATACTCAAACATCTTCTCAAGTCAATGAAAATAAAATCAGTAAGATTTTGATTGAAGTAGAAAAGAATCCAGAAATCCCAAATGAGAACCCAACAAATCTGCAACCAGCATACAGTCAAATGTCATTTGAGACAATCCCCACAGATCAATCTTCGCAATCAAATATTGCACCTAGCCAGGTTTATCCGCATGAAAAAAAAAATTTCTACTACACTTATGCTGCCATTAAAGATGCTGAAACAGACAGGTGTTGTTTTGAATACCTGTACTTCTCAGTAGATGAATCTAGATTTCAGAAGATCAGCATTTTTTATTAGTAAGCAGCTTTACAACAACAAAGTTTTAATTACTGCATCTTTCTCTGGTTCATTTTATCATACAGTTCTATGCATTTTCTATACATCTACTTGTTCTGCAACAGTTCAACAGTCACTCTCCTAATTATACAATTCTTCATCACTGCTTTACTCTAACACTCCTTTCCATCTCAATTGCTACATGTATTGTATAACTTCTTAGCACTATACCTGATGTTTCCCTTAGTTACATTTATGTATGTGCAATGGTATTAAACTAAACTAAAAATGTGGGACTATGTTTACTTAAGTTACCAGTATTACTGATGGAATTAATAAGGTATACTCAAAAATGAAAACTACCCAAAGAAAACTAGTCTGTACTTTAAATAAAATGTTTAAATCTCTATACACCTTCCTTCATTGAGAAATTAAAGGGCTAAAGACAGGTAAAACAGTAAATCTGCCTTATTAATTTAGATTTCCTTCTTTCAAAAGTAGCAGCTGTTGTTGTCTTGTACATCAGTCTCAACAATAGAGATAACCTTTCTACATTGGAGACAACCCTGTGAGAGAAAGTGAGTGCAGTGCTGCAGTCAGTTGCTAACAAGTGCTGCCTATCCTGCACAATGAGGGACCCTGACACTTTCAACTTCAGCAGGGAAAATTACTACTAGAACTCTTCACTTTTAGAAATGGAAAGAAACTCACACATCTGAAGGTATATCAAAAAACTGACCCCAAACCAAGCCAGTTCTGACAGGGTTTCCTTTTTTTCTCTCTCTCTTTCTGGGCTCCAGCTTCTTCTCAATGATTATCCACAGGCTGTTTCACTTCCAAGTACTGGTCAGTCTGCACAAAACATGAAGGCAGGGTTTTCTGGTGTTCAAACAGAGCACCAGATCACTCCCAACACCCACCCACCCACCCACAAATGCTGTAACACATCTAATTAATACAAATAAATAAATAAATAAGGATTTATAATAATAACAAGTAGAGTAAATAAACAGTTTTTATTAAACCAAATATTTCACTAACAAATTAGAACAAATCAACTATCAAAATTTTTAGAAATTCCATGTAGACTGAAATAGAATGAAAATGGTCAAGTGACTTTGTAATTTTTTAAAAAATGTTTTCAATTTAAAATACAATTTTTGTGAAAATGCACGAACTGTGATTGCTAACAATGTTCTTCTATTAAGGATAAATCATAAATGACTGACCTAACACTGATAATATGTATGAATTAAGTGGCTGTCATCACAGAACAAGTATGAGACACAAAGACCGTTAAGATAACAAAAAAACAAGTTAGTTTTTTCTAAAAAAAACTAAGGAAAATAAAAAAAAAGGCTTTAATTTTAACCATCTGGATTGTTTTTCTCAAAATATTTCAACTTGCTCTCAGGATCTGGGATAATCTGGAACAGAAAAACAAAACCATCTTTCATGAAATAGCAGCTCTAAAATGAACTGCAATAAAGGAGAGAGTTTAATAGCAACTGACTTTAAAGTTACTAAAAAAGTGTGGCTTTTAAAATTTACTCATTTACAAAGACACTAAACATTTTAATATAGTAAACTCTCCATTCTGATAGTCAAGATTAGTGAAGCATTCTCTAACAGTGCCAGTTATAAAGTATTCATTTCACACTATATCAGAGTAAAAGATAAATGAATGCCTCTCTCTGCAAATGGAACTTACTAGTTACTAGGCTTGTGTTCTTGTTTACTTAGGAAGCTACTACTGTTACGTGTGTAGATATTCTGTACATAACTAGGAATGTTCAAATGAAACAAGGCTAAAGCAACATCGCTATAATGGTATCTGGCTGGGGATTCATATGCTAATACAGGTATGAATTTTTTTCAGAATTCTGAGACACCTAGAAGACAATGTCTAAAGATATTGTTTTCACAATTGTGACATACACTGTAAAATAACATCAAGTAGAAAGTTTAAATTGGTAGTATTTACACCACACATTGTTATTGAGTTAGAGATACCTTCCACAAATGCAAACTCAGTAATAAGTTAAACCTGATTCTGTTTTTTTTTAAGAAAAAATTTTGTGGAGCAGTGCTTAGTTTCACGTTGCTGTACTACAACAACAACAACATCTTTAGCACATCTTGCAATTTATCTTACTACTGATTTTGTTGTTGTTGCTGTTGGTAAATGAAATTGTGGTTGTTTGTCAATTTCCTTAAAGATTTTTCAGCACAATCTTCGATTGTGATAAAGACTTTCCTCCTTTTTTGGCTTTTATCTGAGTTTTCATTTTTGGTCTTTTCCTGGCTGGCTGAAAAGATAACGACAACGCAAACAGAAAAACAAAACAGCGATATATCCAGCTAAACGTTGGTTGGTTAGAAAAGATTTCATGTAGTTCTGGAAACAAGTTCTTTGAAGAAAGAAAGAAAGAAGTAAACCAAATGAAACATTACCCAATACTAAGTTGCATGTGAAAATGAATGAGAGCAAGAAAGCCTAATACATCCCTCCTCCATCGCGGGGGTTACGTTCCAGACCCAGCCGCGATAAGTGAAAATCCGCGAAATAGAAATACCCTATTTAAATACACCCTAGGCATGCTTTTATAACTTTTACGGTACTTTTAAATGCATTTTAAGGTCTTTAAACACACTTTTAAAACAATAGAAACACATTTAAACACACAAAAGATATTGAGAGAAAGCAAGAGCAATGGAAAACACAAAAATCTTCTTCAGAACCTCTATGGTCGGCAAAAGTGTCATACAGCTTCTTTGCCTTGGTCCTGATGGTGTTACCATCCAAAGTGATGTTTTTCTTTCGGCAATCTTGGATCCAAAAAGCCAAGGCAGTTTCCATCCTGACGATGTTTTTATTGCAGATAGAAACAACTCGTTTTGCACCTTCATTAATGCACAGCGAAGCGGTTGCCCTGATATTCTTCTCATCTTTATTGATGTAGCAAACCGTTGACTCATTCATACCGTAATGGCGGGCTATGGCAGCGTAACTCTGTCCTTCCTTTATCATATCGAGAAGTTCCACCTTCTCCTGAATCGCCAAGAACTTTTTCTTCTTCTTTGGCTCACCAGAAGCCTTAGATGATGGTCGTTTGGGTGGCATCCTTGGGGTTATCAATAAAACAGCAAGGCGAACAGCTTCTCTCCCTGCGAGATGCTTCTAAAACAGAACAGCCAATCAGCGGAGATTTAAACTCATAAACAATGCTACGGAATGCCGCGGAATTGCAAAAACATACGCGATATGAAAATTAATAGGTCTTACAGAAAAAACCACGAAATAGCGGGACCGCAAAAACTGAACCGCGATATGACAGGGGTTCACTGTATTGCACTTTGCGATATCTTTCTATTACAAGAATCTTGCTAATTATGTTACACACCGTGTCAGAACCAGGTTTCCATCCAGCAGGGCAGACCTCCCCGTGAGTGTCAGTGTACTGAAAGGCCTGGACAAGGCGCAGGGTTTCATCAACAGACCTTCCCACAGGAAGATCATTCATTGTGATCTGTCTCAGTATTCCCTTTGCATCAATAATAAACAAGCCTCTGAAAACAAAAGTAGAAAGAAGTCAGGCAATTTCACAAATGTAAAAGAATGTGCTACTGAAATAAAAATGATGCATATGTGACTAAAAAAATAAGAACTTTTGAAGTTAGTTTGACCAATGATGAGTAAATAGGCTGCTTTCTTTTTACGTTGTTGGCAATGTAACGATACAAATAATTAAATGGATAGTGAGAGACCAAAACCTACTTGGTACCAGTTAAAATATATAGCATTCACTAATATTAAGGTCTCTGGGAACACCATCAGTTTTGGTCTAGGTATCAAGGTCACATACCTGTCCACAAGGTTGGCACATTGCATTAATAGAAATTTATCTAAATACCGGGTGAGTCAAAGTAGCACCCAATTCCTGTTTTAGGGCTGTCAGTTTGTTGTTTGTTTGCCATTTGTATTACAGTGTGCAAGAAGGTAGAAATAAATGAAAGACATGTTTTCAAATTAATTATTTCAAATTACAGTTGTCCCCCAGTATTCACGGGGGTTATGTTCCTAGAGCACCCGCGAAGAGTGAAAAACCACGAATATTGGACGTGGTCCATAAAAATGCCTATAAATGCCCATAAATGTCAAAATATAACGTAAAATATAATAAAAAAATGTAAGTAAATATATAATAATAATTTAATAAAAAATACAACACTCAGAGAAACACTCAGTGAAACACTCAAGATAGCTACACGCGGTAAACTGGGATGATGCGGGGCTGCTGGGCTGCATCTGCCTGAGACAGCGCCTCGAATGCCCTTGGATTGGCTACTTTCAAACCTCCAGCCAATAGTGTTTATTTTATACTAATATTGTGCTGAATTTACGTTAGTATTTATATTTCAAAATTAGTAAATTATATTGTTATTAATAATTTAGTGTTAAAAAGCTTAAAAATATATATTGCCACGAAAAAGCCATAAAAGAATCCCGGAAGATATTTGCGATTCTGCGAATATGCAGGGGTTTCCATGAACAATTATTAGCTAGGTTCTAAGGAAAATTCCGCGAATAACCGGGGCCGCGAATGCCGAACCGCGATTATGCAGGGGTCGACTGCATTCCATTTATTCAGGGAATAAGGAATTGTGACAGGCTGTTTTACTTTCAATGTTCAAAGTGTCCTCCCTCGTGATCAATGCACAAATGCAATCAAGCAGGCACAGAGTGACACACACGCTTGCAGAGTTCACTATCAATTTCCTCCATAAGATAACACATTAGCAACATCAACAACAACATGAGCATGACTTCCCAGAAAGTGGGCGCTACTTTTGACTCACCCTGTGGTTTAAAAAACAAACAAAACAACTGTTAGATTTGTATTAAAATATACATGCAAAAATGTAGTATCTTAAAAAAAAAAAAATCACCAGATCAACCACAAACAGAACGTCTCAAAATTTTATGATCAAACTAGCATTAAGCTATTCAGCAGTTGTGTAGAATTGTCTAATTACACCTAATTAAAAAAAAAAACAGTCCCTAGTCAAAAGATAATCTAATTTTGTAATCAGCTTAGCAGCCAAAATGTATGTTTGGGGTTTTTATGTTATAGATATCTCCACATGTTCATCTTATTATGGCGGTACAGAAAACCAAACATACAAAAACAGTTCTCCAATATGGAAGGTGACCAACTAAAACTGGTACTGTCACACTGGGAAGGATAACAGCACAGTGCAGTACAGACCTGTACAGAATTTATTAGCATTTGAAAAATCAATATATTGCTACAGCTCCAAGTTAAATCGGTCTGACTTCTCACAACTACACTTTATCATATGAATGTGAGAGAGACATTTCTCCCCAGAGCTCTACTCTTTAAGGTGACATTTAAAAAAAAAAACATTTTAGAATTAAAAGGACATTTTTTCTTTTTAAAATTTAAAGAAAACATGTTCCGAACAAACGAAAGCCCCTAAGAATAAACAAACATAATTAAATCAGACAGGCACCAATGACCAAGGAAAAAGCGGACCAATCAAATAACAAATGCTTATCGTTAACTCTTTACTGTGTAAACTTCTACAAAAATTAAAGTCAGACCCATCACTGCTTGGCCTTTCGACTCTCCATTTATGCTGGTTCTATCTTTTCTGTAATGAATGCTATTTTCTTTTTTTAAAAGTCATTGGCACCCGTTTAATCTAAAATTATAACATTTTTTTCCTACATGTGCATAAAATTAAAATGGAGATGAAAAAAAAAAAACTAGCCACTTCATCGTTTACAAAACAACTTTTTCCACACATTAGTTTCATCGTGTATTTTATTGCAATAGAGCCTTGTGGTATCCTATCAAAGAACTTAACCGACTTTCCAGGAAGCAGCAGAGAGTTCTCATTACACTCACTCCATTCACTATCAATTGCACTTTTCTGTTTTTAACTAAACTGGTTTCTGAAAAATAACCCCTCCAGTTCCAGACAGGATAACAACAATGGAAAAAACAGGCTGCTTCTTTCTTTAAAACCCCCAAAATCTCTCTAGGTGCATTCTCATCTAATTTCGACTGTTAGCCTTCAGAAAAAGTGGTTTTTCTGGAACATCAAGATTAACATTTGCATTAAGAGTAGAGGCTTTTTATTCTATACATTAATTCCGATTCCATGCTAACATTTTTAACCATTTTTTTTCTTTTTAATTAAATTACCTCCAATCTGACACAGAGTTAAATTTAAGCTATTTTTTTTTGCCTCATTATAAATCTTGTAATTTTTAAAATAAACAAGCAAACAAAAATCAACAGAGGTGTGGAGTAATAGAGTTAATGTGCACGGGAGCAACACAAAAACAAAATATCTGCAAAAAAATATAGGATTTACGTTAATGTTTCATCTCCATTCATTTTATTCACAGTATTCTTTCAATAAAGATACCAACCTTATAAACAATTGTTCATTAGTACTGAAAAGAAAAATTGCTTAATCATAAATAATAATAGTGGTTACATGCATAGCAATCAAAGGCCTTACTAGAACTGATGAGCATGGACCATCCTATCTTTCAGCTTGGTTTCTAATACTCTTCCTGCAAATGTAGCCTTCACTATTTAAACAACTTATACATCTCAGCACATTCTAGTAAAAAGAACTGCCATCCAGTTGTTAGCTATGTCACATCAAGATAGACAAAAGAGAATGTCATTAATATTATTGTTAGCTCATGCCTATCTGGTCTGGTATTTTGTGTTTGCTTTTTTCTTTTGAGTAACCATATTAATTAAGATAACACCCTGGAAGCCTAAAACTAATAATTCTCCTAGATTTGATTACCTTTTTATTAATTAGTAATACACCTTTAAGGATAGCCTATCTGATTGTCCAAGTGTAAAGAGAGCTTAATGATTGCTTTTTAATTTTAGTCCTCAAAGCACCGAGTACATGCAAACAATACACACCTGCCAACATTTGAAACCAGAAACTGCTGATAGCAGCTGCATTACTGTGCAATGGCGCAAGAGTTGTCCCGGAAACATGCTGGCCTAGAAAATATGGGCATGGCTAATAAGCAAACACAGTTCTTACCATTTCATGAAAGAAAATGGCACGGTGTTGCTGAAAACTGTTCTGTGCAGACATCAGATCTTTAACATTTCTCTGAAACTGTCTGCACCAGATTTCAAAATATTTACTCCATATTTTATTTTAGCTTATACTGACTACTACAAACATAAAAGATAAACTACTGTGGTCCACAATTAACAAAAACCAGATAATCTATTAAATAAATAAAAAGAGAGAAATTTGATAGAACCAGTGCTTGCAGAGAATGCACTTAGGATGTTATGGGAGAGGAATCAGTGTGATAATGGGTGTAAAACTCTATAAAACTACATGAGATCTGTTTTATCTTATTTTTAATAAGAGATTAACTTCAGTGACAAGATTGACCATAAAATTGAGCATATTTTTTTAAAAAATCATACTCAACACAACATTTTGGAAAGTTTAAACAAAGTAAATAAACTCTGGTTACCTGTAAGATATAATTATTCCTCTGAGGGAAAATTAAATAAACAAAATATATAAAGTGACACCTTACCAAGGGTTTACCCCTTTGAATAGCAGCATATATGAATGCCTTTGAGTCATGGATCTGTTCTACTCAGACATAAATCAATTTTCATTTTAATATAAAATGGACAGTATCACTTTCCAATGTTTACTACACATACCTCCTATTACTTGAAGCTGACTTCCCATCATAACCTAAAATATGTTGGCTTTTTTGCCATTTTTAAAAAATTTTAATAATTCTATTAAATCCCGAAAGCGTTCCATCTCTACAAATTCATTCATTTTTTAAAGGTAAACTGATCTTTTTTTTTGTTAGCTCTTTATTTAATTATTGCATATTTTTATTAGCATCAAAAAATAATTGTGATTCTCCTATACATAGTAAAAAAAACTAGTGAAATTAAAAGGCCATCAAAATTCATAAGTGCCATTTTAGATTAATGTTGCTTACAACAAGAACATAAAAACCAATATTAATTACTAAAGATGGACATTCAAATGAAAACTGTCTGAAACAGTATCACTATAATGGTATCCAACAGGATCCATCCCTAGTATCCAATATTAATTACTTTAGTTTGTTTGTGGCATACTGGACTGCTGAAGTTGAGAGCCTGAGTTCAAATTCTGGTCTGGACCAGTTCTGTTTGGCACACATCCCAGGCATGGTCTCTTCTCACTTCTTTCCCAACCACCCAGCCAGATGGGTTCTGATTTCCTCTCACATCTAGGTGGGGAGGAAGCTTTCGTTAGCAAAATGTGCTGGAGACACTTACCATCCAAGTCACCATCTTAGAAGATGGATCCCACCAGGTACTATTCTCAGGCCCAAGACGGAAAGCTAAGGCCAAAGTTGTGTCTTACAGACAGACAGTTAAAATAAGACTCAAACATTAAATCAAAACTAACTAATGATTGAAAATTAGTAGATAGTGTTTCTTATGTTCTGCAATCTATGGGAAAAGAAATGGAAAATACTACAAGGTTGGGGTTAACTTCAAAATATTTATGCTTAATCTTTACTTTTAAATTAGAAAACTAGTTAATACATATTAAATAATGGTTAAATTCTATGCAGGCCTGATGCATAAAGATCTACTAAGTTTATAAAAAAAGAAAAAAAATTATGTAAGATCATCTGTACAATATCTTAAAATAATTGACTAAAAATCTTTTTTGTTTTGAAATTTTGAAGAAAATGTCTTTAAAAAGTTAAAAAAATAACTGAATCTTTGCACAAGGTTTGTACAAAGTTGGCCAACCAGAATTCAATGACTTTTCAAAGACAAACTTTAATTTTCAAAAACTGAAAAATTAAATCATATTGTAAACAGTAATAAAATTTAAAAAAGACTAACCTAACATTTAAATACATACTGGATCATAAACATGATTACAGTGCATTGGAATTAAAACATTAAATGCTTTTGGGGGTTGAATTATCCCAATTTACTTATACACTATATTTTGTACTAAAACCCAGTTCCTTTCGTATATGAGAAAGAAATTAGCAGGGATTACCTTAAATGTACAGGTGTTAGATTTATTTCAGCATGCCCAGTACATCTTGTGTAAATTGGTACACAGTTTCACTAGAATATTTAATAGTCAGACTATAAAAACATTTAAAATCTTTGTTTAAATTATAATATTTGTCTTATATTGGAAAAGCAGTCACCAGGTCTGACCAATGACTGAAGAATTAGCCACATCTGTTTCCTTTAATTCCTCTGAACCAGTAAAACTCAGGTTGCTTTAGTCACTTTAGATCAAAGATGCATTTATCCAACATTATAAAATCTAATTTTCTTGAACTGGTCTAATATATTGCTGCTACTGATAATTTTTCGTATCATATCTAAAAATGAAAAACTCTAGTAAAGACTTCTGCTCAGTTGGTTGGGTCAGTCAAAGTTGTCGCATATCAGGCACGTCCATCCTGATCACAGCTTCCAGTGTCTCTCACTCATCCTCTCTATCCCGCCAGGGTTCTTGGTCCTGGCTTTCGGAAGGAAGAGTTCAACAAGATTTGTGACAACAATAAGGTTCCTTCTGATAGCTTTATTAGCATAGAAAAAATAACTATCATGCAATCGCAAGTGAGCAAAAATAATTAACTTTACAGAAAGTTGCACACAAAGGGGCTTCCCACAAAATTACTTGGTATAGAAACAAGGCTCTGTGTATGCATTAGATATATTTACTTTCCAACTGTTTTATTTTGTTTGATTGTTTCAACAATCAGTTTCACCAAGGAAAATGAATAGATAGGAAAATTCAAAAGCTTTCCAAGACATTTTGCCAGAATTCAAAAAAGATTTCAAGACTGTGCAAATCCTGTGTTCTTAAAGAATGCCATGAAACCTGATGAAGGGTTTTAGTGTTAAAACATAAATCAACTGGTCTTTTAGATCAAACCACAACAAAATCCTTCAAATAAACTCTTTTTTTCCACAAAAAACTTGAATTCCCATAAAATTTCATTTGGATAATCTTGAAAGAATTCTGAAAATAATTCCTAATAAATCCGAGAAGAATCTAACTGGAAAAGTTTAAATTATCTATTAAAACATTATACATTTTAGAAGGGATAACTCTCAGAATAAACTACATTGTATTGCAGTCTTAATTTTTTTAAAAAAAGAAAATTACACCCACCGCAAACTATGTCCAAGATTTTCAAGATAGACTCCATAGGCTTTTGAAATATCATGAGTAATATCAGACAACAAGGGAATGTTTATGGGCCCCAATCCACCTTTCTTTCTCGGAGTATTGACCCTGAAAAAAAATTCTTAAGTTATGACATCAAACACAGCAGCCACAACCATTTTTCTGTGCTTGCAGACAGAAGTACTGGACAAGAGTTTGTGGCGCTATTATGTACTGATTGCAAAAAAAGGCAATTTTAAGCTGTAACACTGGTCACACAATTATGCACTACACATGCAAGGTTTAGTGTTAGCATCTGTGATTTATAAAAATTCATTATCTAAGTAATGCATAATAGCACAGCAAACCTCTGTCCACAAATTTTCTCATGTCCTTGCTTGCCCCATTTTAGGTGTATTCCTAGTCCCGATTTTTCACAGTAGTGGTGAATGATTCTCCTTTTTTATGTGTAGACTATGTGCATAGTGTTTGCCCTTTTAGGCAACTGGTTAATTGGCTTTGACATGCAGAGAGAAAGTGAGAGAGAGAAGAAAAGACAGTTTGAAGTTACAATAAAAAACTTAAAATAATTCATTCGATCTGTGAAAGTTATTTGAATATTTCTAGTTGATAGTGTGTGTGTGTGTTTTCTTTTTTTATAACTGTCTACAAACTTGTGTAGTCTCTAAGAACTGTTAAGGGCGTTCACAGGCCAGCTTTAGTTAACACCAGTTAATTATGAGGCAGCACAACAAAATAAAAAGAGGCAAAATTGTTTCTCAGAATTTTCAGTCAGACTTGGAAATTTTTATTACAGGTGAAAAGTCACCATTGTAAACTCTTAACAGTATCTAAAGTGGAAATTAGAAGTCCTTTAAATTGGCCATAGTTTACTTTTCAAGTAAAACTGTGATACTACAGGAGGCAGAACTTGGCAGAGAACCTTCCAAACAAAAATCAATATCTGTTAGAACTCTAAATTATAGTTTTAGCTGATTATACCTTGTCCACTGCTTAAAATTTTACAGCAAACAATACAGAGAAGTATACTACAGAAAGAAAAAAAGCAACAGTATAAACTGTTTTATTACAAATTATCATTTAATGGTCCTATTCAAGCAAAAGTGATGCAACCAAAAAGGGATAGGTATAGAATTGACCTAGAGCAATTAATGTTGTTGCTGTTTTTTTTTTTTTTGACTCAATAACCTACACCTCAAGGGTTCTGGGAAGTTAATGTTAGTAAGGTTTTTCATACAAGTTTAAACACTGAAAATTTTAAAGTGTAGGTTATAAGAACTATAGTGCACTGCTCAACTTCTGGATTCTGGAGTTTTTAAAAGCACAGCAGCAATTGAAAAGAAAAAGGTAATCTAATAAGAAATCAGCCATACACACAGCAAGCGATATCATCCAAATAAAAAACTAGAATCCTTAAGTATTAAAAACAAATGTTAGAAGTGGGCTGAATTACAAGCAAAACTCATAAAGTGTTATCTTCATTTATAGAAAAAAAATAATTTACTTACCATGCTAAATGAGTGAACTGGGAATCAACTGAACAAGCTACCACATGTGTGTTTATAGCCTTGAATTCTTTTATACGATCACTAAAGGCAATTATCTCAGTGGGGCAAACAAAAGTACTAAAAATAAAAGAAAAAAAAAAGAAATTAGAAATAATCATTTTGTTTGCAAGCAGTTTCTTTTAACCCCCCCCCAAGCAAAATGTGACAAAAGAATTAAAATTAGAAACATTTCTGCTGTAAAGCCAGCTATGTATTAAGACTGAAAACATCATAGAGTCAGGTGTATAATACAAAAAAAAAAAAAAAACAAACTCAATAGGTAAATAAGTTTGTACATCTTATTTTAAAAATGTCACAGAAAGTAATCTCTTTTTTTCAGAATTAACAATGCTAAGGTTTCCTAAAATATTCAATCCAAGAAGTAATAACTATTAGAAGCCCATAAATTACCTCAGATATCAAATTCATTAATAAGAATTATCTGTATAACATTCATAAAGTTTCTTCTCACTGGACGTATTTTTAAGAACATAATTCAAACAATGAGCACATAAGAATGTACCTACTAACAAAATTCAAAAGAAAGGTTAATTAAGAAAATAGACTTACAAATCCAGAGGATAAAAGAAGAAAACTAGATATTGGCCTCTGTAATCCTGTAGTTTGATATCTTTAAACTGGCCATTTACGACAGCTGTTCCATTCCAAGAAGGGGCTGGCATGGATACTAGTTTAAAAAATATATTTTAAAAAAATCAAATAACAATAAAACGAAATACAAATGGATTTTCTAAATTTTCTTTCCTTTATTTTTTTTTTTTTACAAGATAGCAAACAGTGATACTGATAGGACTGTGACAAACTAAAGTCTACCAAAAGAAAGCAAAGCGTTTTCATTATTGCTATTATAATTATCACATAGATGAAAACTGGATACAAATGAAGAAAAAAATGCTTTTAGAGAAATGGCTATCACTTTATTATGACATGGAGAACACGATCCGACCAGACATTAAACGGTGGGGGGGGTGGAGGGGGATTCAAACACATTCCAGGACTTCTCAATGATAAAAATTCAGTCTCGCCCTGACGATCGTCTTTTCGATCAAAACTCCTGGGTTTGTTGGTTTAGTTCTTGCTTGTATTTCACTGGTTTTTTCCCTCGACTCTGGTCCAGGATTTCACGACCCCCGTGTGAACCCAGGGGAGGGGGGGTACTTAGAAAAACATTTCTACTGAGATACCACCCAGGGTATTTTTCTTTTCTTAAAAAAAAAAATTGATATGGGGTTTATTCACTTTGTTCGTTTTGTCTCCAGCTTACTCCAGATGTGCTAATTGTTATCGTGGTAATAGTGGATCCGTGTTGGCTTTGCAAGAGGAGGAGGAGGAGAGCTGGAAGAGAGAGCCGCTGCTGCACGCCGACCGAGCTTACACCGTCGGGGAGGGGGGGTTGAGAACAACAACACATACTTATCGCCTGGCTCCAGGACATTGTGTGCCCCGATGTCCGCCTCGTCTCCTGCGGATACACCTGTCCTCCGGCATAGGAATAGCACGCATCTTCCCCGGCAAGCGATGCCGATAGAAAGCATAAAAGCAAAACCATCGACAGAGGCAGAACGCCAGCAGACGCCATTTTCGCAACAGACAGCCACGTTTTTTTTCCTGGCCGCCCCGAACCGGCTCCGACTTTTCGTATCTTCGTGTGGGGGGGGGGAAGAATTTTAATTGTTGGGTTTTGATCTAAAGGGCGGCCGATAAAATCGCTTCTTCGTTTATTTTATTTTAAATATATTTAAGCTGGCGGCGGCGTGGGGGGGGAGGAGATGTTTGTTGTTGTTGTTGTTGTTTGTACGAAGTTGCGGGGCCGAAATAACGGCCGGCACTGCGCGAGATTCATCGCCAAGGTAGCGATCAACAAAGCCCGATGGGGGAAGAAGGAGGAGGAGGAAAGGCGACGACAGAACCCAGCGGCAGTTGATCCCTGCTCACCTGCGCAGGCCTTTATCGAGCGACGAGCCAGCTGCCGGGAGATCCGAGGGTGGGAGGAGCAGAACGCTGACGTTTAAATCGGAGGAGACAGACGACACCCCTTTCGCTGAGTCGGTCGAAACTCTGCACCAGCGAAAACTGCGCGTTGCCGTGGTAATGAGATTGGAGCAGGTAAGAGCTTCCTTTGTTGCTGCCGGTGGTGGTGGTGGTGGTGGGGGAGGGCTCAGCATAGTAGATCGAAGGCGTAGTAGGCCTGCTCCACTTCCCCCTTTGGGTTCATTTCCGTAATCGGAGAATTATGTGAATGGTATCAACTCCGCCGAACGGACTGAACATAGTACAAACGGAATACGCTACTGGTACAGCTTCAGAGGTGTAATTATTAAGACCCTTCCCTCCTTCCCTTCCCAAGACTTAGATTGCATAGTTGTTAGTCTTAAAAATGCTGTGTTAACAAATGCACTTAACACTTTATGTTCCGCCACGAAGTTCCTAACTGTAACAGAAAATATTTTTAACTGGTCCCATACAACACAAATGCAAGACGTATATATATATATATATTTTAATGCTGAACGAAAAGCTAATAAAACTGCGGGTTTGTGTTTGGTGTGCAAAATAGAATGAAAATAAAAGAAAGTTAAATGATTTTAGTATTCAGAACAGTTACAGGAGCTGGTAATAGCTAATAATGCATGCAGTCATCATTGGTGTTCAGAGGATGATAGCTCCCTGATGAGGGTGAGGGTTCCCCGAATACTGAATAAAATATAATAATAAAGGTGTAATAATCACCATTTATATATTAGTTGAAGATTTCATGTAGTGAATCCCAAACCGTGTGTTTAGGAAGGCCAACTTTGAATGAACGTGAGGTGATGAAGATGTACCCAGAGAAGTAACATCTAAAACATAAAAGATAAATAATAAGCCATTTATTTTATATGAATGCTAATAACAGAATTAAACTGCTCAAACACAGTAGATGTATGTACTTAGAAAATGGTGAGATCTCTACTTCAAAGGGCTGGGTGTTTCAGGGGAGGGTGGTTAGCCATCCTAGAGAAGTCCTTGGTTTATCTAATATATATTTTCAAGTGTGTGTATTTGTTTGTTACTATTTCGCAACCAAACTGTAGCACCTGAAGGTCCTGAATTTTTGGTGTAGGTACTTTGGAATTTGGAGAAGGTGCGCATTGGCCTAAAGCCATGTTTTCCTGTGCAGCACTGGGTACCTCAGTTAGTTTAAACTAAAGTTTTGTTTATGAAAAATTACACGAATCTTTTAACTGAAAGCTAAAGTAAAGATAATTATTCATGATCTTAGAATATAAAGTTGAAAACTTTTCAAACTAAGTAGGTGAATATTTATAACCTTTTTTCTTTTTTTTTCTGAGAAATGGAAAATTATACTTTGGTCTCTCATAATCTACACATGTAAAAATTTAAAACTATATTATAAAAATTTTAATTTTGTTTTTTACATTCATTACAGAATTTTGACTACTGATAGCTTGCAAGGGGGTCATATTACAGTTCTGGAAGCCTGTTTTTTTGTAAACATTTGGATTTGACATATTTGTTAATGCATTTATCATCAAATATGACTTTAGTGTCTCATTAGATGGTTAAACTATAATTTTTAAAGTCTTTTTGTAACTGTTGTAAAATCTGACATAGAATGGAAAGAATTTTATAAATAACCATTGGCAAGCATGACTCCAGTCACAAGTCTTGATAGATTTACTTTGCAGAAATGCTGCATCTAACAATGTGATAAACAAGAGATCTGTTATAATAGCACAGCTCAGAAACCTTCAGCATCAGATAAATACTACCTATTTTTACTTGAGAGAGAAGCTAGCTTACCAGGTTCCTTCCTTTACCGAAGGCCATTATCTAATCTTGTGGTTACTCACTTTGTGTGTATTTAGCTAAAGTATCTTATCAACTTTTAAATGTTACTAGGTCTTTTCTGCAAATGTCATTTTGAATTAAATGATTCTTCTGCCATAGATCAATCATAAATTGTTTGTTTTTGCTTTGGATTGCAATAATTTTAGAATATATTTCAGAAACTGTTTTATTTTTTAATATTTTGAAAATTGATTACATGACTTTTTCACTGAAACTGGGTATGTGAAATTCCAGGAACATTTTTCGTCAGGTAAAATATTTTATGGCAAATTTGAATAACTAGAGCCTAAGTGGACTTTCGTGCAATAATAGTATAATTAGTAAAAAAATTAGTCTGAGCTGTTTTACTCAATGGTTCTTTATATAATTGTACAACAAGTACTGTGTAGTTGGAATCTGCCACAAAAGTGGGTTGTAAACAACTGCCCATTAGCCAGGACTTAGTGTGAGGGAGACTTCATTTATTATGCTTATCTGTGGAAACAGAGCTGAATAAGTTAACAAATATTTATCTATAAATTTTTTTGTATATATATTTTTAGAGGCTTTATATATGTAGGACAATAAGAATATTTGGCCATAACAAAACTGACAAGCTACCTGCTAAGATGTTTTTGTTTTGTTTTGTTTTGTTTTTAGAAAAATGACAAAAATGATCAGCATCCATTTTGAGCTTATGAAGGCAATTCTCTAAAATATTTATTTCTAAAAAGTGATGATGGGAGAAAAGAAGTGACTTTTTGATATTCTTTAATATGTATTCTTCTGCAGATTTTGGCAGTAGCATGTTTAATTTTTACTACATCAATGCACTGTACCAATCTGGATAGGTACTGTATGTTCAGTGAGTGTTAAGGCTAAAGCAGTATTTTATTTATGGTTGTACTATGACATAAGAGATTTTCTTTTCAATAAGTTTAATTTTTAGAAAGTAAAAACTTTTAGGATTATGTTTTTCATACTATTTATTTCTTGTTTATTTATTTTTCAGAGTTTTGATTACAGGAAAAAATATAATTTGAGAAAAGATCCAGGTTAAGCACTGAAATTCTTACATATTCTTAGACCATCAATCAGCCTGTCACAATCATGTGGATTAAACAATGAACTCCAATAAATTAGCTGAAAAGACAGGTAAAACAAAGAATTATATGCATGTAAATGGAGATGTAGTCAAGAGAGAACAAAATAATTACTTTCATTCATCTAAACTAGATAAAAATAATGCTGAGTATATTAGAAATAATTCTGATTTGTCTGGTCTGAAGAATGATCTGAAATTCTCTGAGAAAAAGAAAACTTACAATGATGAATCTGGCTTATCTCAGACTGATAGATATCAAAATGAAGTGAATCATAGTTTAGATGCAGATAATTCTGATTATGCCACAGTTGACAGGATTCAGGTAGAAGATAAAGTAGGAGTTTCTTATTTATCTAAAGAAGAAATTATCAGTAAAGATTTTTCTGCATTATCTCAGATGGATAAACCACAAATCCAAGCCTTAGAAACAAATCATGACAGGAACTATGAAATATATGATGGCGATAATCATTTTGATGTAGATAGGACTCAGATAGAAGATGAAACTATTGATTTGCATTCGTGGAAGGAAGTGAATTCTAAAAAAAAACAGGCAGACAAATCTCATAATCAAGTCAGACCTGAAAACACAAATTTTGATAAGAATTCCAAAGTAGGTGTAGAAGAGAGTTGTGATTATTCAAATATAAAAAGTACTAAAGTAGAAGATCCAAGAAATGATGATGACAATAATTTTCCTGAAACAGCTGACTTTTCTGAAACAAATTTTCCAGATGTAAACAAAGAACAAGTGACTGCTGATGAGTTTATAGTGAGCAACTTGCAAAATAATAATGATAAGGTCCCTAACTCTGATTTGGTCATGAAACCAAATAAGGAACTGGATAAGTCAGATACCTTTAAAGTGAAAGCAGACAAAAATAGTCAGTCAGACAGAAGCAATGAAGATTCAGATGACATCGTTACTGGTGATCAGAGAAGAGCAATGCAGGAATTGGAGAAGCAACAGGAGGAAATTAATTGTTCAGGTACTATAGGAGATTAGTACTAGTCTACTATAGATGTTTATAATTTTAAATAGTCCAACTTTATTGAAATATTGATCAATTGAAGTCTGCTTCTAATAGCATAGTGAAATTACTTTGGATTAATGAATTACTTAAAAAAATTTTTTGATAAAAACACCAGCTGGTGTTGAAGTGTCAGGATTGCATAATGTGTTTATTTTAATTTTTATTTGATTGTGTTGCTTCTGATGGACTTAATCTTCAGTCTAAGTTATAGTCTTCATATGTGTAGACTAGGGGGTTTTGTTCACCTGCTAAAAATAACTTACTTTGAAAAATTGGTATAGTTCTCATTTATCTGCTAATTACAGTGAGATACTGGAAAATGAACAGAAAATATCACACTGTTGCGCATTTTAGTAAGTTATTTATTGCTAATGTTGTTACATGGTTTATTCTACATTAACAGTGCAAAAATACCGAGAAAGGCAAATGTCTAAAACATTTTTTTTTTACCTTTCCATAAAAAAGCAGAGGGAGGGAGAGAGAGAGTTATGGTACTATAGCTTACAGTTCTTCTGATGAATTTATTTGTTTTTTTTTTTGTGTTTTGCCCCAATTTCCACAATACTTCTGTAGACTAGAAAGAATGGTCGATGTGACTAGGTCTTTGAACAGCATTTGTGAAGATGTCCATCAAAGAACTGGATGTGCATCACGTCTAGTATATAGAACAGTAAAGGAAAAGTCTTAAAAAGGGATTCCTCCTTTAATTTTGAAAAAAAAAAACTGATTTATTCCAACTCAAGTAGTTATTTATCAGTTGTATAGTTCATGCTTTTGTCTATAATCGTATTTGGCTATTAATGCAAAAATACCATTTACCAATATAATTCTTGTCTTTTAGAAATACAGTAAGATAAACTAGCAAGAATTCTGTATTTAAGAAAAGTGATTGTGTCAAATTCTGAATTAATTTTAAATTAGTAATATGTTGGTTAATGAAGGGAATAGCCTGCCTTATAACAGGTTTGTAGACCAAGTGTTTAAGGTTTTCTGTTGTCATTTGACTATATATTTTAGAAATGGTTTGCATTGCTGCATGCGTGCGCGCGTGTGTGTGTGTTGGGGGGGGAGATATATATTGCAGACCATAATTGTGGATTTACCATTGAAGGAGGACTTTTCATAGGAAAATGTCTATGACAAAAGTTAAAACATAATTGTTTTTACATGTATACATTTTCTAACAGTTTTAATCTTATTATGCATGAAGTACGGCAGATTTCATTGGTGAGTTCACAATTACAACACTATGGTTGTATACAAACCTACACACACACACATATATATAATAATTAATTTTGAAAACCACAGTTTTGGCCAGTTAGATAACAGATATGTACCTACATACATAACTGACTAGTCCTGATATCTTTATTTCTATGAATACTAACTCAGGCCAATAGCCTTGTTCTTGTTTTGCCATTCAGTGGTCTATAGCTATTTAATACCAAAGTTAAATTTTGAAATGTTCACTTAAAGACCCAAGGATAAAACAAAAAAAAACATGATTGAGAATCTCTAATGGGATAATTGGAATGAATAGATGAAAATTGACTGGTCCTACTTAGTTTTCAGATTTTGACAGCTGCATGCCAGTGGAACTCATTTGCAGGAGGCTGCTTCTTAGCATAAGTTGGTCAACTACCTGCAGCCTTTTGGATTGCCAATGATAACAGCCAAACTACAGGGTTGTATCATAGATAGATATTATGTAAATGTATGTAAAAAAAAAAATAAAAAATGTTTAAGACAGTATTAGTAAATGAAGATGTGTGCAGAAAAATTCCTTACTCTAAAAAGTATTGTTAAAATATAATAGGTAATTTATGAAAATCTGTGACTCTGAGCTACTGATCATAATTCAAATTTTCAAAAAGAAATCTTAATCTGTTATTGTTTTAATACTTGGCTTCCTATTTCAGTTGGATTTTTACCTTCATTCTCATTTAGTTATTTAAGTGATATATATATATATATATAAATTCTTATATTTAGTTTTCAAAATCAGAATTATTACCCACCACTTAATTTTGAGAAGCAAGATGTGAAAAGTTGTGACTTAAGATAGTTAAAAAAATAAGTAAATGAATTTTTTTTGTTGCTTTCATGCAGTATGTATTCTTTTAAAATATCACAGTTTAACATGACTTTTTAGGCCATATAATCCTCTTAAATCAACTTTAACATAAGAATGTAGAGCATGGAGGGTTAACTTTTAAGTTAGTATATGGTACTTACACGGATTCCAAGAAACTTTTAATAGTTTGAACCAATCGAGCTAGAAAAGTGATGAAAATATTGCACAGTAGCCACATCTTTTGTTCTTTTTACAGGAGAAAAGACTTCTGATTCCAGTGTGAAAGAACGATTGAGGCAGCTGAACCAAGAATTAGCTGAACTTCCTCTGACAGAGAGCAAACACTTTACTAAGGTTGGTTTCAGAACAGATCTTGTTGAAGCATTTTCTCCAACAAAGGAGATGTTGGAGAATGAGAGCGTTAATGCAGACAATAAGAAAGGACACATGGAAGGTGGTGAGGAGTTGCTTGTGGAGCGTGATGGACAGTTTGAAATCATTAACTCTGGTGACATAACAGCATCTCAAATCACTGGGGGCAATATTAATAATAACGCTAGAGACAAGAAAAATCCTGTTGTTCATGCTCCACTGCCACCTGCTTTTCCCAGGCCCAAGACTGCTAATGAACATTTAATTAGGGCATCTCGCAGCACTCAGCACCACCGTTCATATTCTTCACTCAGCGATTGCACGTACATCTCTCCATATGGATTGACTCCAGAAGAGAAACAAATGTCCCTAAAGAAAAAAATGGAAATGGATGAGAGAAGAAAAGCTGCTGAACAACAGAGAAAAAATCAACAGTTTATTAAAGACAAAGAAAGAGCTGAAGCTTTCCAGGTATGGTTAAATGGAATAAAAGCTCAGGAGAGTGCTGAAAAAAAGAAACAGAGTGACAATCAGAAAATTCAGAAATTAAAAAAAGAAGAAGAGGTAAATTATTATTTTATTTTTCATTTTTTATAGATTTCAGTCTTATTTCATGCTGTCATATTAAAAGAAAAAAACAAAGATTTGGTATGGAAGAGATTAACTTATAAAATACTGAATATGACTTATGTCCATTGACTTAGTGAAATGGGTCACTGAAGGCCATCATTAAACAGATTTAATTTATCCCATAACTAAGAACATATTTTTTGCAAAGATAATGTCCCTAAAAAGGGTTTATTCATTTTATAAGTAGTAATAAAGAATTAAGCCCATCACTTTTTCTCTAAAGCTGGATGTAGTTAGCTACTTAAGCCATTAAGACAGCAACCCATTTGATTCTACAGCTAAGGTTGTTCTGACCTTTTAGTAATATTCCTTTTTCTAAAGAACATGCTTTGGGGTGAGTAAGATGGAAAAAAGTACCGAGTTTTCTGGTGTAAAGATGTTTTTAGTTGCCTTTGACAAGGAAAGAAAGGGCTGTTCTGCAGCCCTACAAAACCTTGTGAAGATGTGTGTCTGGATTTAGATTTGCCCTTAATATGAGTTTTGCTACACTTGCTTGTTGATCATCATCTATTTCATGATTGCTGACTGAAGCCAGAGGGGGTAAGGTGAGGAATATCAGCTTTGCTGGCCAAGCAAGTTACCTGGGTATGGTTAGAGGATCTTGAGTGGTGGCCGAGGTACTCACAGAGAACTCTTCATTTTCAGCTGCAGGAGGAAATGCATGTGGCTGGCAGGTGAAGAGTGAGAAGAAATCATGGCAAGGAGGTACAACAAATCGAGATTCATCCTCCAGTTCTTAATCGTGCCAATCCGGGGCTACCTAATGCGAATGTTAGACATGCACTACGTTTCTTAGTATTAATGACTTCTGGTTTTTATGCTAAATCAAGATGTGGAACAACTCTTTCTATGCTTCTGTTTTGAGTAAGATTAACTAACAACATCACTTGCATCTAATTAATTTTTTTAGAGACCTTTTACAATAAAATGATCTGCTTTAACTTGGATATTTTATATTATATTACAGCTTTCAATATTGGAAAAACAGAGAAAAGAAGCTTTTGAAAATTGGAGGAAACAAAAAGAAGAGCAGAAGAAGCAAGAAAAATTACTAAAACAACGCGAAGAGGAAGAATTGCTTAAGCTGCACCCATCCAAAAGCAAGAAGGATTGTGACAATGCTTTTAGAATGTAAGATCTTGAAATGAAAAAAAAAAAAAAAGCAATCTGTTCTATTAGTAATTGTCTATTTGGTTTGAATCTAATTTGATTTATGAAGGAATGAAACTGAAACACAAAAGTCAAAAAAACTCTTAATTATAAGTATTATATATTAAATATTACATGTTTTTACTTAAATCTTTTTATCTCAAATATATTGAAGTAAAAAGAAATAAAAGAAAAGGCAAAAGGCAATGGACGTACAGAAATACAGATTGCAAGTACTTTTCCTGCATCGAGCACAGAAACTGAATAATCTGTTTTGGGGCAGCCAGCAGTATGCTTCTAAAGATTACAAGTATTTTTAGACATATATGGCATATTTTTGTTAGAATTAGTGATGGCTTGTAGCTGTCATGACTCTAGATCAGCTCTATGAAGATAATGTTCATAGCTTTATTTTAACTTCAGTTTTTTATAAGCATGCTTATTCATTTTAAATAGGCTTAACAAAAGAAGCCGATATAACCAATACAGAGAGAGAGAGAGAGATATATTACATCAGTACACACACAGAGAGAGAGAGAGAGTCTGTGTGTGTGTGTTAAAAAATATACAAATTATTTTGTAATGAAGACAAATTATGGAATATTTTAAGTGAGAGCAAGCTTTTATTTTTTTTAAGATTGTTATTGATATCGAGGTAAAACAGGTGTCAAAAATAATGAAGGTATGGATTAAAGGTGCATAGATTTTAAGAATAAATATTTTTGGTTTCTTGTGATTTCTGGGCTTATATCTACTCTAGTAATCTTAATTCCATATGTTATAATTCATGTTTCTTCTTTAATCATTTTCTTTTCTAAATGCTTTTTTGTTTTAAATTTATGAATGACTAATAAAAACAGAATAATAATGATTTCTTTACATTAAAAAAATCCTTTTGTTTTCTAAGTATCTTATCTTACCATCTGTAAATGCACTTCATCATCTCTGACATAAAATGCCAGTCTGGTTGTGACACTGTATCTAATGTCTTCACAATCCTGCCTGTATCTTACACACGTGTGTTCATTCTTGGCCTGTGTTTTATAGAATAGTGCTACTCCCTTCCATAATACTGTAATGAGCTTTTTCTAATGTTTCAACTACTAACACACATATTACTATCACAGTGAATGGCAATGTATAAAAATACACACAAATGAGTATTATTACCGTGACTGGCATGTAAACACACTTTAGTTTTAATTACCATTCTTTTCTGATTGCAGAATTTGTGCCAAAAATCCTCTTCGGGTGAAGTCACGCCTACTTATTAGCTGTAGGATGTAGTATAAATGGGAACAGAACACCATGTGTTGCAGAAATAACTGAACTTTTTGCTGTCTTCGCATTCAGCTTTGTCAAACCAAATTGGCTGTTTAATTCCTGTTTAAAAGATTATATTGGTGCTGTGGAACACCAAGAAAGTCTGAAGAATCTGTTAGCTGAAAGTCAACTAAACCAGTAATGTGGTAGATTAGTTTGTTGATGTTGAGGCTCTATCATGAAGGAATGGGTTCAAATAAAATGACTGATGAAAAATAGATATTTTGCTCGTAAAAATTAAGTTGTGCATATTGATATAAGGATACTGACTAGTAATGTAGCTAATAATTTCTATTTTAGATTATAGGAGCTCAGTCACAGGTACATAGCTGATTATAAATTACATAGTACTTGGTTGCAATTGTTTCTACCTCAGAATGCAAAGGATGTCCTTAGGATGGCACTAGCGAGCTATGGTTGAGCTAGATATAAATTGTAATAATTTACAGTATAACTTTAATTTCTTCAAAATAATAAGTGAATTTGAATGACATTCATGAAAACGGTGCGAGGTGTCTACAAGTTCTGAACTTTAGTGGTATTCTACCCATGACAAATCGACTTTTCCGCAGGCTATTTATTGAACAGATGTCAAAGTAAAGATGGTTGCACTTTATGTTTGTTGGTCAGTAATGTTTTTTTTTTTCTTTTTCACACAAGAGGAATAAACCACAACATTCAAACTTACACTCTCCTTGAAACCATACTGTTGCCTGGTCCTTATTACTTCTTCGTTACCAATATGCCTGGAAATTCAGCCCACAATATTAGATATCATTTTGGCTTGCACTTACATAAACTTTTTCATTTCAAGTTTCTAAGATTTTCTTTGCTTTCTTGTGAAAATATGCAAGTTAAGAGATTACACAATGATGATCGCTGTTCCACACATTTTGAAATACTATGCATATGCAAATATATATATGTGCATGGAACAGTACATTGTTTTGCTAATAACCAGTGTAGCTACAGGACACTTTTTACTCCCCATAATTATTGGTGATATGTGAGAATAGAGGAACTAATTGAAATTGTGTGCTCTATCACCTTGTGAAAAAATTCAGAGAGACGATTTTATTGCATATCCTTTGGCAACTGTAGACTTTTGTATATACATTTGGGACCAGAAGTTTAGGAACTGGGTTTTAGTGGACTGCTGTTGTAAGCAAAGGTTTCCTTAATTCTCAATCACAGGGCTAAATGACAGGAAAGTATCAACCAGTAATAATTGATAATGTTTCTTGTTTCACACAAACTATACTACATTTTTTATATAAGTTTGACTTTATTTTTCTATATTTAGTAATTTTGATAAATTTTACTGTTGCTAAATTTTTGTCATTTGCCAACTTTTAGAAAGGCGTAGATATTTCCAAGTTGGCAATTTAATTAAAATATTTATTTGACAAAATGTTGTTTACAAGACAAAATGTTATTAATTCATTTTTCATTTGAATTTTCCTAGTCATGTTTTAATGTTTGAAAATGTTGCTATCAGAATGCTACTTTCCAATTGCATCATGAAAACATTTTCAAGTGTGTAATGAAAATTAAATTGAGAATTTTAAACTATGAAATGTTAACCTTTTAATACAAAATTAGGAAAGAAAAGCAAAACATTGTATAATATTGATGTAGAATACAAAAAAGTATTTATAAAAATACTTCATGTTTGAAGTGATGTTGTGATAGATAATAGATAGATTTTGTTTTATTTTGCCAAAACATTAAGGCTAATTTATCTAAAGAGAAAAGTCTTAGTTTTTTTTTGCTGACTTTTCCATCAATATAAAAAGTGTTTATTGATCTTTTAAAAATATATAATTCTTTAATGGATGTTTAGTTTTGGCAGGTCAGGGGAGTAATGTGTAAGTGACACTTAGTTTCACCTAGCAGTGGAAAGGTAAATTAGTCCACATACACACATACATATAGGCTCTGTATCATAATTTAACAAGAGCAAAAGGATTCAACACACAAACAAATTAGTTTATTGTGTTTGTGCCAAATACTATATTCTTAATGTTTTTCAGGAAATAAAAATAGAGAAAGCCTGGTTTTGTTTGTTTGTTGTTTTTCTCCCCCTTGCCTGCCATTCTTTTTTTCCATACTACCTGAGATATTAGTTTATGGTAACATTTCTTTTTCTAAAAAATTACCAACAGTCTGCTTATGGCTTGGATATAAGGGGCAGACAACCTTAGCAGTTAAATGAAACTTATTCACACTGGCTGCTTTATCCTACCTTAGGACCGATGTAGAAAGGAGTTGTCAGTACTTGTAGTAAACATGTCCACCAGTGTTGAATGAAATAATACTATTTTGGAAGAGGTAGAAATTGAAATTAACCCAAGGTCATTTTACAATGTTATTTTATTTTTAAATGAGATTAACCCTTAATTTTATTTTTTTTTTTTGCATTTTTTATTGTTGCTTAGTTTTTATTTGTTATCAAGGATTGCTCAGTGACAGACTAAAGTCATCAATGTGACACTATGGCATTCAAGATATAAAAACAACCTGATGGTGTTTTCTGTGATGCCTCATATAACATTGCATTTGTATGAAAGACGTTTTACACAGCCCACAAACATAGATTTATCATAAATAAGTGAATAAGTGCTGGGACATTATTCAGATGAAACCCTGTTGGATATGATTACAGTTGAATGTATTTTAGCCATGTTCCATTTGAATGTCCCCTATATTTAACAAAAAAGTACAGTAACCCAGTGAGGAACTAAGCCAGCAGCTTTGTTTCATAATCGTTATAGCTTTAGTAATTATTATAGCCAAAGAAATAAAAATATAGGAAATACCTCAGTAAAATTTTGCATAGGAGAAAGCCCACAGTCGTCAAATATTGCCAGCAAATTCACTACAGTAAAAAAAAAAAAAAAATCTTGTAGTTTTCACTCAAAATGCAACAAGGGAATGCTCACATTATTTTTATTGGATGGAAATGGTGTTTACAAAGTTATTTATGAAGAATGATAGTAACATTAGTTAGTTGCTACGTAAACCAATGGTGGCCAACATTTCTTCCCAGCCGTGTCACTTGCTGTCTAGCAATGTGGTATGCCATACTTTTATGCAAAGGTGGTTCTCAGCATCATCAGCAACCTCCAGATGAAAACACAAACGTCAAAAATGTTTAATAAACAAATTGTTGCATACAGTTAATGTGATTTTAAATTTATTCCACATTTAGTTGCAATTTAGAGCACACCAACAAAAAGAAACTGTTCAAATGTCCATCAGTTCAGTCTCAAGTAGTACTTGTTTTTCATGAAATTATGGTGGAAAATGACTGCTTGCAGATGTAGGTGGTCCCAAATTGGCAGACATATTTAGGTGCATGGTCATGCAAACATGGAAAAGCGTTCCTTGGTACATATATCCAAAATGTTTTCAAATCTGGATTTTTAGGAGAGATGCAGAGATTTTTTGTATTTCTTGTGCAGCTCACAATAATTTAAATTTCAAAAATTTCTATTTGCATGTTTGTGGAATAATGACATACTGTTTTCTGACATTCCAAATAGACTGATGAAGAGAGCAATACTGATTCCATCTTCCTTTGAAGTCATCAAAATGGTATTGAATAATTTGATTAAGATGTGGCTACTTGCTATTTCCCAAAAACTGGCATTTTTCAACATCTGCACCCTCATGTGGCATTTTTCTCAAGTGATGGAATTGTTCAAAGTTCTGTAGAGAGAATTTATTGTAGAAAAAATTAAGCTTGTCTTTGAAGGATCTTATTGAATTGAAGAGCATTGGCAAAAGGAAATCCTTCCCTTGTAACTGCACATTGAGGGCAATGAGCTGGCTGGTGATATCAGCGAGAAAGTGCAAGGTCACAGCCAGTTGTAGTTCTTTAAAAGCTCTCACTCCTGAGGGTGTCTTTTTCTTCCAAAAATGTGAGAACTTTTTCTTTAAACTCCAAAATCTTTCGACACATTTTTTTTTCTCGATGACCAGCAAATGCTACAATGCAGAAACATTTCTCCTGCAGAGGCTATGAAATTCTCAGCAATTCAGTTTCTGTGCATGAATTCTGTCGATACAGTGAACCACAGGGTTGAGTACACACAAAACCTTCAGGTCCTTGGCACAAAGCAACAACTCTTGATAAATAATATGATGAAACGAATAACTTTCTTTCCAGAAATTTCTCCAATGAAGCTGCTCAGCCAGAATTCTTCCCTATCATTGCAGGTGCCAAATGCTTTAGTATCTTCACCACTCTAACTCACTTTCTTCAGTACAATTTTTTACTTTTTCAAAGATGTCTGTTAGTTGGCACAAACCCAGAAGCTCTTTGACAATATCAAAATTGTCATTGGTGGATCTTGTCAAAAGATTAAGCTGCCCAGTATCAGTGGAGATGAAAATTGTATTCATGGATGCTGCTAGCTTAATTTGTTTGCTCACATCAGTGGATGTCTCTTCAGTTTGCCCCATTACAGTATTTCAGGAGATTGACAGGTGTTCATTAGCCAGTCTGAATCTTGCTATCACCTGTGCATAGCGAACATCACCAAACCGTGACAATTTCTCTCCCATGTTGGAACAGCTGCTTTTTAACCCTAACAGCAAAAAAATTACCTGGGATACCTGACCTCCCCACACTGTTTGTTTATATCTTCCAGTGAAAAGTAATCGTTGCCTTGAAAGGTTATTTTTATTTCATGTATAATTTTTTTGCTGTTGAAATCCAAATGTATCTGCCTGAAATGTCTTTCTAAACTAAATTTTAGCTGCCGGCACCAAGGCTCCATTGACTAAACAAGCAGGTCGTGAAGCTTTTCACTGCTCCTCCCAGGCTGGATTGAATTCTCACAGGGAAATGTCTTCAGGGTAGTTCCTTTTAGATGAAAAGGCTTTGGTTTACTGAGCAACGTATTCTTCAAGATTGAGTTTCAGATACGGTCTGCAGTAAAATTAAATTAAAAAAGTGGCTGTCAATTATGATATATCGTTAATGGTGATATCAAGACAGAATGTAGATCTCAGAAAATAACCAGAGCTGTTATTATTATTATTGTTGTTATTACAAGATTACAGTACTATATGAGAGGATAATGTAAAGTAGGGTACAGATATAATCAACATGTTAACCCGCATACCAAAAGCACAATATTGTACTTATCTCTAACAATTTTCAACAGCAGCAGTGTTCATAGGGTATATTGGCACAAGATGTTGCAAGTTGGACAAAGTTGGCAGGTGAGGTGTGAGATTGGATATTTTGACAAAGATTGAGTTCTTCATGGTAGGTGGGTGGGTTTGCACCAATCTTTAGTCTTGACTTGATTGTGGGTAGCCTGAAGTTGGCAATGGACTGTTTGGTTCTCTCTTTTTTGGGCAACCTTTTTCTTCATGCATGTCATTCTCTCTTTTGTATCACTGAGGAAGGCTCACACCTGCAAAGTCTAAGACTACAAGAACAAAGCTGCTCTTTTTTGCTACCTGGTTGAAGAACTATAGGCTAGATAGATAATTAGATTTCATATTTTGTTGATTGTTATATAATGAAGTTTAATGGTTTTGTGTGTCATGCCACTCATAACTGGGTTGGCCACCAATGACAACCCTCTCAAAACATTAGCTTTTAGGAATATTTGTTATTTAGCTATAATAGTAAACAGTGATCTGATTCACATGTTCTCTCAAATGTTGTTTAGTTGTAGTAAATAGTGGTTTAATTATGATGTTCTTCTCATTAAATTTATTAACAAGCAAAAAAAAAAGTGTGTGTAATGAAGGACATAGTTTTGGATGCACCAAAAACAATTCAACAAGTATAAAGTTACTTTGATGAAGAAAATCTTGTTACAAAAGTTCAAACAGAAACATTTCATTTATGTGTGTGTTTTTTATACATATGCACTAATAAATTGATTTATGCATAAAATATGGCATATTTCAGTGATAATCCAATTTCCACACACGCGTGCTTATTTATATTTTTTTTTTATGGTGTATGACCAGATCAATATTTGAGCGCAGTGAAATTGTTGGTAAGAAAGGTTAATTGAGTAGGTGCTGTTTTTACACAGTTAACTCCCTTGACAAGACTTTAATATTGAAAACTGAACTATTACTGGAGTGAATTGTCACTTGAGACTGATTATTTAGACAATTTTTTTTTTTTACAAAATTTATTTGCTTTCTCCTATTTTAAAAATGTATAAGTTTTAAGAATATGCATGTTTATAATCTTGTTTTTGAGGGTGGTAGGTGGAAAAGCAATATATGAAAATTATATGGGCTTATGTTCAGCTGTTGATAAAAGGAAAACTTTCCCCAGTCTGTTACTGTTTCTGGACTCTTCATCTTTCACAAAGATATATACGGATTCAATGAAAACTATTATGAATCAGTTATCTTATTAATCTTAAAGGGATTCTGACATCCACAGTTTTAACATATACTATTGTATTTATAATTCAGCTTTAAGCTAAAATTGCCAGCCACAAATTTTCAACTATATATATATAAGTATTTTCATATTAACTTTTTTGAGATTGCATCAGTGTGATTTTTCCAGCTCATTTAATGAAATTGGAACCTATATAGTAGCTCTATCTTGTATAACTCACATACCTGAAGTTGCTTGTTCTTCTGGACAGGAGAGATATGGTCCTGGCCACACCCATTTAAAAAACATCGAATGTTTAAATTGACTAAAATAATTTTGTATTAAATAAATTAGGTGTTATTAGAATTTAAAATTTGTAGTTATGGAATGAAGTCTGTTTATTAACAGACTACCACTCCTTTTAAAACATCTACAAATTTAATCAGAACAAAGGTAATTTTAACTCTTAAAGTACACTGCCTTATTCATAATAAAATTGGATTCTTCAAAACAATGGTAATGTTTATTGTAATGTGGTTTAGAGTACATGTATAAAATAAAAGAAAATATAGTATTTGACAAGGTCACAGCTTAACACAGTTATGGAATTAACTAGGTTCTCAATCATCGCCTGAATCAGATAGTGTTGCATACCCACATTAATGGAAAAATAGACAAGTTGATTGGATTTCTCAACAATCGATCTTATATATACTCTAATGGTGTTTGTTGTTGTTGTTGTTCAAAGTGTTTGTACTACTGTACAGCCTTTCTGCAGGATATCTTCCAAAATGAGTGGCAAGAGATTATTTTTGAAGAAAGAAATGCAAGCTGATGAATTAGAATTTTCCATGATGAATGCATGTTGATCATGCCAGCATATTAAATTTCCTTCCCAAAAGCCACTATATTTAGCTTTTGACTGTGAACATGCCAACCAAAGGGTATTCCTTTTAGATTTCTGTGCTAAGATGTGCCACAGGAAGGAAACTGTTGGAATCTAGACTCATCGGAGAAGAGAATAAACCTACTACCAGTACCAAGACTTACTCATAATCTGCTCGGCCAATTCCTTTCTGTGTTGTACATTGGCTCTGATGAACAATAATTGGCATTATTGTTTGGGTCGACTCTGAAGATCTGTAGCCTGCTCTAGACTATGCTTTCAATGGTTAACTTCATGTGTTGGTTGACCATAAGTTGTTTTGTAGGCCAGTACTGTGCAGTGGTAGCATGTATCTGGTAAAGCTGCACAATGTCTCTTGTGTATGACTTTTCGGTAGTCCAGAGTTTTTCTCAGACCACTCATCTACATACAACCTCATGTAGATGGCGAAAACAGCAGGAGCACCAGCTATTGTGAGCATGTTGTACTCCAAAAATAGTCTCGCTTATACTTTGATTCGACCTTTGCACCGAAGTCTCAAAGAATTGCGAGTGAAGTGGAAGTGTTTCATCGACTGACTTAGGAGGAAAAATTGACAACTGAGAAAGGAGCTAGATAAAAAAAAAAAAAATGACTACTGAACATTAATTTACATAATTATAAATCCATTTTTTGGAAAATGGCGAACAGTAAAGATGGAGGTCATGTGCTGTTTTAAAGTTTACCATTTGGTGACCTGCTTTCAATCATGGTGATCCAGGAGAGGGCTAACGGCTGTCAAGCTTATCATGCAGTTTGGGCTCATCACCAGAATTGCTTGAGGAGGCCCAGCAGAGTTCTCTATGCTGAGGGACAAGTGTAGAGCTCCAATGGTGTTCGGGGGTTTGTTGGTGTGGGGGGGGGGCGCCCATCTTTAGCCAATTAAAAAAAAAAAAAAAAAATTCTAGGCTTATTTTCAGATGCGTCTTGGTTTGACTCTTTCTTCTTCTTCTTCTTCTGATTTTCGCTTACATAGAGTCTTACGCCGAGAAAGACTCCGGAAACATTTCTTCCACCACCACCACCACCACCACCCGCCATTATGCCGCGAATTTTTGGTTACCATCGTTACGTTCTGAGCCTCAGAAGTGTTTCGCTTGCATATAAGAGAAGAACTGAACTCGTCGTCGTCAAAGTTGTTCGCTTCTCGTTTTTGCGTGTGGAGGCAGAAAGTACCAGAGGATTTTAGAAACCTTTAAGCTTAGTAGGTTGTGGTGGTGGTGATGGTGGGGAGGGCAGCATAACCCGAACCATAATTTAACCAAAAAAAAAAAAAAAAAAAAAAAAGCTTTGGTTGGTTGAGGGGGGGGGGAGAGAGAGAGAGGAGGGGGGGGTTAAAAAATCTGTTTAATTAATTTTCCTTAACGGTAACTTAGTCTCGGGGCCCCCACCACCACCACTATCTGGAGGATACCATCTTGTTCCATATAATTATTATGAGAGTGATGTCCCCTGAACTAAGGCGGGAATGTTGTCGTCTATGATCGCCACCGCGATGCGTATTTACCCCGCGCATTAGGCTTCGGAATCAGCCTCAGGTAAAAAAAAAAAATCCATGGGGCCGGGGCCCCGGGAGGGGTTTCTTTTTTTAAAAAAATTTTTTTTTTTTTTTCACGGCGAGGGTTCGGCAAAATCTGGGGGGGGGGGGTCCGCCGTCGTCGTCCCCCCCGCCGCCGTCTGTGACAGCCGTTCGTACGGAGTGAGTGGATACGACAACCGGAAGTCAGCAGAGCCCAGGCGGCCACAATGGTGCACAGAGGCTGGAGTGGAAGTGCATGGAAAATGTGTGTCAAACTCCCGGGCAGCGCCTAGGCCCGGCCACACGCCCGAAAACGGGCATGTCTCTCGTTCAAGGTACCCCCCCCCCACCACCCCCACCCTTTTTTTTATTGTTATGAATTTCCTTTCGGCTTATCCCGCTCCCGAGCCGGCCACCCTAACCCTCCCTTCTCCTGTGTGTGTGTATAGGCGTCCGGAGGAGGCATAGATCTGGCCTCCAGCCACCATGGTGCTGCTTCCCCTCTCTCTCTCTCTCTATATCCACGTCTGGAATCGCCCCGCCGGCCCTAGGGACCGGCCGGGTTCGAACTAACTCGGAGCAATGCTTGCCCCCCCCCCCGTCCGAGTCGGAAGCACTCGGCGAAAACGACCCCCCCCACACACCCCCTTTTTTTAAAAATTTTTTGTAAACAAAAAAAGAAGGAGAAGGGTTAGGGTTGTTATTACTACTATTAATCAACGAATCCCTCTTCCCCCCCCTTAAATCTGACGGCTAAGCTTTCCCCGTGTACACGGATTGCCCCCTTTATAGCTAATTTTAAAAAAAAAAAGAAGAGAGGGGAAGGGGGTCTGAAGTTCGTGGACTGGTTGAATGTGAATTCTATAATGAATGTTGATGATGATGCCGTGTAGTTGCCGTTATCGGTATTCTCTCTCTCTCTATATATATATAGCTGCTCAGCTTAGCTGTGATTAATTATTCCCAACTGTCTTTCTTACCAGTTGGTAAGGCGAGAATTTGGCTGTGTAGATGTACACACACACCACACACACACACACAGCTTTTCTCTTGTAATTGTAAATAACCCCTTAATTAATTAATACTATTATCAGACACTTCAGCCCCCCCTTCCGTTGACAACTTCTCTGTAACGTTCACTATAGATGCTCAAACGTATTATCATCAAAATGGGGAATATGTTTATAGAACATTTCTTGGATGGTGAATTAAGTATAGTTTTTTTTTGTTCTTTAACCTTATTATTGGTAAACAGGATAACTGAAAATTGCAGATTGATGCATATGTGATCGCGATTAAGATAAATCAGTTTAAGTTCAGACTTCAGTAAGAAGATAGTTATATTTTGTTAGTAGATTTTAAACATTTCTAATGTTGTTATTTAAATTTAGCTTCTTATATAAATGGTCTTTAAAAGTCTTTATTTAGATTAATTTATTAGGAAATAATCATATATTTTCTATTTATTCTAGAGCACACACACACACATTGTGGTGTTAATGACATTTGCATTCATGACCCACATTTAATGTCTTTACGTTCAAAAGCTGAGGATGAACAACAACATTTTCTTTTTTTGGTTTGTTTTGTTGGAGATGTTGAGTTCGAATGGTGTGCCAATGCACTTTTTGTCATGGTAGCAGTTTCAGTTTGGTCTGGACACTGACTGGGGTCTAAACCAGTGATGCAATATCTTTTCTCCACTCACCTGTCTGTGTAAGTTTTTTTCCATGCATAGACCTGCATTAGGGTTGGCTGAAGTTGGAGTGCATTGCATACATTACTGCAGTCCATTAAGTTGAAGTCAAACAAGCCTCCTTCCACCTGGCTAGTGGCTGTTTTCCTATCAGGGCAATGCTACCACAGGGTAAGATGATGACATTTAATGTTTCTATGTACTCACTATTGTTTTCAACCAACTGTGTTTTTCAGGAGGCGATTTTTTTTTTTGTTTATTCTAATCAGAAGAGCCACCAGGACACAATGCTTATCACTGAATTCTAAGATATGTGTTTAGCATGCTTGCAGAACATGCTTTAGTCAGATATTTGTTGTAAGGTTCTCATGTGGGTTGGAGAAATGTTGGTTAGTTTGGTGTGCAGAAAGATGTAGATATGTATCACCTTTTATTTTATTTAACACTGAATAAACAGGTTACCCTTTTGGCTTTATTTCCAATGATATATATATATTTTTAATTCAAATTCCTGGCTCTACTTTCAATTTTGAAAATTACTTTTCTGAGTTCAGCAAGAATATATTTGTGGGATTTTCAGAAGGGAAAGAATTGTACATCTTACCTAAATCTTGCCAAATATCAAAGAAGAAGAATGCTTAATAGGTGTGTTCTTGTTGGGCGGGGAATCAAAACCATTTTTGATAAAAAGTATTCATAACATATTATGCCTTGGCTAGAAAAAGTAGCGTCTTTTCAAATAAGTATGTTGTTGCATTTTAAAAGATAATATATCTGGAAGAAAGCTTGTTTTTTTTGTTTCCTTTTAAATGTTTTTAAAAAATTTCCTAATGCATGTCCCTGAACCCACCCAAAATTGTTAGTTTTCTTTTTTTTTTAGTTTCAGTTCTGCGACTCAGTAGCTACAAGTTGTATCCATTTGGTCTATATCTGCAGTTCTACACATTTCTGTGCAGTCAGGTGATATACATTTTTAATTGCAAAGGGATGGCAATTCTGGTTGAGTCAGCAGGTTGACCATACTTGAACATAGGTACGATAGTTTTCAGCCTGGAAAACCTATGAAGACACCCATGCCAATGAGCTGGTTCAAGAGGGAGAGAACCCATGTCACTAGATGCAGCCCCTACACTACAGAAACCAGTGATAGGCATATATTTTACCACTTTGAAATTTTAGCTAGCACTTAGCTGATTTTGTGACAATACGCCAAGGATAGCTGATTAATCCATGGAAGACCAGCTTGGTTTGGCATCATACCTTCCTGGTAATGAGGTTTCATCTTTCTCCTCTTTAGCAGTTGGCCTTGTAGGTTTTCACTTACATAAAAATTGAAAAGTATTAAGCTTTTCCTGCTAAGATGGAAGCGTTGAGCCGCTTGTGCTGCAGGATTGGCAATGATTCCTAGTGGCGCTAGGGTGGTCTCCCTTGTAGACACAGGTAAAACAACAACATTTATCATTTTTGCGCACCTTTACTATTGATACATCTGGCCATTTTATCGATTTATGAAATACAAACCTAAAATTTTTTTTTTTATGCAAACTATTAAATTATTGGAAGTGTATTTTCTCCTTTGACATTTTTTTATACAGATATTTCAAAGAATTTTCTCATCTGTCATTTATGAAAATTTGTAGCTGAATTCTAATTGTTACAATTTACTATTGCATCTTATAATTTGTGGGTTCGTGCCCGCAGAGTTTCTCCGTCATCAGTTTGAATAAATGCATTTTGGTGATCACTAACTATGCTGGATTCATCTTTAACATGTTTTGGCATTCTAAATTACATATTATTTATGTTTGTTTATTCTTTCTCCAATATTTATTTTTACTTAGAAAGTTAAAAGGGAGATTGTTGAATTTAACTAAAAAAAAATAGTGTTGTTGTCAGTTCTGGTTGCTTCAGTTTTTGTTTGTTTTTTTTTGTCATGAAAGTACTACACCTGTACACCACTTAATGGCCGTGAAATGGTCTCTGATGACTAATAGTTGTTTATCTTGCTGATCCAGTAGCCCGAGATGCGTTAACCTTAAAACATTGGTGAAATTTGTCTACCTGTACATGGATGGAGAAATTGAAACTATAGATAGGATGTGTTATTTTAAGGTGAGATTTTGTTATCGGTTCGTTCTTGTGTGAAAGATAGATACTATGAGTAAGCTGTCAATATCAGGTTAAAGATATGAATCGCTGCAGACTTGTGCTTTTATTTGGTGGTTAGAGTGGAAATCTGGAGCTAGGAGGGCAGTATCTAATGTAATGTCATGCAAGCAGCTGATGTTGGGCCATTGACAGAAGTATGACTTGGAAGATTATAATCCAAGAGGTTGTATGTATGCCATCTGCCCTAATCAAATTGCCAGATTTTCCCCTTTCCATCCCTGCAAGCTTTTTTTGTTTGGTTGCATGTGCAGACCCATTGTGTGTAGTCGTATTTATGTGATCAATAGTAGTTCCAATCTATTTTCTTATTTTCTTGTTCTTCTATACTGCTTTTCTCCACACCCCTAGGCTTTCCTTAGCAATTTTCTTAGCTTAACATTCCTCATGTGCCCACTAAAGCTAAAATCCTGTACTCTTTTCACATGGATCAGATATTTATTTTATTGCATACAGATTTGATCCAAAAATGAAGATGCACATTGTTGAGAGTGTAAGTCCATGCTTAACTGTTAGCTCCCCTCCTCCTTCCTTGCACATTGTAACAATAACCAAAGAGATTAGAAAATTCTGAAATAACATCCATTCTAACTTTTTTTAAACTTAGACATCCACCCATGTTTTAGTGCTTATTTTTGTTTTTTTCTTTCAATTATTCAAATGATTCATGATGTTATCAAATTTACTTCTGTTTAAATATCTGCAAAAGTTCCTTCACTCACAGTAATTAAGTACCTGTTATTCCTAAAAGTATGCATTATTTGGGTGTCTATGTAAAGGTTCATCAGGACCAGCTGTAACAAATGTTGGTTTCTCCTTTTTGTAGCCAAGTACTTTCATTTAGCAAGATTAGGGAATAGGGAAGCATCTTTTCAGTTGTCATTGAGGAGTTGAATGCATAAGACAGGTCTGTAATTGTGCAACACGTCTTAGCAAGATTCTGCTTCATAAGCAACTTTAACATTATGTACTTTTATGACAGTTTTCAAAAAGCCAATGTATAATTTAAAATGTCGTCATGGTGAATTAGCTAAAGGTAATTTTTTAACTCGAATATATTTAAAAGATGTAATTAGTGAGCTAGCTTGATTTGAATTTGGTAATTTTAAAAATCATCATATATTTTTTTGCTTTCTTAATATTTTGTGTGAAAAAATGTACTTTATTATTTTTCTTGAAAAGTTTCTTATTTAAATGAAACATTTTTCTAGGCTTGGTAAGACATTAAGAGAGAAACCATAATATTAGGTCATCTTTTGTAATTTGTGAATAGCTGTTTTTGGTTACATGCAAATGCCTGAGTTTGTTTATAGCATATAGAATTCTGCTCACAGCAACCATTTCTGGGTAGCCAGCAGTGTAACCCTGTATTGAGGAACATTTGAGAAGACCAGACAATCTAGTAACAATAATGAATTGTAGGCAGGTGGTTAAATCAATGAGAAGTAGCTTAAAAGCATAATTTCGGTAATACCTGTGCAGAACACACGTGTTAGCAAACACACCGAGTTGTCTTCCTAAATATTGCATGTAAATAAGAATTATTTTTGAATACCTGAATTATTTAGTGTTACCATAATTTCACACTTACAGTCCATTAACAGTATGTACACTTTATACTTAAGAAAGAAAAAAATGATCTAGGTAGGGTAGAACAGAGCTGGGCAGTATGATTGCTTGCATTCAAGTTTTTAAAAGAAAAACAAAAAATTATGAAATCACAAGAGTTGAGAATTAAAGAAAAATATGATTTCCTTTTGGCAGTTTTGCTAATACTATCTATTGTTGTATAGCTTAGCTTGTCAGTTTTTAGTCAACATCAGAACTTGAAAAGTAACTGATGCCAAAACTCCATGGATCGAGGAATGTGGCTTAAAGAAGAGAGAGATTATTTAATTAACACACGCACATCCTAAGAATTTGATATTTTTAAATTAGAGTATGTATATATAATTCATTACCTCATTTTATACAGAGCTGCTGCTCATTTTCAATTTTGCAGTAGTTGATCAGCCACTTGTTTGCCTAACAAACTACATGCATCATTGTTTTGTTTTTTTTTTTAAGTCTATAACAACTAAATAACAAACAAAAGTTGAGAAATAATGGGATTTTTAATACTTAGAATCTTCCCTGAATGACAGTGCATAATCTGTTTTAATTTTTGTTTGATGATTAAAATATTATTTAAAAAATTAAATGTTAAATAATTTTAGTACATATTTATTTTGTTAAATTTACATTTGCAGTTAATAAAGATTCACTACCAGTTCTTTATGAGAGAGAAATATTTCAAAATTTTATATTTTTTTTTAAATTTTTCGTACACTGATGCCTAAAAGGGAGGCGACTCTGAGAAGGGCTTGCCATGTTGGCTTGGGAAGAATCCTGTTTTGTGTGGGAGGAAACCAGAGTGCCCAAAAGAAACCCAAACAACCAGCTGGTGAAAAAGAGCGAGAAGAAACCATACCAGGCAGGTACGATAACAAACTGAGCAGTTCCCTTGTAGGAATCAAACTTTGGCTCTCAACCTTAGCTATCCAGTAGTCTGCAACTGTACTTCTCAAGGTATAATATTAAAGGATTAATTAGATTTTTTTTTTCTTTGAATACATATTCATTAATTTTGTTTCAGTTTGATTTTTTTAAATCTACTGTAGAACATTTTCTAAGTTGGTACATTTAATAACCTATCTTGGCCAGGTGTGGCTATAACTTCCCTTTGTTTATACCTAAGATTTTGTGTATAATATATTGGATAACACAGCAGATACTTCATTTGTGCTCTTATTATATATGTGAAATAGCCAAAGGGAAGAAAATTAGACTAAGGAAGTGCTATATAGAGGACAACATCAGGCACACACAAGTAGGGTGCCTTGCAGATTGTAATATTGATAGAGAAGACAGGTGTGCATGTCCTTTTCCATTTGCATAACCACCTGTGCAGTCCACTAGTGATGTCTGTGCTGTGGCTAGATCTGGCTTAGTACCAAAATCATTTGCTAAAGGGGAGACACAAATAGTTTAAAAAATGACCATGCAACCAGACTACTAGGCTGGAGTCCAGCTAGCACTCTACCAAATAAACTGCATTTTTGAAAACTAGGTGGCTCTTATGGTAACAGGTTGACTTAAATCCAGTGATCCTCATTTGATTCTTGGCTCAATCTAAGGGGGGAAAAAAATACAATTTTCTTGGTGTTCCTGGTGATAATCACCATAATTCAGAGAGGTATTGTTCATCAGGGATAGGCGTGACATGTGCCTCTACCAACTGTGGATTGAGCCTCAGCTTTCAATGTAGGTTCGGTTTTTCAACCACTTAAAATTCATTTCTCTTATATTCCTATATGTAACATTAATCAATATTAGGAAACATCTATGCTAAATGTGTGGTTGGTATGCAATCTATATGTGTATATCCAAAACCTGCCTAAACATTGAAAAAGAAAAACTGCTACATTTTGTGGGCACTCTTAGTGAAGATATGAATAATTTTTGTGTTTTGGAAACCCGTAGCATTTTTGTTCAATACTGATTTAGTATTTAAAAAAATGAATTAGCATGCCATTGTTTGGTATTTCCTAGTTAGAATAGACAAATAGGTATTCCACATACTCTCTGTAATCTAAAGGGAGTGGACCAGGTAACAAAGATTTGACTAGTTTTCTTGGTGAGGCCTCACTGACAAAAGAAATATGCGAAATCTCTTCTCAGTTTGTATAGTACACTGAGAAATGTAAGAATCCTGGTGTTTCTTCCAACGGTGTGCATAGTTCATTATCTAAAGGGGCAAACTTAACTATCTGATGTGTAGGGTTGAGAGGATACATGACACCTGCTGACAGTCACTGCATGCAGGTGATCAATTTGAGGAATTGGTTTGTGCTGGAATGCAGACTACAAGCATTGGTCTGGAGAGTCAGGTTTCTGTCTGGAAACTTCTGTTAATATGTTGAAATGCTGGACTTAACAGAAGAATTTTATACCCAGATAGATTTCCCTCCAGATGGTTGGTTTAAATAAACATCAAATTTGTATTCACTGCTGAGTATGGGAAGCGCACTCTTGCTACTTGTCTAGTGCTTGCAGTAAAAGACTGAGGGGATAAAGTAACAGTGTGTGGCTTTTCTAGAAATGTAGCTGATGACTTGGTCAAAACTGATGGCACTTTATGAAAAAACAAAAACAACAATTCTTGCAGCAGCCAATAACTTTTTGAAGCAAAACAGAAATGAAAGCTAAAGTAAATAAATCTGATGAATCAAAAGTTTATGGTTTCTGCGCTTAACTGATTGAACGTATCTATTAACATTATTAAGATTTTAACCATATCTGTTTTAGTTATTGTTACTGTTTTTCTAATTTAAGGTGTGCTTCCATTTTGTGCTGAGTCACTTAACCAGTTGTATTTAGTACAGGCTCATTTAAAAACTTTTTCTGGCAGAAAAGGAATAATGCAAACTGTTAATCAAGGGATGGGTTTCTGCCTCATCACTGGATGGAAATCTCTAATTATTATGGCTGGCTGGCTTGGATTATACTTTTTTTTTAAAAAAAAATTGGTATTATTATTAATATGTAGGTTATTTGATTTTGTTTCTTTACTTTTAGAGAGGATGTGGCTCTGAATAGCACTGTTAACATTGCAATAGTTTTTTCTTTGTCTGCTATCACTTTTTGTAGTATTTTGTCTGTGTAGCTGTCTGAATATGGAAGCCAGGAGTCTTCTCTTGATGGTCTTAATTGAGATGCCGGTGAATCTAATTACAGCTGGCTTTGTGCTTGGTTTTGTCACATTCTACTACATGCTGGGGCAGACATTTCTAACTTTAATCACTGGATGGAGTAGCTGTGCTGATGAGATGGCACATTGTATTTCAGTGAATTTTTTTTTTTTAGGGTTATTCTCAGCTATCTTTCAGTTGGCATTCATTCACCTGTGTATTTCATATTACTGTTACAATCTGGAAGCTGATACCTGTTGGTGGAGTTGCAGTTATTGGCTACATTGATTTGATGATGATTGCAAGTTGAGGTCTTTTGCAAGATGCACTTCACGACACATTCAACAATTTTGATTGATCGTTATTTTAATCATTGTAAAAGGATATTTTTTTCATATAGCAAACTAAGAAAATAGTTTTCTAAATGTCACTGTAACTGTTTATGATATCATATGCTGGCATTTGTGATGAGAATTGATTTTCCAGTAATTCTACTGTGTGTCATTTATTGCCTTGTTTTACATAGGTTCTTTAAGTCGATGCCATGAACAACAACAGTCTTTGAGATATGCAAAAATATGTATCTGAATCAATAGCAGCCTATTGTCATGGTGGCAATCAATTTTCAATTGGCCAGGCTATAATAGTAAAATATTCTGGCAGATATTTCACTTAGCCTGTGACACCTGGCACAGGATAAGAGTTGAAGAGGGAAATGCCACAGCAACAGCATTTCTTTTACTGCTAACTCTTGAAAATGTTAGAATAAAATCCAATAATGGCAATTGACTAACCATTAGTGTGCAGAATGTTTCAGTTTATAAATTGTTTCCCACCAGATTAGTCTACCATTTCCCTTCTGTATAAGGTTGCTGATAGTTGTATATAAATGGAGATCTATTGTTAACTGGCTTTGAGATTGTTCTCATGGTAAACTACAACAAAGGAACTTTGCATGTTGAGTATGCTATGAAATGATGGATGGGTTTTTGATTGGCCTGTTATCGACCTGGAAAAAAGAAACAAACTAATCAGATCTTGTAATAGACTGGATTAGGACACTAAGCCTTTGTGTCCATGGCTGACATTTCTATCCTTGCAGAAATCTTAGAGTCAAAAGGAATTTCAGCCATGGAATAATTTAATTGGAGGATTTTTGCTCTTGTAATATTGTGGTATTAAGTAACTGGAACACCTTGTTCACTATCTGATCTCATGATCTGCTACTTTTTGTTTTTTATTCATCTGATTTTTGAAGTTTTGCCTTTTTCTTTTGTAGATCTGGATAAGTTGTTTTTTTGATGACTTGTTTTCTGAAATTATAAAAATTTTAGAACAAAGAGGATTTTGCTTGCTTGAGCATGGTGAATAACTTCAGTATTGTAAATGTCAAAATGCTGGTCCAAGCATCAAATTTTTGCTTACTACCATCATTTAGAATTTTAAAAAATTGTTCTGGCATATTTCTAAGAATTATTTCAGTACTATCTTCATAGATTTGTGAATTTGGATTAATATTATTGATGTACTAAATATACTGTTTTTTTGCTTTTAGTTTTGTGATCAACCTAAAGTGTTTGTTTCTACAAGTTTAACTTTATATATAGTTTTGCCAACTAGCACTGTTATCATGCAAATTTTCTGGAATTAGCATTGTTTACTTTTAATTGTTTCAAAATTATCTATCTTCATTAAGTTGTGTATGAGAAATATAGGTAAACTAACATCACAGCAGAAAGTGTTTTAAGCGATGTAAAAATTACCCCAATGGTTTTGGATTTCCTTAAGTTTAGGGTTGATCCTGAAATGATGATTGCAAAGATTCTCACTTCATGCTTTGTCCTCAGATCGCATGAAGATTCACATGAACTTAACATTTTAGGAAACCACTCTTCTGAGACATTGTTCTAGTGAATTTCAATCTACTAGCAGTTAAAGTTTACTTGTCAGTATAATCAATCTTATCTTTCTGTTTTTAAATATTTGAGGTAAGACTATAGAAACCATGATGTGAATGTAATTCAGTTTTATTTAGAGATGATGAAATAATTCAAACTTGTGGTACCATACCTAAACACTGTTTGCTAGAGGTTGATTGTGTGTTGTTTTGTCGTCATCGGCTACTAACCAGGACACATACTTACAGGGCTACAAAAATGTAGATGACGCTTGTCTTTTATGATAACCATCGATGACATCAATAATGAAAACCACAACCAGGTTAATGAGGAATTCTTCTAAAACCTGCACAGTTGGACCATTATATTATCTTGAAAATTAAGGACAACCAAACGATTTTGAAAAGTGATTTACTTTTGATTTATGATCTCAAAACAATGAGGAAAACATGAATTTCTAATTTTAAGGAATGAGCGAGTGATGACAATGTGTGACAAGTGGAAGTGACATGCCCATGCCATGAAAAAAAATATAAGAACACAGGAAGAGAATACAAATAGGAGTGAAACAAAAGAAGTGAAAATTTTACTATTAGATAGGGGAAGTGACTTGCAGCATAAAGACCTGTTGGACCTGATCCAACCTTTGATACAGACAGTTGAAAGTTGCTTGCACAGACTTAATCTGTACCAGTGCAACTTTGGGTTCACCCCTTAGCCTTTCAAACTTCCTGGCCTTCTCTCTTCAGCAGGTAGCTTGGAGTAACTACAGGACTTTAAGGGATGGCAAATCTACTCCAACCAAAATTATTTGCAGATGTGGAAGGCTTCACTTACATTAAAAAAAAAAAAAAAAATACCTAATCAGGAACTCCATTGTGGGTGACAGAAAGTAATTTTCGGATACTTGGTTATTTAACCAAGCTTCAGGCTGCCTAGAAGGCAAAAGAATTGACTTAACCTCTCTCTCGTGATCCTATTTTAGCTGGAAACTAGAAAATTTTGCTGGCTACCAAATTTTAAAAAAAAAGTTTTAGAGTGCTGTATATAAACTATTATTTTAAATTACTTTAAGGGGCAGAAAGTCTGACTTACGTGCAGCCCCTCTGCCCAACCCTGCGGCTAGAGATGGGTTAAGTTTGTTAAGGAAGTGAACATGAAACAACTACTCGTCTCCCTGGTATGGCTCTGAGCTATGGACCTTGATTTCTGTTTGCTAGATGTCTGGTATGTATATTATCGTAACAAGTATTGTTGGTACAAAGTATTTCAAAAGCAAATTGGAAAGTATGAGAAAGAACATTTCTGCAAATTTTATACTAGGTATTCAAGAAGGCTTCAAGCAAGAGAGCAACTTAAAAGACATCTAAATGACGAACTTAAGGTTTTTGTGTATTCATGGTGGCAGCAAGAGAAAGAAAGAGATCATCATTGTGAGTATACATTTCTCAACCTTGAAATGCTAAGTTAAGTTTCTTTTTTATCAAAGCTCATTAAAGACTAACATACACAATATCAAGTGTTAGGCTTTTATATTAGTTTTAGTTACCATAAATGTATGTGCATTTTTGTCCAAAACTAAAAATACATAGAAAAGTTTAGGTCCAGTTCTTTATCTCTTGGTTTAGCCCTTTTTTAAAAAAATATATAAAGGTTTTACTATAGAATTGTTTGTGTCTTTATTTAAAAATGATTTTCAAAAATATTTTTTAAAGACTCTAGTTTCTTTTGTTGTGGAACTCTCTGATTTCTTAGAGATGTGCTATAGCTTTATTGATTGCATTTTCTATATTCCTGTCTTTTCTTTTTTTCCTTTGTCTTTCCTCAGATTTCCATTAACCCCTAGGAAACTCCTATTAGAAACAATATTTATATATATATATATATTTTTTTTTCCAGATCTGTACTTAGAGGAAATCCAAAGTTTTCTCAAATAAACTTGGCATGATTTGTCTTTATTTAAGTTATTGTTTTAAATCTCCAGTTATTTAATTAATGTTGTGTTTCGATTTAGCTAACTCAGTGATCAGTCTGGAGGAAATTGTGTTCTAGATATATTTGTGAAAGAATTCAGTTTGCATTAAACAAAGACTGTCAATAGCCGAATAAATAAAGCGAGGTTTAGTGGGTGGACTAACTTGACTAAAACAACGTGTTGGGAAGTATAAATCTGCTGTAAGCGACAGGGAGAAGTATAGGAATTAGTATAGAAGAGGGACAGCACCAGACTCTCAATTAAGAACTAATATTATTATGCCGCCTGAGGAAATAAATTAAAAACTCATTGGTTTTTACAAATGGATTCCCTCAGATTGATCCACAGTGTCCAACCATGCTTTAACCAGTTCATCTGTCAGACAGGCGAAAATCGTGAGAACGTGTTTTCTCTGCTTTGCTTGTTACCATGATTGAGAAGAAAATGTGTCCACTTATGAAAGCAGTGTTTGTTTTTGGGGCGTGGAGGCGTAGGCCTTGATAGTGAGAACTGGAATTGATTGGGAAATCAAAGGCCACCGAGTTGCAAGTCTAAATTTAAACCATGTTACAGCAAACCCTTCTCAAATAAGGAAAACTTGAGTGGAAAAAAGTTTGCTGCCGGAAAGAGATAGAGAAGGTAAACAGTAGACCTAGAACCTGTTTCAGCATGAACAATGCATAGAGAATTACCAAAAATAAGGTGTTGTAAACACATCTCTGCAGACAACAAGACCAGTGGCAATGCGTATTGTGTTCAGATCAGTGGCTCTTCACTGTTTTGTTACACAGATAGGCTCAGGGTTTTATAATAAGCCCATGGGGTTATGAAATCTTCCTGTATTCTTACTGTGCAAGTTGCCGGAGATGGGGGGGGGGTTGATTTGGGGAGCACTTTCTTATGGAGTGGATCCCATGGTCCTTGGATTTGTAAATCTGTTAGGTCAGTAATTTGGGCCCAACAGGCAATTATCTTTTCTGTCTCAGTGCCGCCATGTGATATTTAAACAGAGCTTGTAATTACAGTAGGGCCTGATTGTGTTTACATTAACCACGTGTAGTACTATACTATGGATGGAACAACTTCTAAAGTGGCTTCCAGTATTTAAAAAAAAATTTGATGGAATTATTTTTAAAAGTAAGCCCAGCTATTCAAAACATTAACAGAGAACACGAAGAATAAAGAAATGCCTCAAACAGTATCTTTAGCTATCTGTAACACACCAGTTTTTACTTTATATCATTTGGGACCTCAGCCCAGAGGTTGAACTGGCTGTATATTAATCAGATAATAGGGTTGAGGCAACATGGATTGTTGTTACAGTGAGTTACATTAATATGGCTCAACCTGTTCTCTGTAATAAAGATTTGAATGGTAGTGGGTTGAAAATGCACTCCATGTAGTTTACAGAGGTGTTAATGTTAGCAACATTGAATAAAGGGAAATAATCTGTTGGTTTTATATTTAAAATGTTTTACTAATTACTACATAGAAAATAAATAGTTTAGATTCTAAATAGTTTTTTAAAATTATAATGTATGAATGAATTTTTAAAATAATAAAATAACTAGAATAATAATTATTTATCCCTCTGTTAATACTTTCTGGCTAGACTTATTTATAGAAGTACTTGTCCATACCTTCATTGAAAACTACACTTGACTCCAAAAGTTAAGCAACGGATAAATAAAAAATATTTAAAGTTTTATACACCAAATGATCAACACAATCTCTTCGTGCAACACAGCTTTTATGAAACTATTGAACTGATCTTCAGACAATATTTCTATGCACTTGAAATTGTTTCCATTGCTGAAAAACCACACACCTGTTCACATTTGTCACCAGCTGAGTTTGGTTACCCATTTCTAATGTTGATCTTGAAAAAAATATACTAATAGACCTAATATAAGGCAGTTTTTGGTGTTCTTTTATGTCAAAGTTAATTTGCATATTTCTTTGATTAAAGTTATCACATGAAGTGAAATTTTGTGTTGCATGTTTGGTGAACTTTTGGAAACCAATGTATTTACCTATAAAAATGTTTGTAGGTTTTATATATACATACAAACAAGCACTGCCGGTTTTGTTGTGCTGTCAGTAACTTTATCAAATACATTTTTTTTTTTAAATATTTTCTTTAATTCACTGCAAGTTTATCAGTCTCTTCAGCTTTTCATGGTGTGGGACTTTGTTTGTTTTTTTTCTTAAAGTTAATAGATCTATGTTCAACTGGTTTCAGTGCCATGTCTTGGCACAGCAGGCCAAAGTGTTGGTTAAAAAAATTAATTAATTACACTATAGCAACCAACGAGTTACATGTTCAATAGCAGCTTGGGCTGCTTTGAACATTGCAAAGTATCTACTTATTCGCATCGATGTACCAAAAACTATTGTCCTACAGGAGTAAACATTGATAGGAAAAGACTTCCCAAAGATAGGGCATTTCCCATCTCCCTATTGGCTGTACATTAACTAATGAACCTAACTAAATCTCTGCTTTCTATGCATTATGCTAATCTTAAAATACAAAATCTAAACAGGAGATCACCTCTTTGTAAGAATTAAAAGACCCTTCATGTATTTCAATAACCACCTCAACTATTTTTACTAGCTATTAGGGAAAATGTAATTTAAATTCATGCTAATGATAACCTTTTTTTTTTTTTAATATCTTGTCTTTGTCAGTCATTTCTTTAGTCACTGAAACTTATCAAGATGATTAGAATGTATATACATATGTAGAATATTTTATGTCATATTTGGTTTTTTAATTAATGACAAATTTATCAGTAAAAAATGTATTCTTTTATAAGTGTTGCCATGTTAGAAATCTCTTAAACTCCAGTATCCTTTTAAATGCTGGGTTTAACAATCTCTCTCAAAAATTCTAAATTGGTGATAATGTTTTGTTTGCTTTTGGATTATGATAAGGTGTTTGTGTACTAATTTCCAAGCTTGTACCTGTAACTGTAGAAGTCATTATTTATATCCAGTCTTCATCTCTCTCCCACTCTGTCACCTGGAAATTAGGGAAGAAAGAGCAGATTTTTATTTCATGTATTTAGTGTGTGCGGGTGTGAATGAATGAAGTAGCTCTTTGTTACTGTAATGTTTTTAATTCCCACTCATGCTCTAATAAACATTCATTCCCCCACCTCAGCTGAAACAAAAACAACTTAGAAAGTGATCATTTGTCTGCATTTATAACTATCCATAATAAGCACCCACCCCATTTAGAAGTATTTTGGCACATAAATATTGTGTACTGAAGAATTAACTTTGTAGACATGATGACTCTTGATCATTGCATTTACAGGTATTAAACAAAAATCAGCCATCTCATTTAGAATCAGTTATAACCTCTTTCATGGTCCTTTTCATCAGTGTTAAACATTGATTATTCATATTTGCTTAATGTTTGTTGACACATCTCCCTTAGTAGTTACTATGTACCCCTGTAGTGTTCATAGGATATTATTAGATTGCCAACTATGCAAAATCTACAGCAATTAGTGAAGCAGCAATGAAACTTGGTGTGAACAGAACAGATTTGAATGGATACAACAAACTGATGAGAAAACTGATTATAAACCTACCCAAAACAAAGTGGCAGCCTGGGGATAAATGGAAACTGCAAGATACTGAAATAGATCAACAATTTTTGACTGGTTTTCCAAACATCATAATCATGTTGCATGAATCACAGGAAAACAGATGAAATGTGAAAGGCAGCTAATTTTTTATCTCTACTGGCCACAAATTTTCTTGCAAGTGCCAGATGGATGATTGCCATGCTGTCTCTGCAAGATAAAAAAAAAATTTATTTTGCCAAAAACTGCCTCAACACCAGGAGCACTGATAAATCATTAGACTGTGACTGTGCCACAGCTATTTTATTGCTGATATGGGAAACATGGATGAGACAGCTTTAGGAGGAAGCTATCTTAATTAAGACAATTGGGCATGAAAAAGACAAAGTATCCATCCATGTTGTTTTAAAGGGGAAATAATAACTATTTGCTGTGTCATTTGTAGGAATTTTGTCTAGAATGAGCCCACATGTCTGACTAAATGAAAGCATAGTTCTCTACTGGTTGTGAATTATGAGAGGTTGCCAGGCTTAACAAAATCTTTATTTGGATTTGTTTAGGGGCGTGACTGAGAAGAGAGAGCAAATGTACTCAGGGTGGATGCACTAGCTTATAGAACCAGCTAAGTATCTTGTAATCAGCCACTGTAGCAAAATGTCCAAGAGAACAAGAGTAATGGGACAATTAGATGGTAAGTGGGAAGCATGCATACATAAAGGCCAGGCACACAAGAAAGTTGGGGACACTGCCACCTGTGGTCAAGCATTCGTGACTGACTTATCTGATGCTTTATAAAGTATAGAAGATGACGTGTGCAACATGGATTCTGATTTGTGTCACAGGATTGCAATGTGTGGCACAGTGTGTGAAATGAATAGCTCTAACAACAATGCCACGAAGAAGTCTATAGTAATATTGAAAACTGACTCAGTGAAGTTAGATCCAGTAATGAAACTATGGATCCATGGGAAGTTTATCTATATCAGTTTGTCTTTTATTTTCATTATTTTTTCCTCTTCCAAGAGAGTGGTTTCAGAGAGAGAAAACTTTTCCTTTCAATAAGTCAATGACAAAACAACTAAGTAAAAAATTGTTTCCGTAATATTTTCTTTTCATTTTCATTCTTTCATTAAGCAGTAGAGCTATGCTGTATTGTTCCTACTTAATGATGCTTCAACTGATTCCGATCTTAAGAAGGCTTTTCTTTCTCACATTTTAGCAGATTTTGACAATTTATTTTCACTAATAATAACCTATCTCCGACTTTTGATTTTTGATGAGTTACATTAAACTCCCAGATGGCAATTAGAACCAATACATATTTCCTTCTGTTGTTTTTAATGAGGAAAGTGTAAATGAATTGATTTCTGTAAGTTTTTGACACAACCATATGTAGCATCCTTTACACCAGAGGAGATTTTGAATTAAGCAATGAAATCTTGTCCAGTATTTGTCAAAGTAGAAATGGAATTTTTAACAACTTAAAGCCAATTAAACCTTGTTTTGATATCCTCTGTTCTAAGCATCTATAATGCAGTAAATTCTTAAATGGAGATATGATGAGAAGCAGTAAATGCCTATAAATTCAGATTTTAAACTGTTTTAAACAAAATATTATCGTAAGAAAAGAAATACAAAAAATGGTAAATCAAATAGAACAAATGCTTAGACATTGCATTAGTCACTGTAAAATTACACTTAAATAATAAATACATTTTTAAAAATTAAAAATTATTTCCAATAAGACAACAATTTTGGTCGTATCAAACAAACAAAAAAAAAATATATCTCAAATAAATGAACAAATCTGCTGATCTTTTTGTGAATCATTGAGTAGAGGAAAACTAACTATCTCTTTACAACGAATGCATTCTCTTTGAATAATCAATGCTGGAGAGTGGTGGTTTGGAAACCAGGAAATGTATGATCTCTATTTTCATTTACATTTGTAAATTCCATAGGATAATTGAGGAGAAAGAGGCTTAGGCATTTTTCTTCTTCTTCCATTTCTTTTCTTTTCCTTTTTTTCCCTGGTCTTAAAATCATTGGAGACCCTCATTCAAGTTACCAGGCAGAGGAGAAAGACGGCCTGTTTGAGAGTTGTAGTCTTGGGAAATTCCCTAATCTAGCAATTTAACATTCTCTCTCTCACTCACTATCAGCTTGTTAAAAGAAAGAAAAAAAAAAACAAAAAATTTATTTTTTTTAATCTTTAAATGGAAATTTTGGTCTCAGTGCTGTAGTTTTCCATTCTGGTTGTTATGCCTGGTTAACTTAGCTGTTAATTGAATATAACACATTTTGTTTTTCTAAATCTTCTTATATGATTGAGCTAGCAAAACTTAATTGAGGCTATGCTTGTCATCCTCACAGCATCATCCTAGTCTAATTTACAACCCCATCTACATTTTCTCCTAAACTCTATATTTTTTAAATGTTTAGCAGCAGATTTTCTCACAAACCTGGTGATATTTATGGTTTGATTGCATGATTCATTTAGTAGGAAATGAGAACAGCAACAAAAGCCAGGTGGGGTTTTGTGAATTTTATTATGCTGCATCTACTGATGAGATGCAGTTTGTTTTCCCAGCTTTGTCATATACCATGTGATCTGCCAGTATTTTATTTGTTTATTTTAAATGCTTTGTTGTTTCTAATTTGCTGAATTTGTATGTTAAACTTTTGCCTTTTTATTTTAAGTGGAACATAAAGCCTTCACCGTTTTTCCATTATGGGTGCTTCTGTGCTACTGTTGACAATACAATGGCTTTCAGCTCTACTTCGTTGTCTTTGGTCTTCCTCACTTTCCCATATCTTTGGGATACATTGTGGCATGTATGAATGTTAAACATTTGCATTGGTGTAGGTTGTTGGCCCATCTCTTGTCTCTCAGCCCTCTTCTATCTTGGCTTTGGTCAAAGCTATATCTACCTTCATTTGTTTGATGATTTCAAGTAAAAATCAAAGCACTGGAATAATTGCACATTCATATTTTGTTTTTTGCAGAAATTCTTTTTGTTTTTGTTTTGTTTTACTGTTATGCGATGGTACACAATGTGCTGCCAACCTCAAGTAATTATGATGGTACAGAAAATTAGAATTGTTTGTTCAGAATTCCAGGACATGTGTAAATCATTTTACCTCTTTAAATTGACTTATTGATGTATTGCCACATCTCTGCAATGAATTTTTGTGTAAATCTGGAAGTAAATTGGGTTTATTGCAGTTAGTTGGTCAATTCAGTGTGGATTACTGCATGAATGTCCTGGATGGTGGTCTAGTGATTTAAGGCAAAAGCTAGCTAGCCATATGCATGCCTGTAATGCTTGGAGATTTTTAGACGGGTTAGAATTTACCTGAGGATTCAGTCTACCTGTTTAGACTGCTCAACGGCCAAGATGTCACTACACACTATTCTCACTTTCTATGAAACTAGACTGAAATGCTGTCCTGGGGCAGAGCAGCAAAGCAGTTAGCCCAAGTAGCCATGGTCACTAACAAATTGCAAGTGTTCTGTCAGGGCTAAGTTGGTGCACTTCTCTCTCTCAATGATTGTAAGTGGAAACTTCTATTTACCATGAAATCCAGAGTATCTGTTACATGATAGACAATTATTTTTTGTCTTCAGTGCTACATTAAGATTCCCACCTTCTCATCAGATAGTATTGTGGACTAACAAGACCGACAAAATGTCTCTTTGGGGGAAACGTTATTTCACGGTCATGGTTTTAGTGTAATAATCATTATCATTGCACAAAATGAAGAAAAAGAAGAGGTGTTGTTGCATTTAAGTGCCATTAAGGAAATACAGTTGCTACTGGCATCCTTGTTGAGATAGGTTTTTTTTTCCTACTAGTTGCTCTTATCTTAGATAGGATTGTTTTGGATGTTGTTGCTATAATGTGTTTCAGAAACTTTGCATATTTGTTTCTCTCATGATTTTGGATAATGTTTGTATCTAACGTTGGCATCATCTTATCCCACCACCCTGCTCCCCAGTATATTTTGAATTCTTACTATAAGGTGATAGATACCTTTAGATCCTACTCTGCACAAGGTATGCTCTTCTTGCTGGTTTATTCTGCCTTATGTTGCTTTTGTCGTTAGCACATTTGTTCAAGGATTTATACACACTTTCTTTTTGTGAGCCTGCTTTGGATGGTTTTGAAGAAGTCCTCTCCGCCTACAATTTGCCAAGTTATTCAGTGTCTATCCCACATTTTTTATTTGGTGTGAGGATGTTTAGCTTCTTAACATTAAGAAGCAGAGAAGAGTAACTTTAGCAAATGTTATGCTGAAACAAAGACATTGAACGGACTACGTTGTTTTATTTTGTTTTCTAAAATGATTTCTGGTTTCTTTCAGCTTTAGATGACCATGATAACAACCCTGCTAAAGGCTGGATCCAGACCACTGTATGTAGTAGCCACACTGTAGCAGAAGAAATGGACACTTGGCCCTCACCGGTTCTCTCTAATTTTCAAATGACCAAAACAATGATATTCAAGACCAGGAACAATTGCTTATTACAGACATCCCAGTTGAATCTGAGTATGTACTTGATATAATTTGTTAGCTGTTAGGTAAATATTCTAACTTTCAAAGGAGAGAAAGGAAAAAAAATGTCTTAGATATGTAAAATGCAGGTAACTGAGGTTTTGTCAGACTTAGGAAAAGACATATATTTTAATATGCAGATTGATTTATTGAATAATTATTTTAACTATTGATTACTGTAAAAGAATTTTATGGGAAGTTTGTATATTATATCGGTTTTTTTTTTTTTTCTTTACTATACCAAAGTTCGGAATCTCTGTTTGTTTTTTTAAATAAAAAAGAAGAACCAAACTGTTAAAATATTTCTTTTTTCTCTTTATTCAAATTTTAACTTTAATGTGATCTCCTTTAGCAGATGTCCAGCAGCAGCTTGGATGCTTGCGAATAGCTACTTGGCATTTTCAATCAGGAGAGCTATTTTTTGTTGTTTATCTCCTTCAGATGCATTGTAGTTAACGAAAGAAGCCTCTCTATCAGTAATTATAAACCCCTGTAGATTAGTCTTGGTTGGCTTGGAGCTGGCGCACACAGTATGTAATCATTCAGTAAACGTCTGGCAGCTAATATAGATGGTACAACTTTGAAAGGCTCCAACATTATACAGACAAAAACATGCTCTTGCAAATGAACATGGATCACTCCAGAATAAGTTATGTTCTCTGGCAGACTAAATTATAAACATTAATTTATTATAATTCCGTATTGGGTCAGATTAACAAATGAATGAAGAATATGAATCTTTTATTTAAATTTTAGTTAATTTTTACATTCCCTCCGACAAACACTAAATGAATTGAATTTATTAATGATGAAGTAAATGGCAACAAAACTTAGTGTTATTGACTTTTGATATCGCTAAATTGCATTTTTACATATTTTTTATTTAGACTATTTCTAAAATGTCATCTTATTAGAAAATTTGACTTTTTAAAAATGTTTTTAAAGAATTTTGCATCTTGGTTCTGCTTTGTTTTGTACGTATACAGCAGCTGATGGATTCATCATGTATGCAGCAGGTATTTAACAGGTTTACTTGTTGCAAGGTACATGGGGTAGCTGTTGCTAAGGGAAGCTTTTCACAGGTCTCGTGCTACTCAGAAATTAAGAAACATTTCAGTGAATTGTCGTTGAGCATTGTGCTGAATTGAAAAGTTAATTTTGAGAATGTGCTGATGATGTACACAGGCTATAGAAGTGTGCAGTACTGCTAGCTTTTCTGATTAGCACTATCTACAGAGCAGCTTTTGAATTTATCATTAAAGTGAATGTCATAATCTGGATTGATCTTTTGTTTAAGGACCACAAGGTTTTAACACATCATGCTACTAATTATTGCTAATGTTTCAATACTTCAAAGACTGCCATCTTTTGTTTTTGAACTTTTTGAAGTGAGAGTAGAGAAATTAATGATATCATAACTTATTTGACATTATACAACAAACCGTCTTGCATCACACTGTTCTTTATAAGAGTGCTATAGCGTTAACCATACACATCTGGAAAATATCTAAAAGTTTTAATTGATGGAAATTTCTATAAAATTAATGATGAGGTAGGTTTTTTTAACCCACCCCTCACGAGCCAGTTAGTCACTCTTTCTATGGGGTTGTTGACATTCCCTTAGTCGTCATTGTGAAAGCATCCAAAGCGGTAATATTTGAACATATTGTATCACACAGATTTCAAAACGTCTTTCAAAACAAAAATTGGAAAAAAAAATGAAAGATTGAAGGCTTTGAGTTTTTGGTACTATGCAGTACAAATGTATACTAAAGTATGCAGATAGTCCCGAGGAAATGCAACATGGGAAGCGGGCAGCTAATGTGATCAATTCTGACTACTGCTGCATGCCGTCTCCTGTGCTTCTGCTTCAACGAACTGATGAAGCTGTTAACTTGTTCATCGGTAGGAAAGCTGCTCACCTGACTGTCTTCCTTGAACGTCACCAGCACTGCCGTGAGACTAAACATGTAGTAATTCGAGACTACATCTTTGTTTTACTAGACATCATTAATGCCTCACCAGAGTTTCTACCTACAAAGTTGGGGAAAAGATTTTTCAATAATTTCTCATGTGATGCACCAAGAATAAAATAGAGGGCGGTAAACGGCTTTTCTCCTTTCACGGAAATTCTCAAACAGAAATAAAAACAAAACCTGTTTTTCTACAATGACCTGTGGTTTTGTGCCAACGAGAAAGTGACCACCTGGCTCATTACAGGCATGTTAAAAAAAAGTTTTTAGTTACAGAGTAACTCTGGTCGTGAGTTGTCTTCCCATGACTGTGAGCCTTACCACAGAGATGAATAGTTGAGGTGATTTCTCTTTGCATGGAATAAATTGTTTGTTTAGTCTTTACTGGACAATCATGAATCACTTCCACAAATGACCTTTTACTGAACTAGGGTTAAGTATTTCTTTACAACCTGTTTTACCGAGTTTTGTGTGTTTTTGTCTACACAATAATTAAAGAATTTTTTTGTTGCAGAGAGGTGGTAGTTTTGGAAGAATCAGTTCCTATGGAGACTACAGAAAATAACTTGAGTAATGTCACCAAACCTGATTCTCCAAAACAAAAGTTGCAGACATGTTGTTCACATGTCAGCCCCATGGAAATGTCTAGCCAAGAGCAGTACACTGATATGCACAAAGCCATAGACAACACTACAACTGCCACTGCTTCGAACATTGAGAATACTCCACACATCAAACGGGACAGTCTAACTCCATTCTCTGAACAAAATGTGCAGGTACAAGGAGGTGGGGAACTGAAACAAGACATGGTATACTTGATCCAGGCAAGCAATGGTGACTCAATCACTGTGGTTTGGACTGGACAGCAGTTTAAAAAATTTGGAGGTGATTTAGCAGGTAACTGCTTCAGTTTATAAGCAAAGTTTCAACTAGCTAATAAATAATTACATACAGTTTAAATAAATAAATAAATATAGGAAACAATTAGGTTTCTTCACCTCTTCATCTATCACAAGAATTATCTTAATTTATTGTTTTGCTTTCATAATACATTAAGCCAGTTTATGAATAGATCTTTATTGTTTATAAAATTAAAACAACATTACTTGCTACTGTTGTGATGCATTTTTAATAGAACTGCTGGCATAATATTGTTATCTGTAAAGCTCAAAGCTGACATGAGATTTCATTTTGTTTTTGTTGTGTTTTTCTTTGTCATGTTGAGATTTGTTTGTACACTGATGATGATAAAAGTGAAATAGCTAAGAATAGCATAGCGTGTACTGTGTGATGTAGTCGGTGGCTGGCAGGTTACCGTGCTGCCGCCATTTCGCGGCAATACCTCGATGCTGCATTATTTTACTGAGTTTTAAAAAAAAAGATTGGAAATAAAATTGGAAGGTTCACTTTTTCAGGCATAGTTAAGACTTGGAATTCTGTTGATTTTTATTTTTTTTTGTAAATTCCAGATTTATCGTTCAGCAGCGATGAGCAGTTCTCGGGGGTTGGGCCAGCTGCTGGGGTCGCTGAGAAAGCGGCAGCACAGCCAGCAGACAATTCCCACATGACTGGAGGCGGCGGTGGCAACAACCAGGCCAGGGGCAGCACGATGCTGCGGGGGAACCCCCTGGGACTGCTGATGCAAAAACGACACGAAATGCAGACGGGGAAAATATACACTATCCAGTCGAACCTCAGGTGAGTGCAGACACATGGCTGAGGAGTTAGGGTCAGGGTGTCAGTGGCACAGCAGGAAGTGCTTTCTTTCACCCGTTCGATTGTCTCGCACTGGAAGAGATGTCTCCGCAGTTAAACTTAACATTTTAATTCAATTAATAACAGCTTTTTAGTAATGAAGTTGTTGCTGTGTCAAATAAGATTAATGGAGTAAATTAACTCTGTGCTAACCAGCCATTTGTTTATATTGCTCCGTTTAGTCGGAGTTTTAAACGTTAAGGGACCTCACGAAAATAGCGCAGTCTTCCGGCCAAGCCCCCGAACAGCCCACCCCTTTTTTTAAAAAAGTGGGGGGGGCACAAACTTATTTATTGCTGGTGTGTTTAAAGGGCCAACTTGCATCTTTTAGTTTTGTTTTGTCATTTTGGGCAAGTGATAGCGCCAGTGTATGCGGGCATTTCTGGTGATGTGTTCTTGTGAAAGAAAATGATGAACAAATGGGTTCTATGTTTCAGAAACACTGAGAGAGTTGAAAGGACAGGCCATGATCTTCTCCCAAATGGCAGACTTTGGAATTTTACTCAGGCCCCTACTAAAAGGTAAAAGAGAAAAAAAAAAAACAAGCATTAAATTTTAAGTTTGTTTTTATCTGCCCTGAATTCTCAACGTGCTTGAGCATTATTTTCAGATTATTTTTTTTTTTGTCTAAAGCAATCAGATTCTGTTTTATATATAGCCCTTAGCAGCATATATTACCTCCCCCTGTTTTGCAAATATTAGAAAAATAAATACAACTCTGAAATTCTCTTTCTGCTTTCAAAGGTTTAGGTTTGTTTTTTTTTTGTTTTAGTTTCCCAGTCTCTACAAGGGAGCATAGTGCCACAGCTATTTGCGTGAGAGACCTGTCACTGCTGACCTTGGCAGGCAAATTCTTGTTAGAACTTTTCATTTTAAGATGCAGGAGGAAATTGTGTCACAGAGGTACACTTAACCCAAGCCATCAGCCTTGGCAGTCCAGTGGTCAGACCGCTGGACCACCAGCTGCCAAAAGATATAGTCTGAAGTATGGCTTCTGTAGGCTTTTTAACTAAAAGTCAACTATGGAATTTCATCTGAAGAACTGGGCATCTTAAAGACTAGTCTTCGTGTTTCTGCCTTCACAGGCCACTGCTGTATCATTCACAATTTTTGTTGGCTTAACCCTTTCCTGTCCTGAAAATGCAATATTTAACATGCACAAATTTTCAGACAGTTTCCAAGATGGTTACTCAAAATGCACCTACCTGACTAGAATTATTAAGTCAGGGAGCACATACTTCAGTAATTCCAATGAAAAGGATATATGTCAGGAAAATAAAAGGAAAAATTTGATTTATAATACAGGAAGTAAAAGATGTGGAGTAAAATCACCTGATTGTTGTCACGGAGAAGTTATTACTAATTAAATTTCTTGAATCTCCTTGGTGGATGACATAGAAGGAAACGATTCTATACAGATGATAATACTGCAGGTAGATAATGCGTTGGGCAATCCAAGTTGGACATGCAGGTAACTTGACTAGTGAAATCACTTTTGTGGGAAAACAAAGCAATATAAATAATTAGGATGCAGGATAATGTGGATCAGCATCCTCCTGCTTGCATGTACTATCTATAGCAGTGATTTTGGATTGGGGGGGTGGGTGGCATGAAGCCTCATCAGGGGGTACATAATACATTTTGAGGAGCAAAACATATATTGGGCATATACAGAATATAACATGCACCATATCCCCCAAGTGGACCACCTAGTTTGTTTTTTTTTAAGGCACCAACATATGGAGTTATTTGATTGATCGTGGGTGCAGGCCTGCCAGCAATGGCCACAGGAACATCTGGCAAGTTGCCACCTTAACAAGCATGTTTTGACTATATTTTTGCATGTCTTTGTTATACACAGCATTTAAGTAAACCAGCAAACCTGATGCGAGCACACATCCAACTGTCACTTTCACTGGCTCGACATAAGTGCCAGTATTCCATTGTTTTTTTTTTCCTTTCATTTTGGTAAGTTTGTATAAAATGAAAAATAAACTTTGTTTGGAGAGTTATTGTGTCTAGTCTTTTGATGATATATGCAATTCGGTATAATAATAAAATAAAAACGACTAAGTCGCCATTGAGACGGGTACACCGACTGAAAAATGGTTCAGAACCAGTGATCATTAAACGACCTTTCAATGCCTGACTGTTTTTGGCCATTCTGAACGAGAAAGGGTTAAGCTGGCAGCATCACAGAAATTGCTACATTCTTTCATCACCAGATATTTTAGCAGTATTTGCTAAGTAGCCCAACAGGGCATACAAAATCAGTACACTTTTGGACACAACTTTTCTTTTCTTCTCCCTTTGTATCTTAATTAATCATTGCTTTCTGGATTTTGTTGTCCATGTCTCTTTTTTTTTTTTTTTTTTTTTTTTTTTAGAAGAGCTTTGCATCCGGAGATGGAGGAGTCTTCAGTTTCTGCAAAACAAGATAGCATTGAGATAATGGATGACAGCTCTGTTCAGGAAACAAAGCAGCAAAAAGATAGCCCACAAAAAAGTCCAGGTAAGAAAGTGGTTCAAGGTAGTTGATAAATTAACTTATTTTTTAAAGCAAAAGGATAGGGTTATCACTTGGTAGAATTAGTGGGCATATGGTTTCTATGACTACTTTGTGTCCACTGATAATTAATTGGGCTAGCATTTTAACAACACAATCATTTGGAACGCAGCACACATGTATCTCACGTGCGCCAAGAGTTGAACAAGGACACACAATCCTCTTTTTGTTTGTTTGCAAATATTAGTTCTTGTGTGAAGGATCTGCCTCATCAACTTTATTGCAAATTTTAGTAGCCTATTTTTAGCCGGGCTCGAGCTAAGCCATATGCTGTGGCTAATTTAACAGTATTTTTGGGGTTTTTCTGTTTGGCAAGAATATCTACAAGCTTATAGCTGATTACTTCTCTTTTCTGTAAAAAAAAAAGAAAAAAATTGATTATTTCCCTGTTGCCAGTTAAGAGATTTTTTTGGTTTTTTTTTTTTACAATTAAGTAAATACAACAGAAAGGTCTTGAATCTGTTAATTTCCTGGTTAGCACCGGTTTGGCTTCTCTTCATTCTTTCTTGAGAGAAATAAGTGTAGCACTGTTTCTGTCATCAGGTGTGTGCAGATGCTTATTGTCTTTTATGTTGTTTTTAAAGGTACAGGTGAAAAACAAAGCACTCAAGAAGACCAGCCACAGCCATTCAAGAGATCTGCTAAAAAGGTGAGAAATGACAGATTTTCTTTTCTTTAAAGAGAGAAAATCCTGAATGGTGAAGATCTTGTTGGTGGGTATTTGTAATGGGGATAAGCTAGATTTTTTTATCCATTGATGGATGTTTAAATACCACTAGTTGCATATCCATATAGGATCCTTGATCGTAATCACAGTATCCTGCAGAAATATGAAGCAACACTCCATGCATCCAGAACTACTCAAGCATAGAAGACTTGTAATGGGCTGAAGCTGCTTTTCTGAGCCTTCAAGTGCTCACATGTGAACATCTTGGAAGATAGCTAACAACCAAGACCAACTACACAGCAGCAATTGAAGGAGCATCCAAAACATCAGTGGGGAAAACCTGGACCAAGTCATAACCTGATAAATTTTATAGAGACTAGATGATTACTTCTGATATTTCCCCATCTTGTCCACCAATAAATTTCTGCTTTCGTCTCGATATATCTTAAAAGTTATATCCCATGTATTTATTTTTTACCTGTGGCCACAATTTTGAGTGCAGCATATGCATTCCACTTATCAGAATTAAATTATTTGTTTCGGCATCAACATTTATCTTGCCTGGACACCTTTACCTCTGAATATCTAGTTGAGATACTGTCCAAGTAGTGTATACGTGACAACTAGTACTCTCTTGTTAAAGAAGAATGCAGTTGAATAGAACCTGTTTATGTTTTAGGATGACGAGACATTTGCTGTGTGCCATAACTGTGGATATTTGAGCCAGAACTTTGATCAGTGTGAAAGGTGTCGGAAGAAACTTCCACAAAATCCAAAGATGCACAGGTGTGTGCCATTTCCTAAAAGGAAAGTTGTGTACCAGTGGAAAAAAGGGACTCCAAAAATAACAGTTGACAAAAAGTCGTTTTACAGCAGTCAGTTAACAGATCAGATGGGAGTATACAAAGGTCTGAAGGACAATGAAGAAAGTACCATCATCGGAGGCAGACGCGTACAGGTCGTGAGGGCCTACCCCAAGAGAGGTCGTACGGTTGGGTCAAAGTTATCAAATGTTCGTCATCAAAAACCATCAGAACCAGGTAAGTATGCAGAGCTTAGAATTGCTTTCGTCATTGTGCATTAATAAAATAGGATTTCTTGAATTTATACTAATGTGGGGTACAAGCGCATTTCATCAGAGGAAATATTTTATTGTGAGACCTGCAGTGATTAGTGCTGCTGCTGTTTTTTTTTTATTATTGTTAATTCTGATAGAAATGTTTTGGACAGTAGTAAATGTGGTTTTAGTCGTTTCAGACTTGAGATAATGATTATAAATAGTCAACAAAATTGATCATCATTACTTTTCACATAAACTTGTGTAAACACTTTCTGGTATGAAAAAAATTAAGTTTTCTTTCTCGTTGTTTCTCTCAAAGTCATTAGACTGTATTATAGGGATTTTGAGGGAGTTACTCCAGTACAGAGATACGGCAGGCATCTACAGCCCATTCATTGTCTGAACGCGGCCCCAGTATATTACTTCCATTCACTTAGAAATGTATCTTTAATATTTTTTCAAATGTTTTTGACTTGATCTTTTGCCAATTGACTATCATCTGGAAGCAGAGCCGAGATCCACCGTTATTTCACTGGTGCCAGATTTCCATAACACAGCAGTTTGAAATGCTGATGTCAAGCACTGAGGCGTGTCACATTTAGGCAGATACTGTAAGGAATGTGGTTTAGCTGACTTGATTAATTACTTCTGCATTCAATTTGCTTTGTATTATTATGTTGTGTGGTAACAGTTTGTATTAAAGCTTTGTTTTTAATTGTTTTGTCTATTTTTATTTTGATGTGCATTAAGAATTAAAAATAACAGTAATTTTAAGGGAAGGGTTGAAGTCAGATTATTCTTTAGTAATTTAAACATTAGGTTAAATTAATTTTCTGGATGTGCAGCCTGTGATAAGTTTGGTTGTACACCCATACTCTAGTATGTACCCTAGCGTGTTTTCGGCATATCATAGTTCTACATGATAGTGTTTTTTTTTTTTCTGTAGGATGCTCAGGTAACGATATTTTAATAGTACTGATGCTATTTTGTAGCCATGGCCAAAATTTTTCCATCACCCTAGAAATATAATTAATCTTTCTTCAGATCCTGCCTACGTAGCTCAACACTGCATGCACAACCACTTGTTGTCATGATCTGTAAGGTCGTTCTAGAAATTGCATGTTGGACTTCATATTGTCACATTTTAGAATTTTGGTCATTGTCCCATAAATATGGAGAAAACTACAAAGTGGTATGCACATAGATATGTCAGTGTAACATTATTATGCAAACTCAGCAGGTTCAATTCTGCTTTATCAAGCAAAATTAGAAAGTTCTAGTGGGGATGGAAAACCTTTGGCAATAGCTGTAGTGCCAGTAATACTGGAATTGTTGTATTCAGGATCATCTGTGCTGCTGAGCATGTAGCTGCATCTGTTTTGGAATTGCTCATAAAATAAATAAATTGCCAATAGAAGTGTACAGCTCTACTACAGAGAAGTACGCTATTACTTTTTTCTTTTCTAGAAACAGTAACAATATCATCTGACGAAGATGAATTGAATGCATCTTCATCTAAACGGCAGCAGCAATCTGCAGATGTCAGTCACAGGTCAGAAACCTACAACAGCAGCACCAGCACCACTCAGGACAGCCAGGAACGAAGCCCGTCTCCGATTTTTCCCGTGATTACTTCACATCAATCAGTTTTACCCACAGTATCCAGACTGGAGCGTATGGAGGATAAGGTAGCAGATTTTCTTCATTACAAACGTTGGTAATGAGCAGAAAGAAAATATTACTGTTTGCCTGCAGTAAAAGCAGTGGGCAACATACAATGAATTTTGTGGTAAAAGAGTAAAGGAAATGTAGAGATGGATGGAGTAGGCACTCTTAATTAAAACAAGAAATTTTTTTAAAAAAAAAAAGCAAAGAGTAATCAGTCAGATTAAAAATTGTATATTTAACTGTGAAAAGTTTAAGTTACTGAAAAAGGTTTTGTTTTTTACAAATTATTAATTCTTTGTTGGCTTTTTCAAATAATCCAAAATGCATGAATTGTTTATATAATATATGGAGCAAAATTTAATTGAAAGCTTCACAAAATCCCTTTGACTCAACAACTTAGCAAATTAATGTACAGCCTACTAAAGCTAATGCATCTTCTTTTTTTTTTTCTTTTATTTACTTATATATCTTCAAACAACTTTTGATGGATTACTTGTTTTTACTGGAATAAAAAAAGGACTTTATTTTATGCTTGTAATTTTTTTTTTAAAATTGTTTGCCATTTTGCTTGGATAGATCCGTGATTATTAATATTCATTCATTTATTTTAAACTTATTTTCCTCAAAGCTTGGCAATGTGATAAGCCAGCATGGCAGACAGAAGATGGAAGTCGATGAAGTAGAAAAGAAAGACACTGAAGCAAATCACGCTGAGGAGCCAGAGATCCAAGGCATCCACGTTTTTGTTCGGCTTCTTCGGTTTGGCACACAGAGAATCAACAGCCGTGTGGTGACATTCTCTACTGACTACATAACTTTTGAAATACAATGTAAATATGGAGCTTGTGTGATGTAGCTAAAGGGGCATAAAAAGAAAAAAATGTGAAGCTTAGCAGAGATTTCTCATTACTCAAATGTTTAGCAAGCACATGCACGTTTGTTGGCTCATCCGTTAAGGTTTCTTGCTTTGTGTGTGTGTGGGGGGGAGGCAATTGGTGGAAGATTGTCGGTTTTGCTGGTGACAGAGTAGGATGGCATGCCTCAAGAGATGCTGAAGCCTTCTAGTGACTACTTCATGACCAAGCTATCGTAACTTACCTAAATTATTGATTTCAAAAGAAATCTCAGTAATTCTAACCTGGCCACTGTTACCCATCACCGGTGAAGAAACCCAAATTGCTTGGAGTTCATTATAGTTTTGCATGGCGCCTGTAGGTTCTGACTTTATCTGCTCTTTCTTGCTTTAAAAGGGGCTCAGCTTTTCTGGAGAATTTTACAAACGCTGTCCAGCTGTGCACTGCAGACGTTTCTGAAGGATGGAGTTCTAAGTGATTAGGCAACTTGAATTTGTTACACAAATGCTTTATACGTTTCGTTTCACAGTGTGTAAGAGAGTTTTGGTCTGCTACAGACTTTAAACTCATGTTTTTGACTAATTTTAATTCTGTTTAGTTTGAAAATGTAGTAATATATTACTGGTCACAAGGATCTAGGATGTTGACATTGGACTGATTTAATTTCACTTGTGAAGAAATACAGTAATCAGAAGTTATGCAAAAACATCAACTAAGTCAGCCCATGGATTTCATTACAACGCATTAATAGCAAAACGGCACCAATTTCTACTAGCACCTGGCGTTAAGAAAAAATCACCAGATGATTGACTTTATATCGGATGAGGCCATACGGGGACTGTATGCAACTGGCATGTTGTCTGCACGTGCTTGAAATAAGATGTCCAATCACCATTCCCTACCCAAATCTGGTAGTGCTTGCCACCCCAGGAATAGATACGTGCAGATGGGTTTTTGGAGCAAACTGTTGATGGATATGAAGCAGCAAGGTTTGATGATCTACCAATTTCATCCAGATATCTCCGACTGGTCAGACATCCTTCCGCTAGACAATCCCCTCCCCCATGCCATTACATTGTGTGTCATAGAAATAATCCAAATTAAACTGACTTTCATCAGAAAACATCACTTGCCACCACTTCAGTCCAGGCTAATTGAGTGCTGCAAAATGACACCTACCTGAAGGGTGACCAATGTACAATTGTTTGGTGCATAATTCTACACAGTAAAGAGTTTTTGATGGTTTGTCTGGTCACCTGCGTCTGTTTATTAACAAGTGTTGCTGGATCTGCAAAGCAGTGACAAGTACCCATTTCACAGAGCCCTTTTTGGGGTGGGGGTGGGGTCATCTATCCATGACAGTACATTGGGGAAGATCCCTGCCAGACATGTCTTTGACATCATCAGTCTGGCATTGATGTGCACATACAGATTGACTGATGGCTAATCAGCATTTCATTTCATAGTAGTGTCAACCTGTTTGGGGCCATATTTTATTACACAACTGCAGTGTGAAATGAGTATACTATACATTTTGATATTTTTCCACCCTGTGTTGTGTGTTCATTGCTTCCTACATTAGATTTCGGCGCTGAGTGGAGAACACTTGATGGTGGTTGTCTGTTTTGGTTCCTCGTAATAACTGAAACTCCAATATCCCTAGTTTTTTTTGTGCCCAGCATGCATATATTTACTTACTGCTACAGATAAAAATAATTTTTGAAGGATTAAAACTGCAAAATAAAAAAAGAAAAAGTATTCTAATATCTCATTTGGTTTCAGACAGGACATTTCTACCTGCCAAAGTTTATACAGGATGTGTTCTGTTATAATTCATGTCAATACATCTCATAAATTAATTGAAGTGTTTTGTGTGTGTGTGTGTGGCATCCACTTTACAGAAAGATTAGATTTAGATGAGGAAAGATTGTTTATTTAGCAGATAGCTAACCGTAGTAACTTTTGTTCTGCTTGTCAGGTGAAGATAAGAGTGTATTGATTCGAATTTATCCAAAAGAAATCACTCTGTGTGAGGCCAACCTGACATACCGAATGCCAGTTTTGCTTTTGTACCTCACTCATGGATGCGGCATCCGTATCCGGGCAGCTCTCAACATGAATCCAAACCCTGATAGCGTTGTTGCTTTTGACCCAAACTGTAGAGGTAGGTTTGTGTCTTTTTTTCTTCTGCTGCTTCTCATTTAATTTTTTCTTTTTTTATTTTTTTGTGAAATAAATGTGTATGGTCTTAGATCTCGGTGTACCAACCTGCTTTCTACTCATTAGCTGTGGTAGTCACAGTCTCCTAGGACGCCTCTAGTTTAGTGTGTTTTCCAGCGGGGTGCTGTCAAATCTTTTAACCCAAAGTCTGACTGATTAACCCTTGTAGAACCACGTGCTCCACAACCATCTCCTCCTCAGTCATTTTAAAAGTACACCGTTGCTTTTTACCCTGTGGAGAGAATTTTTTTTTTGAATTGTGAATTGTTCAGATTTTATACGATGACTTTGATAATGATTGACTAACGAGGCCATTATTTCATAAAATTTATTTTATAAAAACTACTTTTGATGCTTGGTACGTTTTCGGTTTTATCGAATGATTACAAGTTATCTTATCACAGCAGTTTATTTCTTTATATTTTTTTTTCAACGCTGATGATTATTATAGTATTATCTATTTCAAAATGGCGTGAAGTGCTGGAACGGCACACACACTAGTACAAGTACTACATACCAACATCTAGCAAGGTAGGTAGATGTTCCTGAAGCAGTGTAGTGCTGCAATTGTCCATAAGGAGAATGCCAATCTTGCACTACAAGGGTCTGGCACTTCCAACTTTGGTAGGGAGAAGCCAGAAGAAACCCACATGAACAGCTGGAGGAGGAGAAGTGATCATGCCAGCGAGGTTCATCAAATCGAGCCATCTCCATGGGAAGTGAACGTGGGCCATAATTACTTTAGCAGTTCAGCAATCTGCCCACTGGAGTAATGCTTACCGAAAGTGGAAAAATCAGCTGACTCGATTCTTCAGAAAATTTGTAAAGAAACAAAAGCAAAAAAGTTGTTTAAATAATCATTTTCCTTTAACTTTGTTCTGTACATAGATTTAAGAAAGGAAAAAATGATGATTGTATAGAAGCCAGCCAGTCAGTATTCAAGAGGGAGGTCAGAACAGATTTTAATAGTTGGTGCTTGTAAATTTCAGACATGACCAGAAAGCTGATCGTCATTATTCTGGAGCCAGCCAAAGTTAATGACTCTGTCAAAGGGAAGATCATGCAGATATTCAGTGCATACAAATTGGTCCATTCCGAGCTGGGTGAGGATAAGGAGATATTCAGGGAGATAACACCAGAGGAGGCAAACAAAAAATTAGTGGAGGCCTATCCTGAGGGCTGCAGCATGTACAATCTGCTGTCAACCTCCCACTCTCTGCTCGCTCACCACCACAGCCCGGCAGCTGCACCAGCCAGTCCTATGCAGACATCAGTGTCCAGTAGTCCGCAGCAGCAACAGGAACCCAGGGCTGAACAAGAGCAGGAAGCCAAACACAAGCAAGACACTGAACCAGAACAAGAGCATCAGGAAAAGGAGCTGGATCGCGAACCGGAAGCAGACTCTTCACCACCTTGTGCTGGCTTTGTTGGCAATGTTGAAAAGTACAAGCAAGCATATTTTGTTCATTTGCTTTGAGTATGATCCGACTTAACGAGATCTTATACTTTGTACCTTTGGAATAGTTTTACAGTTCTTATCATCTTAGTCTGAGATTGCATTGGGGAGGGGGACAGTCAGCTGTTGACCTTGAGATTAAACATTTTCCATAAAGGTTTAAGCTTCTGGTGAACATTGTTTTTAACAGGTTGCAACTTTTGGACAAAAAAACATTGGCTCCCTTTAACATTAGATCAGAGAGTATTAAGTGAAGTATTTTACTTATGGGTAGCCTCTGTTTGTTACACTGTTTTTGGGTGGGTGTGTGTGTGTTTTTAAATGGCTGTCTGTGTTATGAGATAGCAGGGTGTTGTGGATGATGTTGATCACCAAAACTCATGCTAACAAGGGGCTGTAACTCACCTATTCTTGTTTTCACTGTAGTAAGGGGCCTAATTTTAAGTTAGTTTTATTACCTTACTTTACTTGTGGGTGAACAAGTGATTAGCCATTTGTCTACAACAAAAAGGAAAATGCCAGGTGTTTTTTTTTTTTTTTCTTAGTAGGAAGTCTCAGCCCGACTCCCAGGTTTTAAGGTTTGTTGTTCCAGGTGATGTGCTGGTTACTTAGCTATGGTGTTATCTGATGGATCATTCATTTAACTTTTAATAAAGCAGAGCAAAACAACAAAGATATTGTGTCACCTAGGAAGTTGCTCTTTGTTTACTTAGTGCATCCGCTTTGCCTTTAAATGGTGGCTGACTACTACAAGGGATTCTGATGATAATTTTGCTACTCATTCTGATTCCCTAATTTAGAAGCTTTAAAACTTGTTTTTGCTACAGATTTTACCCAGAAATAATTCCAATAAATTTTACAGAGGTGCACACATGAATGGAAATTTTTAATTTGGCAGATGGTAGGGTTAATATAACCAGTGCTCTAAAATTTTAGTTTATATTTCATTCAGTTATTTTACTTTTGAAAAGATCCCATTCTTCCATTACTTTTATTGGATGGACATTTTAAATTGTAAGAACATTCTGTTACCTAATTATTTAATATTAATTTTTGACCTGCTGCTTACTGCAAATTAAACTCAGCCTATCTCAACACAGTATTTTGTAGCATTAAAAAAAGTGGGGGAGGTGGAATTTGGTGTATGACTAAATGTTTTGGAGCTGGCCCTTTAGCTGGATCTTTGCGTCTTCATGGATTTCTACACCTGAAGATCCACACTGTTTAGCTTTGCTTCAGGATTATTAATATTATAAACTTGGAGCACAAATTTTAAAATAATTATCATTCTCATAGCCAGTGTTCACTTCCAGAAATACTGCTACACTAAAATCTAAGCTTTTTTTTGTAGAAACAAAAATAATATTCTACAGTTTTCTTGCTTCTATGCTTTTCTTAGTAGTTTTCTTTCTTTCTTTCTTTAATTGTTTTTGGTTGATATGAGAAGGCAGGGAGACATTTTGGTGGGGACAAGATCTCCAGAATGTGGGTGGGAGGAATACTGCTGATGGTTTATTTCAACATTGAAAATTTGCCAACTTGACAGCTGAACTCTTGGGTGGATTTTTTTTTTTAATATGGAGCCACCGGTGCATGGCATCTTTGAGGTGCTTTAGCTCTAAGGTGCTGGCAAAATATCTTTTGGCTTTGTCTCATGGTCCACCCAATTATTCTTAGTGTACTGTGGCTTTGTGTGTGTTTTTCCAAACTCTGCTCATTTTCACCAGTTGTCAGGCGTTGGTCTCCAGGTGTTGCGTGAATGTCTCGCTATTTTGTGCATGGGTGTATGTGTGATCACTACAAATGTTGCTGTTTTTCTTTTGCAAATATTAAAAGAAAAAACTTTGTTTATCCATAACTTGTAACCAGCTAATGAGATATTTATTGGTTTTATTTTTAGCTTGTTGACGTATCCGCCGCCACCAGCTACCGGTGGCATAACAATAACCAACGAAGATCTATATTGCCTAAATGAGGGGGAATTTCTCAACGATGTCATCATTGATTTTTACCTGAAGTAAGCTGTTTGGATTGTGTGGAGAGGTCTATTCCATTATAAACTACTATTACTATTACGTGGAAGGAAGCCATGCTCAGAACACCACATTTTGTCGGTCGAACTTAGAATGGGGGGGGTCAACTGCTGTGTGTTTTGGTTATCAAGTTGTTAAATGGTTTTAGAGAGAGATGATTTTCCTGGGGATCTTTTGTTTGTTGTTTTTTTTTTTTACTGCAGCTGAAATAAGATCCATGAAAATCAATTTAAACATATTGATCTGTTTATTTTCCCTTTCGTTTTCATCAAATGTTTGATCTGTTCTTTCGGATTAGTTGTTGTTGTTTTGGGGGGGAACACTTCAAAATCTAAAAGAAAAATCTCTAAAAACCTGCAGTATTTTAAAGAATTGCGATTCTCAAGTAATTTTTTTTTTCCTGAAGTTTAAATTTAGAAAAAGAACAGAATGTATTCTCTGTTATTACTGATTTTGTAAAAGCAAAATGTAATTATTGCTTTGGCTATGATTACTAATTATCTCAAATATATTTTGTGTTTTTTTTTTCCTCAGTTGACTTCTAGCCAAACAATTTTCTTTTATCGTTTTATTTAATTTCTTTTAGTCCTGTCCTCTACCAACAACCAGATTGTTTTTGAATTTTTCACCAGAACATTCTTCATTCCATTAACTACACTTTGCTAGGATCCTTTGAGGCAGTGTTTCTCTGAGTGAGCTGCTATGTGGCCATGGAGGGGCCACACAAATTTTTACTGTCTCTTTGATGTTAAACATTAGCGCATTCTCAAACTAATTAACAGTTAATTGTAGGTCCCTGTTCAGTTCCTTGGCTGGTTTCTTATGAGTTACTGTGAGTAATATTGTTGCGGTAAGCAACAACCTTCCTGGACTTTTAATCGACCATGGTGTATATACATTAGGTAGTCACTTATACATCGTAACATACCACTGTGGTACAAAGGGATTAGGGTGGGGCATGGGCCAAAAAAAAAAACCTGCTCTAAGGACATTATAATTACTAAATAAGCTAACCACATTTGGTGATGCATAATCTAATACAGTTCTGCTGTGTTGGGGAGGTATCCTGTTGAAAAGTTGTATATTGTTTGGTGATACTTGAGATTGCCACATTCCCCAGGGTATATGTTGAGAGAGTGCAGGTGCTGCCATTGTACACTTCACCCCCCTCAATGCTAATGAGGAACTCATCTGGCTTTTCCGTTTCCTTTTCACATAAATTGATCACTTTCCTCTTTCACTATTTTGAGTAATGCCATTAAATGCAGTTCATCAGGATGCTTGTAGAATGTTTATGGAGGACATGCTCAGAGATTCTGAAGAGGGTGGTAAACAAACAGCACAGTTCTGTAATTCTAAAAGCAGACAGTTCCGCAATGTTTCTAACAGCAGTAATTCTTGGTTTCAATTCTCCATTGTAGTTTTTCCTTGTTGCAGATATCTGGTTCAGGAACGACTTACAGAAGAAGACAGAAAACGCACACACATTTTCAGCTCATTCTTTTACAAAAGGCTCACACAGCGGCTCAGTCGTTATAATTTCAGCGATCAGGAAGCTCAAGCTTCGTGAGTACAAAATTTGCATTTTAACATATACTTCTCTCTTTCAAGAAGGTGGATGTAAAAGACTGTGATCATCAAACTTAAACGTGTTAATGTTATTTCAGTTTATGTACAGTGTTATTGTAAACTACATAGGGATTTTGTGTAATTGTGTTCTGACACACTTTGCTTAATGTTTTTTTTTTTTTTTTAATTTTTAGTTCTGAAGAATTTTGGATTGTTATTTCAGACCAATGAGGAAAAGGCATACGCAGGTGAAAACTTGGACTCGTCATGTGGATATTTTTGAGAAAGACTTTGTCATTGTTCCAATTAATGAAAAGTAAGTTAGAAACTTATATACATAGAATAGATTAATCATCTTTTTTGTTATCCGTTATTGGAAGAAAGAAAAAGGCTTTATTCACATATTTTTTGCATGAGAAATCAGATGGAGATGACTGTGTGCAAGATTTTTTTCTATAGATCTTCAGTAAAGATTCTGTGGAACCTCCTAAAGATATGATTATAACTTGTTTCTGTGCTGCTTTTTTGTTTTTTTAAAATAATTCTGGGTGTAAAATGTTTTTCTACAATCTCATGTCTTAGCTCTTAGATATGACTAAAATCAGAAGCAAGGGGAAAGAGTAGGAGTGAAGAATCTTCACTGTGTCACTGGAGCACATTAGTCTTTGTATTTTCTGCTTACTAGTCGTACATTGCAGCATAATAAGCAAGACTGCTCGGGAATCTGCTCAACTGCAGTATGAGCTGAGATAATTAACATTATTGGAATTTTAGTTAAGTGGTTGCCGAGAAAGTCTTTGGTATCAGTTCATATTAAAAGCCCGATATTTAACTGTGATGTAATTAATATAGGGTTAGTTTGGGCATTTCTGATTGCCCCATTAATAGAAACCGAACCAATGAACAAACCTACATTTCAGCAGGAACATTGGAAATCTATCTCTCTGTATTGCTGGTCCTATTTTGTGGGCTGTTTTAGCAATTCAGCAGAACTGATGTCATGAAGTGTACAGTAATGGGATTTGCTGTCTCCAAAAAAACCTGACAATTGGGATGTGAAGTTCTTAACATTAACCCTTTCTTAAGTTTTTTTTGTCTTGACACCTTGTTACATTCTGAATTTGCATCATCTTGATCATCACTAACAATATTAGTTTTTCAGTATAGTATTATGATCACTATGTTAATTTTAAAAAAAAAAAATTATTCTCTCATTTGAAAATTTCTGAGCCATTACTGGACTGCTACTGTTGAGGGCTAACTTTTAATTCCCAGTCCAAAGTTATCAATTTTGCATAGTCCTGACATGGTTTCTAACTACCATCCACAGAGTTCTTGTAGTTTTATGTAGAAAGTAATAGAAATGCACTGCACCTTTCCTTGCTGCAGAATGTGTTGCATCAGTAGGTAATCATGCATATCTTTTTTTAGTTTGGTAGGTAAAACTTTTATATTGGTGAAGGGGAGGTAACTAGGATGAATCAGAAACTTCCAAGGTGTCGTTTTCATGGCAATAATTTGGTTACTGCCAGTTATTCCACGTCTACTTTGTTTGTTTGCACATGAATGAAATGTATTTCCAAAGAATTCCAGAATTCTATATATGTATCATGAAACTAAGAATTATTCTGTCTACATTTTGCAGTGCACATTGGTTTCTGGCCATTATCTGTTTTCCTGGAATGGAACGCCCTCAGTCAATCAAATACATATTTATAAACAAGTCTGCAGGCAACCCAGCTTCCCCTGATGATAAAATGGCAGCTGCTGCAGAAGCTGGAAATATTAAGGTAGATGGCCTGGCTGGTTTAAAAGATTTAACCCTGCCTGGAATTTAGGGTGAAGGAAAATGTAGTCCAAGCAATGCTATATACATAAAGTTAAATTAGCACAGTTATTCATAGAGAAACAAAAATATTACAAAGACTACTTATTTTTTCTTAACACTTGAAATTGTATTTACTAGTTTATTCAATATGACCTACATTCCAGGGATGTAAGTGCAGTGTTGATCAACATAATTGCATGGATATGTTGTCATTGAGGGGGATTTTGTGTGTCTGTGTATCAGTTCAAATTATTTAAATTGAAGCTAGCAAGTTGATTGGTTCTTATATATTTTTCCCATCACCTTATTTGTAACATTTATTTTTTGGGGGTCCTTTGCTCCTGTACAGAATTTTAGGTGTGACACCTGTCCAAAAGCAATTTTTTGCAAAATTTTCTCCAAATAGAGCATGCATCAGGAACTATCTAGAAAGACTGGCACCAATGAAACCCACTTAAATTTATCCTTTCATCCTTGAACCCCACCTTATCAAGAGTTATTTCCCTAAGTAATTATGCAACAGTTAGATTGTAAAAGGTTTAAAATAAATGGAATGTTAAAAGCAGGTACATATGAGACATACTTTTATAGAGTTTCAGGTGTTATGTACAGCATTAGAACAGGAGCTGTCACAGAATTTGCTCTATAAAAATATTTTTTTATTTGTTTTGACTAATTTTAAGAAAATGCCTTAAAATGCAGATCTGACTACTTTCTGCTTCTCTGATCTCTCCCACCTCACTGAAAACTTGTTTACGTTATCAAACAGCCATGGCTGAATTGATGCTGGGTGGATCAGATGCACAAAGTATGAATGAATTTACTATCTTATCCATGAAAATCTAAACACAACCACCACCACTGTTAGGAATAAAGGATATTCTTTCTTAGAACTGTTTTGAAACTTGATTATTTTTTTGTTATGTTTTCTGGAAGGGTGACTGATCTGTGGCTATGTTGGTTTGCGATATCACTGGAAGAAGAAAATATACCTACCCTTTTTAAAAAATTTTTTTTTTTGAGCTGGTCTAGTAAATTTGCTGATAATGTTTGTTTGTTGATTTTACTGTAACACTGACATCTATTGTCCAACCTTTTTTTGTTTGCTTCCAGCTGCCAGGTGGCACCACGAGTCTTCCAAGGGAAGACTTTATCGAGCTGTTTGGTTGTAAGCAGTAAGTATATTTTTGTGTGGAATGTTGGTTGTGTAACAACTCCAGAACTTCACACTTTTGAAATAGCCATGTGTTCTAGTTGTTTTTCACTACACACCTGCCTCCAAAGAACACACCTCAACAGCACCAGACTTATGGCGGGTACGGTGGGCTCAAAGCGCCCAGGTCTTAACACAGGGCCCTCCCCCTAAAGACAAAGGAACATGTTGCAAATTTTTCATCTTGTACCCATATTCATTGAAAATGATGTATGAAGGTTTTAAAGTTGTGGTGAGGATAAGATGAAGTGAATTTTATAATGGACAGAAACAGAACTATTAGTTAGTATTGGAGGCTTGTTATCATTTCAGAAATATATAGTAGTAGGTGCCTATTCATTTTTCCTTCCTTCCCTTATTTGCAAGACAGAGTAAACACCTCACTGTGCAACATCATTACAACATGATTTGGTGGTCTGTACAGAAGTTATTCAATAAATAAGTGCAGCCTTATGGAAGTTTACAATGCAAGCGGGTGAAGAAACAAACTTTGTCATGTCACAATGGCTGACTGCATAATCAATTTGCCAGTCTGTGAATCACATGAAGTTATTCGGTAGTCTTGATGCTCTACATACTTTTGCGACCTGTTTCTTTTCTAATTGAATTTATAGGCTTTTAAAATATCAGACCTTTTAAATATGCCTAAACAAATGGGATGTTTATCTGGTGTGCAAAATAAGTAAGTTAATAGAAAAAAAATTTGAAAAAAAACAAAAAGAATCTGATTTCAGTCAGTGGCTTGGGAAATATGAATAAATAAAACAAGAGAAATTGCAAATGAAATTGAAAATTCTGCTAATGAGTATGATACAGTATTGGAACTGACCAACACTGATACAGACTTGACACAAACAGTAAATGATTTTGATTTAGCACAAGCTGCTGATGAAGAAGAATATCATGAAAGTCTAACCAATGATCTATCATTGTGGCCTAAGATAATCACTGATGAAACAAGAATAAGACTTGTAAAGTATGGACCTAAACAAATAACAAACTTTCACTTTCTGAATGATCAGCGACACTCATGATAAGGCATGCAGATAGTTATCCACTAATTATTACCATAAAACTTTGATTGTAGTTGGCTTTTTTATTCAGTTAGAGCACAATGTGGATTGTTTTTGTTGTTTATTATTTGATACTAATGTAAATACATTAAGATTCAAAAAATGGTTACAAGAATTGGAGAAAACTAAGCAGTGCTTTTCAAAATCATGAAAAGAAAGTGTCATTAATTGTTATATTTAGTGACAGGAGCTTGCAAGAAGACAAGTTGAATGTGACAATCGACAGCTCAGTTCAAATAACAGTAAATGAGGAAAAACAATGCCTAGAATTAGTGAAACAAATAATTGATGTCATCTTATTCTTGACAAATAAAAACCTTGTCTTCAGAGAGTTGATGAAACTGGAAAATAGCAGCAATGAAAATTTTTATGACCATATATCACAACATTTACAAAAAATTGAAAACAGTAAAAATCCTGTAATTTGCTATCTTTCAAGAACGTCTCAGAATGACTTTTTTTGAAAATTATCAGCAATGGAGTTCTCAATAATAACTTAAATCAAATGAAAATTGGAAAATATTTCAGCATACAAATGGACTGTACTTCTGACATATTGCAAATGGAGCAAACATCTTTAGTTTTAAGATATATCAAAATTGATAAAATCACAAAAAAAAAGTGGATATTTGGAATCATTTATAGTTTTTTGTTTATTTTTTTTTTTTTTTTTGAAGCAACTGATGTTACTGGTAAGCGACTAACAAATTTCTTGATTGCAATGTTAAAGTCACATGACTTCAGTATTATGCATTATGAACTGCCAGAGTTAAGCTTACAACAATGACACCAACATTAAGGGGAAATACAAAAGGATCCAGACCAGAGTATTGCAGATAAATGAACAAGCTCTGTACATTTCCTCCTTGGCACATAATTTCAATTTATTACTTTGTGATGGAGCAGGAGCCGTTGGTGGTGTAAAAATTTGTTTGAAACTTTACGAAGATTGTTTACACTTTTTCCCACATCAGCAAGTTGCTGGGATGTTTTGAAAAGGCATTTGAAAACTACTATAAGGTCATGTGATGGGAGACATGCACTGACTTAGTCAAAACTTTCTGATTTCAGTTCATTGCAACATACTGTGCATTAGATGAACTTGTTGAAACATCTGAGACTCTCCAGTGGCCCAGTAATCCATTTTATGGTTGCTTTCTTTTATTCGCTAACCCCACAGCATTTTAACACAAATATATGGTCAATTCAGCCTTATCCCTGCGTTAATCAACAAATTTTAATTTCTGGACTATTTAAGAGAGATAAATAGTCCTGATGCAAATTTAAAGCAAGCAGCTTTGGATTATCAGTCATCTCGCAATGTCAGCCCTGATATTGTAGAAGAGCTGAAAACTTTGAAAACATTCTTAGAGATATGTCAGCCATGGAATTATTGAGGCTTATAAGAATTCATGGCCATCATGAAGTATTGTACCTAACTTTTCCAGTTACGGTGGTCAATGCTGAGTGATTCTTCAACAAATCAAGGTTAATGAAATATTCGTGCTCATCAGTGAGTCAGGATCATCTGAAATCTTTGACTATTTTGTCAATTGAAAGGAAGGAAGCAAGATGATATGACTTCAAGACTATGGTAGAAAAGTGGGCTAGTGATAATTCCTTAGTTTTCAACAATAAATAAGAATTGGTCTTAACATTATGCAGTCTTAACATCTGGGCTGTAGCTTAGGTGATTCCTGGCCATTACTCCCATGTACAAAAAATGTGAATTTTTAAGGTTTTTCAAATTCATTTTTACATAAAGTCTAAGTTACATTATAAGAGAATATAAAAACATGAAAAAAAATCATTTACCTACATTTTCTTAGCATTGAGGTCTAGAAATTGATGCGAGATGCAACTGGGAAAGAGATGAGGGTTGTGGTGTGAGGTGGACGAGAAAGCTTTACTGAATACCATAAATACCATATATTCTATTTTGTTGACATTTATGACAAACATCAATAAATATGTGTATTATCTATGTAGCTGTACATATAAAATATAAAAGATAATATACTTAAATATAATGTTAGTTTATAGTTTTTTTAACATCACAAATTTTACAAAAGTAAGTTCATATTTTATTATACTAAATATTTGCATAAAAATTATTTACACTGATTTTGAGTATTTCTTGAAGGAATGGTAACTTCGAAAGCAATAACCCACACTCTCTTTATACCAGGTCTTTGTCAATCTTCATGTTGTGTGCCTGCACATGTGAAAATCTTTTTGCATTCAGGATTTTTTTTACCTGATGGAGGCAGCACTTCAAGGAAGTGTCGTGTCACAAATTCTGGGGCAGTGAGTCTGTCAGAACCAGATGAAGAATGGTGACCAGTTTTTGTGGAAGTCAGTTTGCCGAACTTTTTCAGTATTTGAAGAACTAAATTATAACTAAATTCACGAACCATGATTTTTTTTCTATATAAAATTTATAATTCAACACCATTACATCAATCATGTGTAAGAAAAAAATTTTATACCACTTCACTGACTTCCACATGCACTCAGCTTCACCAATTTGCATATCAGATTTATCCACTGTGCACATGTCAGTAGTGTAATCTAATACTGCATCAGGTTTTGGATTGCTTGCTTTGTTTTATGATGCATCTTACCACTGTCTTTTATAGTTCCCGTATGTATCGTGCTAAGCAATGTGATATTTCACTTACTGTGCCACCTTATTGCCAGTATCTTTCCTGATTTCTGCAACTTGACATTGCCACTTGCAGGTTTGCTTTTGAACTTCAGCATGTACTTGCAGTTTGACCAAACAGTGCCACACAACCCAGTGTCATGTTCATGTAAAAATCTACACAGCTAGGCTTGCGTACCAGTGATCTGTGTAGGGAAAATGGCCCTTCTCCATATACTTAGCCATCATTTGTTTCACAATACCACCAGAAACATCATGAGGGTCATTTGAGGTAATGTCAACATCGGTGCCACTGTAGATGATGATGTCAAGCACAATACCTGTAAGGCAATCTCAATACACAAAGATCTTTATTCCAAAATGGTGGAGCTTGGGTGGAATGTACTGTTTAAAGACAAGTTAGCCTTTAGATAAGACCAGTGACTTGTCAATAACCACCTTACCGAAAGGATAAAAAATGGCTATCTATCCTTTAGCATTTTACACACTTTCCTTATGTTCCAAACTGGTTGGTTGTTGACAAAATGCAGTAAGCATAAAAGCAAAAGGAATTGATCCCTGGGCATATATGTGGCACCAGCAATGCAAAAAACATACATTTCAGCAACAGTTGTCTTGATCCACCATTGAGTATGTGATTGCGGTGAAAGGACAGAGTCATTCATCACATGCGCAAAAGGCAGATATTGTGGCTTCACGGAGTTGCTGAGATGCAGGTGGTGGCTGGGGGTGATCCTTTTACACTCACTCATGTCTTCTGCTATATTGAAATCAGTATCACTAAATTCTAAAATGTCAATTGCAGACTCTCCAGAAGATAATATCACTTTCATCACTCAAGTAAAACATTCTTCGTATCTTGGTAGGAGGGTTAAGTTCTCACGAAACATGCTTTGAAAGAGCAGAAACACCATGTGACTTAAAAGGACATGGGCTATCCATCATTTCAAAAGCACAACTGATGAGATAAGGGAGTTGTTAGATGGATGCGGGAGTGACTAGAATGTTCTAGATGATAGAAGAAAACCTAAAAATGGTCACTCCCTAACTAAAAGATAGCCAATCCCTATGGCGCATCATTTGAAATTTCATTGAAAAATGGTGGGTGTATGTATGCAATCCACAGACTAGGGGTTAATTACCAATTGCTAGGGGGGGGGTGTCAGGGAGCCTCCAATGTAGAACTCACATCTAGGCCCACAACAAGAGAAATACAGGCCTGCACTTTGATTTGTTTATAATATGATACCATAGTTGATTAAAAAAAATTTTTTTTAATTACATTTAGGATATAGATTAATTCAAAAAATATTCCTTGGTTTTGTCTTCACTTAGTCTAATTTTATTGTCACTGAGATTTTACATGCAGTAACATCATGCCATGGATACAAATAGATTTATTATTTGTATTATTATGTAAATGTCTTGATCCTCTCAGTTACCTTACGATTTAGATTGCTATACTTTGTTATTGATATCAGAAATCTTTCTTATTTGCATACTAGAAGCTTTATTTATGGACTCACCAATAAGTCTTTAGAGACCAAAAATTTTAATCGACTTATTGTAACATCTTTTGTTATGTAGATATGTATAAATCTATGCATTATTTTTTGGTGATGCCACAATTATGGTTATGGACACAAATATGTGCTATGGAGGAAAATATTTGTCAAAAATCTGGTAATCTAGCTACTTTGTCCTCCACCTGTATCTGTTTCTTTGCCTCTATTTTTCTTTCTGTATCTAAAATAACAAACTTGTTTGGGTAAAAGGTTCGCATGATTTTAAAACTGGAGATTTTCTGTATATAATTCTAAATTAGAAAATGTTTGTTTTGTTTTCTTTTAAATTCCAGACCATGCATCTTGATATTTGACTCCCTTGCTGGTCCATCTAGGTCGAATGTTGTCAGAACATTGCGAGAGTAAGTGACAGGTTAATGTATTTCCTGAACAGTGTTTAATCCATTAGGACGTTTTAGAGAAAAAAAGCCGGTGCTTTTACTTATCTCATGCCCAAATTCTTTTATACTATTATTATTATACGGCAATCAGTCAGAGTGGGGAACCTTGCTATGTTAGCAGATAAATTGGTTAATTGCTGTGTGCACTTGTTTTGTTTTTGGTATTTTTCTCTCATTCAACAATATCCTTTCTTGTATACCCAGCCTATATATCTCAGGAGATACAGTATCAAAAAAAGAAGAAATTCTTCATGTCAACTTTTGGAGGGGTGAGCAAAACTTCCTGGTTTTGTGTCCAAGGATAACTGTTGGGCAGTGTTGTGGGGGAAAGAGAAAATCATTTGTAGAATTTGGGAAACATTTTAGAAATATTTTCATAACTGAAAGTTAATTAGCCAGTATGTGAGGATTAAAGGGGAGGGTCACGCTATACCAGCTCTTTACAATTCAGTTTGAATTAGCTGTTTTTCCCATTGATTTAGATCATGGATTTTACAACATGCTGTTACCTACTGTTAGGTCGGTGTTGTCGGACTGGGGCTGGTATATATATATTTTTTTTTTTTTTTTTTTTAATTTTATGAAAATAAAGATTATTTGGGCAACTATAAAAAAATATATATATATGTATATGTGGAGGCATGCCGCCTTTTAATTTAAAAGAAAGAAAATTGTCAGTGGGGAAAGGGTTAAATAGTTATTAGAATTTTTTTCAACATGATTGGAGAGGAATAAAGAATTTTTTTGTAAAAGAAATAATTATGGACATTTATTTATGATTACCTCTTCTACAAAAAAAATTAATATTTAAAGAAACAATAAACCCAATTATATATTTCTCACTTTCAATTCATAATTATATGAAAAGTTTGAAAAATGCTACATTATTGTCCTTTTTTATTAGAGCAGGGGGCCAAGAAAGTGCGTGTGTGGTGTATGTGACTGTTTTTAAGCATCTTCATCCCATGGTGGCTTAAACTGATGTAATGCCAGCTTTGGGCGCTGAACATTTGTACTTCCGTTTCAGGTATTTGCAGGTGGAGTGGGACACGCGGAAGAAGTTACCAAAGCGGGTTTTTGACAAGGACATGATCAAGGGTGGTGTTCCCAAGGTCCCACAACAGAACAATTACAGTGACTGTGGAGTGTATGTGTTGCAGTACGTAGAGAGCTTCTTTGAGGTGAGGTACCAGCATTTGATGACAGTTTTTCGTTTCTACCTGTAATTGCAAAATTTCTTATTTGCCCAATTGAAAATAGTGGGGGATGTATTAATTTTGTGAGAATTATGTAAATTGAAAAGCAACCAAAAGATAAAAGTAAAATGATGGTTTTATCTTTTGAGAAATTTGAGACTTCCGCTCGTTGGCCGTGTTGGCGTAATAAAGGAAAATGCGTAGACATTCACTTGGCAGTTGGACGTGTAGAAAGTCCTGGGGATCAGTGATAAATAGTGATGTCAAAACTTTAAATGAGTAGAATGTAGGACTGTGTGTTTTCAAATCAAAGAAAATTATGAAAAGTCATTCCGGAGAGCCAGTCAAAATGGCCCACTCTGATTGTAAAGCATTAGCTACAGACGAATACACTTACTATGGTGGATTCATTGATGGTGACAATATCAGCTGAACATGAGACATTAGAAGGGAATTTTAAAAACTTTCTTGAAACTATCCCCCCCCTCCTTTTCCCGGATGCTGATTTCATTTTTTGTTGTTGTTTTTTTTTTCTTTCTTGCTTCAATGTTATTTTTCAGACACCGATCAAGGACTTCAGCATTCCCATCAAACTTCCACATTGGTTTTCTGAGGATCGCGTCAACAGCAAGCGCTCAGAGATCCAGGAGCTTATCTGTCAACTCAAAGCCGAGTCCGACAGAAAATTTACCAGCTGACATTTGCGGTTCACTGACAGCCAGAATTCATGGTAAAGACAGGGGTTTGCTGGTGACACTGAAAATATTGTAACAAAAAAGAAAAAAAGAGAGAGAATAGTTTCTTATTGGCTTTAAAGCTTTATAACAACGCCATCTTTGACGTTTCTTGTCGTGTGAGAAGAACAAGGATTAGGCCAGTCTGGCGTCTATTATAAACAATGCCGGTGTTTATATAACTGGACCACTTTCTCTAACAGAGATAAGAAAACAAATAACGGAAGTGGGAAAATAACAGAAAAGTTTTGTTTTTTTTTCAAATGTATTGAACGAAGAGCATACCAACATTATTGTGACATCATCAATATAATGATAATAAAGATATAAAGTGTGTGATGTTTAGGTGGTAAGTCTGGCATGCCAGTACATATGTACCTGTCTGTTGTTATATCGCAATGCTATGTAAACAACTACCCACAACCAAACAGTTTAAATGGAATTTATATTTGAAGATAGTAGATGAATGTAAACTTTTTTCCTTTTCTTCACTTCAAAAAAAAAAAATTTTTTTTTAAAAATCAGTTGAGTGTGGTAATCACTGAGGATGGGTATTTTCATACCTTATTTAGATTTAAAACTGCTGCTGATTGGTGCCTTTGACCAAGACTACCATTTGGTCAGAAGCCTAAAATATATTAAGAAAACCAAGAGACACAAGAAAATTCAGTGCATTTGCCCTTGTGTTGTATTCCTGCTGGCTCTTATCATTTGTCCTTCCTAAGAACACCTCTTTCCATGGAAATACGGTTGCTTTTCAAACTTGCCGTGACTTCCAAAAAGAAGCAGGTAAAAATTTCATTGTAAGGGCATGTTATATTGCAGTAGAGAAAAATAAAATGTATCAGAAATTTTTTCTCTCTCTTTCTCCATCTTTAAAAAGCTAATATTTAACATTGTTCTGAGGCAAATCGAAAATTCAATGGAAAGGGCTGACTCTGGGCTTACTAGAACAACCATCAGGACTAATTGGGTTAATTGCTATTTTGTTGGTTTTTGGGCTGAAGTCTGAAACTGTCCGAAGAGTTTAGAACATGTTTTATATTTCATTGGATTTTAAAACCATTAACTGGTGTGGGGGCATGTTCAGCATAGCAGTAGCTTCATTTTGGGCCAATGGATGATGATGCTCGACAAATGAAACTGTTTCATTTGATACATGATGAAACAATTAACATTTCTCTCTTTTAATGAGGTTGAATTTACTTTTTTAAATGTTCAATTTTAAAAAGAGAAATTGCAAGCAGCTGCTTCAGTCTGATTTTTTTTTCCAGCTGGTATCTCAGAAAGGATGATTGACTTGCTTTGTGGTGAGGTAGGCTGGCCCTCTAGGGATTTGTCAGCTGAATGCACACTTAGCACAGTTGCCAACATGTATAGTTTGCTTGTGATGTTATGGTTCCAACCCTCTTATAGTTTTATGCCAAAAAATAATTTTGTCTGGTTTTGTTTTTACAAAAGAAGAAACTATATTACTAGAGTGGATTATTGGCAACATCTGTGTCTGGTTAAAAGTTTCATTTAAGCAGCAATTGCTGTTAGAGAGAAAATGCATGAAGGATGCTTCATGTGCATACAAGCATATGCTCATTGAGAGAGAAAAGTGTTATTTGAAGGGCATATGACACGTACTGGCAAATGCATGTCCATCCAGAGAGAGAGAATGCTAGATAACAAGAAACAAATCAAATTGCACAAAATCCTAGTGGTGGTCATTTGTCAACACACCATCTTGCTGCTTTAGTCAATCTCTCTTTCCATGGAAATGAAACTTCCTGGTTTCTTTGATCTACATGTGAATTCAATCTTGGCAAGATGGTGGAGTCTGTTGTGAAGAAAGCAAAGATCAGCGCTGCAGCTACTTAAAAGCGGTATAAGTAGAAATTTAAAGGAAGATGTGCTTTGAAACATCCAGAAGTCACTGCGTCGTCGTCATTCAATTTTGGTTTTCAGGAGAGAAATTTCAATCTGCAATATTGAGGATCATTTAAACCCAAACTTGCATTATAGAAACGACGCATCGTCCATGGTCATTTCAGGACCGAGTTTGTCTATTCTTGCAACAAATTCATGTCGTTTTGTCGTCATTGCCGATAACACACTTTTTAGTAGAATACACTACGCTCATTATAGCCAACCGTGCACAAGTTATTTTCCAAAATGCTTCTGGAATAAAATATAACTTGAAAATTGTGGATGTGGGTGAAAAGTCAAACCAGATAGTAAAAACTATAGCCCTTGTGCTGAGCACACGAGGGACTTGAAACCTAGCAACTGATGGAATTGTTGGTATTGTTAACACCCAATGTAGCTGTTTTTGACGAGGCTGCCAACCCCACCTGCTCTCAAGAGAAACTTTAGATGGTAACATTTTAAAATTATTGCATTATGGACTTTTATCAAGAAGAATAAGTTTGAAAATCTGTTTCAAGATTTGGCTGCTTTTTTTTTACAAAAGAAAAAAATAACAACAAACGTTTGAACATAGCATCATGACCATGTTGTCATTAGCTGCAGAGAGTGGGTTCAGCAAGGGCAAAAAAAGAAATTTCTGGAACTATAGTATTGAAATTTTAAAAAATCCTGAAACACGAGCTCAAGGTGGCTGCTGTCCTTGCAGACAGTTATAACAGGACCACTTAATAGCCAGCCTTGGCAGAATTGTCAAAGACGGAAATAGAAGCACTCAGTGTAGTAAGTATTCACACGTTAGCAAAACTTGTAGGTGGCTACATTGATGCCGCAAAACATTGCAATGCTAGCAGTAGCAAATGTGGTGGAGATAGATCTAAATGTGTTGACAGGCAGCTGAGCAACTCAATGCCTTTTTATCCTCAAACCAGCACCAAGAAAGACTAGTACATCAGATTGTCAAAAATCAGGTAGTTCAGCTTCATGCAGTAACTTGAAGCCTTACATGTTAAAATCTAGTTAACACTATACAGAATATTCAGACATTTGTCTCACCCAAATAAAAGATTTGTTTTTACTCTTCTTGCGATAAGCGTTATTGCCTTTTTGGTAGAACCAACATTTTCCTGGATCTGTTAGATGATCTTATGGTGAGATTTGTTGACATCCAGAATAACTGCCTTAGAATGACTCACTGAAGTGCAGCTTGAACTATATGAGAGCCAAAGGCAAGGTCTGGCATTCTGATGAAAATGCAAGGAATTTTTAATGGAAACCCTGACTAAGCTGACGTGGAAACTTTTTATGACAATGTGAGAGATTTTACCTAACAGCTTGTTGCACTTGCATTGTGAAAAAATTTCTCTTTTTTTGTCACTGCTTCTATTGCATGCGGAAGTTGTAGATATTTCCAGGAAACTGACGAGGTTTTTTTGCTCTGCATTACTTTCTGGACAGATTTCCATACTTAATGAAGTGTGGGTGGTGCTCCATCAACGAATGATGTTGTGGAAAAGATTTTAGTCTCAGTATCACAGAAAGAACAGATGCTGCTTAACACTTAATTTGTCAAATCGACTGTCCTGTGCTGACATTTGTTTATGTCTAGTTTCTGTGATGTTTGGTAAAAAATGTCACTGATTTGCTTAAAAAAGTAACTAGCCTTAGTTAAACAGTTTCAATATCTAGTAAAAAAATCTACCAGTCTTGACTTTCAGATACACAAGCTGCTTTTGATGGACTCGGCTATGCACTATTCTTTAGTAGCTTCTCGTTCATTATTCACATGATCCTGAAGATAGTGTCTAATTACAGTTGACTAGTCCCGCTTGCTGTCCATTAGCTTGGCTCCATAGCCACCTTGATCACCCCGCACTATCTAGATGAGAGATCAATGGTTCTCCCCATAAATCTTCACTACTATAGAGAATAAATGCTGAATAATTATAGGTTGTTATTTATGTCGATTTGTATATAGTAAAAGTTATTTGCAGTGTTACTTTCTACTACTACTAATAATTTTCTTTACCTCTATAATAAGTTTTAGTTTTTTAAGCCACTTGTTTTGTTTTTTTATGAAAATCTTTTTTTTTTAATTAAATGTTTTCCATAGTTCTCTTGATTCAGGTTTCCCGCAGGGGATCAGAAGAAACTGGCTTTAAAAAGAAAAAAAGGTAATGTCTGTCCTCTCTGTAAGGAACCCATAGTGACCACACACATTGTACATCAACTCTCTGTTTAGTTTTCTTAAGATCTTTTCATATTTTAAAGAAAAAGATCCAGGAGGACAATTTTCAGAATCAGACAAAAGGAGGTGACTTTTTAAAATGAATGTCTAACTCACTCTACAGTTGGTGGATGGTGGTGAGCAAGTCACCTTGTGAGTGTCTTTGTCCCAGAACAACTCAGCGTTGCTGTGTTTGGAGCTAATGGTTTGAAGGCAGTGAAAGTACACATCTCTATCCATAGGTTTTGTGCACACGCATTGTAATGCGTGATCAATAACTGTTTGAAAATTATTTTGTTTATTTGGTACACAGCTCAGGTTATTATTGAGGATCTGGTCCAGTTTTTTCTACCAAAGTTTTCAGGCTGGCTGGCTGGCCTGGGGTCATTTGGCCCTTAGTTTTATGAAGATGCTTTGAAGCTCTGACTGTTGCTTCTCTGAACCTAAATATGTCTGTTTTTATCTTGTCCAAGCTGTAGTGGCATTGAACATATGTCTTGTTGCTCTATTTTCCTGTAGTCTATTATTGTAGTTGAGGATTATTGATCAAAAACAAGTAGGAGGATGGGTATTCAAAAGTTGGATGTGTAATTGATTGGATTTAGATATGTCAGTGGATGCGAAAGCATTTACCCACATTCTGAATGTTCTTCCTCGCCATTGCTCTAAATCCACCATGCTTGATGGTTGTAAATACACTGGGTCAAAAGCCTTGCCAACTTTTCTACTGACCAATATGCATCCAGAAAGTGTAGATTGCTGGAAGTGTGACTTATACAGTGATTCTACACAGTCTTTGTAAACTAAGGGGATAAGCATGTTGCATTTGCCCTTATTCTCAGGTTATTGTTGTTTTCCATGACTTGATTTCTAGGAAGGCATCTGTTAGTACTTTTTAATGATCAAGTTTGGGTGATGAGTGATGTCACTGGTTCTGTACCTGAAGTGGAATGCTGTCAGACTTTCACTGTTATCTGACAAGGTGGGATTTTCATTTCAGCTTCAGTAACCTTGCTCTTAGCTGAGTGCAGTAATGTGTGAAGTACCAACTCTTTAGATGAAAGAATGCTTTTACAGTTTAGTGGATTCTATAATCCAGAGAGAGATGGGGTTTCAGATCAGTCTTGTAGTAGTGTTTTTTTTTTTGTTTTTTAGTGAGATAAGCTCATGAAAACTAAGACTGGTTAAGCATTTTTAGGGGACACTATAGGATTAACATATTTTTACTACTATTTGGTTTCATTGCTGAACTTGTTGAATATTATATGATTTATTATTTTGTACATTAATCTGAATATTTGTAGGGCTGCTATGTACAGTATTGTGCATATTAATGGGTACATTGAAGAAAAATGTAATCTTTCATTGTTTTTAATGAAAAACAAGTAAAAATTTAAATATTGTATTTTTATCAATAAGAAGTTTATGGTTTACAATGCATTATTGCATTATCTTTTGATTTTGGGCTTGTCATTCAGTTTCTGCCCAAGAAGTTATATTCTTGTCAGATGTGTGATGTCTGTTCTGTTTAAAAGTTGACTAAGGACATTATGCCAAGGAAAAGAACTAAAATAATCACCTTCAATGAACACACACCTCTCACAAAGAGAAATTGTCAATGCGGCTCAGTCAGTGTGGGTGCCATCAATAAGATTATTAAGAAGAAACAAACCACTGGCCCAACATTCCCATCAAGGAAAAGAAAACAACCCCACTCAGAGATGATGCAGAATTAATATGAGCGATTGAGCAGGATTGCAGAAAAACTAGTGGTGTGCTTAACTAAGAATTAGCATCAACAGGTGTCCAAATGCCATCATCAACTGTAAGACATCAATTTCTGGAGGTGGTTGGGGGGTGCCAAAGAAACCTGTGAAAAAAGAATGCAATATATTATTTTCGGATGAGTCATTTTCTTGTTCAGGGTCAACAACGTAGATTTGTACACCATTCACAACCAGTGCTCGCTATAATTAAACAGACTTCCAGAAAAGACAATATTTTTTGGAGGTTTTTCTGCATGAGGAATTGCCTAACTGAGAAATATAATGAGGTTTTAGAATGCTATGTCAAGCCACAACTGCTAAAGATATCCAGCAAACGTGGTTTCCATGCCATTCATCAAAATGTGCTAAGTAGTTCTTTAGGATGAACAAATGATATCAACTGTTTAGATTGGCCAGGAAACTCCCAGATTTAAACTCAAATTCAAAAATCTATGGGCTATGTATGCAACTAGAAGATGATTAGGTCTGTTTATTAAGGCTGAAGGTGGTCATAACAAGTATTAAGGTTTGTTCCAGTCTTCAAAATATATGCTGCTTGCTTTAATGCTGGTTGTGCGAGCCGGCCCGGGGAGTTTTTGTGAAACTCCAGACATGAGATTTGTGGAATTACATTGGATTAAAAAAATATTTTACTAAATTTTTATTGGTCCCTGAAATGGCAAAATTCAATGAGTTTTTCTCCATCGCGCCATTGCTGAGGCTAAATAACTCTCCCTCTCAGTCCAGCTCTACCCATTCATGAATCAAGAAGAAAATAAAAGCATTATACAATGGCCATTTTCAAGCAACTGCTACAGAGCTAAATGCTATAATTGTTTAGAATGCACATGTAGGTGCCAACTGATCAGAAGGCAACAGCCAAGACGCGGTCAATCCGAACCGATTTACAGAGAAATTAATGATGACAAAGAGACTGAACAGCAACGTCAAATAGGACGCACAAAGCACCCTTTTGAGGAATTGGAGGAGCAAACGATGCCAAATCTATCAGATATTCAAAATTTTTGTGAATAGCAGCCAACATTAGATGCGGAATGGCCAGCAAAAAGCAAGAGAGGCCATATGATCCACCATGCAAGCATTTTTTGATAGAATTTGTGAGGTGATATATCCTCTCAATCTTGATTCATTGGAAAAAGAAAAGTATTGGCGCATAATAATCCATCGCAGAATGCTTCAAACAACAAACCTTTTGATGAACATGAAAACATTGATCATCAGTTTGCCGGATTGGAATATTCAAAAGCACTTATTGCTGGCTCCGATATGCAAAACTTTCACGTCGAAATTGTTGAAAAAAGATTTTTGGTAAGTTGAATATGATAGAGTTGATATTAAGAAATTGAGTTGTGTTCTAGTATTGTCGGCCGCCTGGGGTAAAAGATACAGTAAGAAATACATTGAAAATTTCAGAGTCAATGTTGAGAAGATGTTCTTGGACGGGGTTTGAAACAAGTCACTGAAAATGAGCCCTGGTAGCTATTGCAAATGTATCCTCATCGCCTAGATATCCCTTTGAAAACTGAAACTAGAACAGAAATTCAAATGCTTTTCAATAAACAAAAGAAAGTACAGTTGACCCCCGCGTAATCGCAGTTCAGGATTCGCGGAATTTTCCTTAGAACCTAACTAATAATTGTTCGTGGAAACCCCCGCATATTTGCGGAGTCGCAAATATCTTCCGCGATTCTTTTATGGCTTTTTTTTCGTGGCAATATATATTTTTTCACGCTTTTTAACACTAAATTATTATAACAATTTAATTTACTAATTTTGTAATATAAATACTAATGTAAATTCAGCAAATATCAATATAAAATAAACTCTATTGGCTGGAGGTTTGAAAGTAGCCAATCCGAGAGCGTCATTCATTTCTCCTCGCTGCTGATTGGCTGCTGCCCACGAGGCGCTGTCTGAGGCAGATGCAGTCCTGCATGTAGCTATCTCGAGTGTTTCTCTGAGAGTTGTATTTTTTATTAAATTATTATTATATATTTTTTAAACTCATTAAAGGCCAAATTAAAGAAAACAGGTGAACTACTGGTCATGAGAAGGCATTAAAAGGCGTTCGTTTGCCATAAGCTACTTGATGGACGATGATTAATGTAAATCTACATAACTAGGATGTTTTTGGAGAAAAAAGTAACTGTGATCAGAACAATTGTAACTTTCGTTTGAACCACTAAACGACTTTTTATGCAGTTTCTGTTCAGATCAAATTCTGACAGTTTCAAATCACACCTAGAATCTCTGGCCTGGCTCTCAGGCTAACTGTTAAAAGAAATTTTTTTGGTCAAATTCACATTAATTTGCACAATACTAGATCTTGTTATTTGTGCTCTTTTGTGACGTACGTAGAAAAAAATGCTGATATCAGACTTACACAGCCAAGGATCTAAGCCCACTATCCTCCACAACTAGACACAAGAGAATGTACAAATGTCGCAGTGGACTAGTGTTCATCAAAGTTAGCAATCAACAGGTTAATAATTCAAGACCAGCTTAGGTCACTTATGATCCCAGAATAGGAATGTAACGTTGATGGCAGTTGGTGGGGGACATATGAAATGTATGTTCATTAGTTAGATCAAACTGATATCCTCTACTTACTGAACAATGCATTATAGCAATGCACAACCATGTGTAGCTGGAGAGCTCTACATATCTACAAACTGTTGAAGAATTAGATTATTAAAAATTCCTATGCAGTTAATGATAAAGTATTTATAGGTTTAACTTTTGTTATAAAGAACATGGTTAAAACTGATCTAGGATTTGGCTGTTGTTTCTAGTCTTAAGAAGGCAGGCAGTACTAGCAAATAACAAGCAGTTTAACTTTGATATCCACATCCATCCATAGGTTTTAAAGATGAACAAGCTGTGTGGCATAAACAAGGTTTCTAGTTCTCTTAACAAAGGATTGTAGGTGATACAGCTCTCTGGTGTTTTAGGATGTAAAAAGTTTTTTTAAATATTAATGGGAATATATAGAATGGATGGTGTGTAAATAAATGAAAAGAAAATACAGCATCTCTTGTTGAGACTTTTGGTAGAAAAGCAACAAACAGTTAAGTTAAAATTACATGCAAGAAAAGACAGATGATTACAGAGAGAACTTGATATATATAGATTTTCTTTTTTTTATTATTATTAAATTTGTGTATGGCTATGTGATTTTCCTTCCTGGTTTGAAAATACAATCTCAATTTTTCTAATTTAGGTTTGTTTTTTTTTATTTCAGTTAAAATTAATAAAAATGCTTTACATTAGTGAAACTTTTTTGCTGCTGAAGATTTTCAGTAATAAAATTATGGACACGGTAATCATTAAGAGAAATGTTGACTATCAGGAACTTTCATAGGGAATTTTTGAAATATTTGTTTTAGTCATGAGAAATGAGTCCTTGGTGTATTAAATCATTTTTATTTTTTAAATGGTCACTAGTTATTTAAAACCATTGAATACAAATGGTTCAGCAAATGCATTTTTAAGAGAAAATGTTTTCTTGCTGTTGCATTACATTAAATAGAGATTACTATGTTTACACATTTTTCAGACCACCCTACAGAGGCCAGGCTTGGGCTTTCAGTATAGTGTTGCTGTCTTCTGAACCAGCTGAGGATATTTGCTTTGCTGTTACATGTCTTGTTATGGTAATTTAGTTCAGAAAGGTTCATATTGTAGTGTGCTTTTAGATTTTGCAGTATACTTACACTGGCTGGCCACTTTATCAGTACCTATGTACCCTTTCAAAGATGGGCCTTAACTGAGCTGTAGATGCCAATTAGGTTAACCTCATGTGACAGGTAATTTCTGTAGCACTATACATTACTCAGACAAGCACATTAGCAGCAATCAAGTGGCATAATAGTGGTCAAGACCAGTCAGTCGAGTTTATCAGTATTGATAAGGTGAAAAAAATGTCTGCTGTGTGGGGGAATTGTGGTCGCAAATGTGACTGAGAGAAGAGACATGATTAGGCTGGAAGTAAAGTTGTTAATATCATCAAACAAGAGACCAATTGTTCGGTGTGGACTGATCAGTTACCAACTTGAAAAGATTCCTTATGTGGTGTGAGAAGTGCACACATTGGATTAAGGAGGACATGGAATATGATGGGTTTAACATCACTCACTTTGCATAAATGAGAGGAGGCATTTGTAGAAAGCCACATAAATCATTTGTCCCTTGTGTGGTCCCAACTGTCCAGGCCTCTGGTGATGAGTCTTCCTTTGGGGCATGTTTTGCTGGCATATTCTGGTTGCTTTAGAAAGCAACACGAATACCAAAGTTTATCTCAGCATCATTTCCAATCAAGTGCATCTAGTAATGCTTTGTGTGTACCCTGATGGGGACAGCTGCTATCGAGATGACACTGCTCTTATCCACCACATCCACATCGTGTATTTATGGTTTGAGGAACATGAGAGATTTCAGGAATCTCCCATAGCCAGCATAATCTCTAGATCTCAATCCACTTGAGCATCCATGATGCAATGAAAGAAGAATGCTTCATCACAATCCTATGTACCTCGATCCATAATTGCATACAATATTAATGACTGACTGGAGAAATATCACTAAGAAAACTTTAAAGCACCTTGTGAATTCCATGCCTGGCATGGCTATTACTCTGGCAAACTGACCCAATCAGTTATTAGGTGTAGTCCCTAATAAAATTGTCAAGCAGTGAATACATTAAGTTTACAGCTATTATTACCTTTTGCCATGGATATTGGAAAATTTGTTTTTTTTCATATTACCATACGCTTTTATTTTTTTTTTTAACTTTCTTACTAAAATAATCAGTGCTGACCGTAGTATATTTTATAGGAGGTGCCAATTTTATACAGCCAGCAATGGCTTCTGTGATGATGCTGTTTGTTTACTACATTGCATTATGGGATTGCTGTCCAGGATGACCATAGCAAAGCAGCCCGTGCTGGTGATGCTAAACGCCCTCCTAAGACAAATTTGACATTGCACTGTTTTGCGAATTCTAAAAAGTGCAATTATTTCCATCAGTTCTCTCCCAATATAAATTAAGTGCTATGAGTTTATCTCCCTTTCTCACATCTCAAGCAGATTGCACATTAAGTAGATAAGAAAAGGATGGTTATACAATAGCTAAGTACCGAGCTTAGCCCCCTATTTGGAGCTGCTTTTCAGCCAGAGAAATATTCTGGCGCTAGACGGCTTTTTGCCTAATGACCAGTTTGCTTTTCCTTTTTTTTTTTGTCATTTTAAGTTAATTTTAATTCATTTATTTCGAACATAAGGATGAATAAAGGAAAAACGATATATAAAATGGCACCAATGTAAAGGAGAAGCAAAGTACCCTGAATTTTGTGAGTAGGGAATGGGAAGATGTGGGTGGCTATTATCTTTAGTTCTACGACTGTTTTTCAGTTGACATTGAACTAGGTGCATTACAAAAATATTTTGACTGACTGCTGTCTCCCATGATGCTAACTGTCAACTTTTACAAATTTTTTTTCTTTTTTTTTTAGTTAGAAAAGAAATTTTTTTTTGAATTTTATTAAATTGCACGTTCTTTGACTATATTTGTAAATAATTTTCAAATGAAGTGCAATTACAGTATAGTGGCAACCAATAATAAAGATCTACTCTGAGAACAACAGGAAAGCTGATTGCATTTAGGAAAAAAAAAATTATAGTTTACATAAACATTTATCTGCAGAATCTCTCTTAATTTTCGGTGCATGTAGAATTGCCTTTATAAAGTTAGAAAAAACCACACAAACTAATTTTCTTTTTGCAATACTTCCTATTAGCTTCACGAGCAGTTGGCCCTGGAGACGTTCTCGCTTCTTCGTTCAACAGTGAAAAACACGTGCGTGCTTCTAATCGTTAACATTCATCCTCCTGGTTTTCTTATGCGTTAGTTCCATTCTGCTTCGGAGTTCTATCTGTCAATCTAGCTCCACTTCCTAAGGTATAGGGTGATGCTGCTGGCTTTCCCATCCAAAGGACGGAGCTGATGACACTATTTATCGATCTAGTTTTCCCTTCCCAAGGATATGAGTGGTGGTGGGGGGAGGATGACGCTATCCTTCTCAAAAAAAAGTGATATGCAGTCGCCTTAAAGGGGATACAGTCCACGTAAACGAAGGGTGCAGTAACCCTGATATACCGTCCTCCATACTGTTAGTCGCTTAATTCTGTAAAGCTAAAGAATATATTGGCCTTGCTTAATTGCCACATCACTGAAATATTTATTTAGCCAGCCTTGTGGGCAGCTATTCTCCCAAAATTAGAAAGCCTTGATTACATGTATCTTTAATTTAAATATATTCGGTCGAACTGAAGACGGAGTTTAAAAATGATGTTTAATTGTAGGCATCTATAATTCAGCCGCATTTAAAGATGTCTTAATCAAACCTGCCTACGATTGCGAATTAAGGATATATACAAAAACCTTGTAAATCTATGGAACGACCCCTTACTGGAGACCGAATGTTGAAGCCAAACGCATGACAGCTTGGACTCGAAACTCTTGTATTGGAGCAGAGAGTTTCTGTTCAGTATGGCGTTCCCCTGTAACACAAGAACTACCGGTGGTTATCAGTGTCTCTATGGCAGAATTATAGTGAACCTTTATTATCGCGCTTTTACTTTAAATGTATCAGTTCTGTATCTGCCCATCTTAAAAACGTTCTCCAGATATCTGCACGCATGGTTTGTTGCCAACTGGTGTGGCTGGACTAACTTTGTCATCGAACGTTTCGCTAGCCTTTGGCTCCAACAACCCAGATAAGGATGGGCCCCTTTTTAAAATTTCATCCTTTTCCTTTTTCAGGTAAGGTTTTCCTTGGCAGTCGTTACCTCCCAAGTTATGGCTTTCTCTTTTTACGTATAAGGCATTCATTTACTCCGTTTGATGTTACATACTCTCTTTTGTCTCGTATCTGTTTATTCCTAGATGAAACAGCTTCTCTCTCTGTGTGTGTCTTTATCTCGAAATTGCGCTGGTTGGGCTGAAGCATCGCTAACTGCTGATGCACAGCGTCGACAATTCCTGAAGTTTTTGCGCTTCTCCGGCGGTTGGTGACCAGTCGAGACCTCCCTTGTAAATCAAGGTGGAGAGGACAGGTGTGCGCACCAGAGGACCGGGTGGTGGAGGGTAAATTGTCACTGTCGTTTTAATGGAGGTTGGGCTTCCCACGTACGCCTGTCGTGACTTCGTCTTATATGGGAATCCTTGCCGACCCACGACTTAAATCACGCTTTCGATATGAGATGTCAGCGCGGTGTCCTCGGACTAAAGACAGGAAGGAGTAGAGGCGGCACCCCTGCTATTGCAACAGAATTCACGCGATAGAACACCGCCAGGGTCATTGAGGAGGGCAGAGTTTGTACGCTAAAAATTGTTTAAAATGTACGGTTAATTTTAAAAAAATGGTTACAAAGACCGGATGCGAACTGGTCCAGCTATACCACACTCTACGATCTCTCGCCACGTCAGCGGCTGACCTTATCCGACAATTATTATTACTATTATTTTATTGTTTGTTTTGTTTTGTTTTTATTACGCTAACTGTTTCTCGAATTGTATACTCGACAGCTTGCCCGAGTTTGATTTACCTGCGTTTGGAGAAGCAGGTGTTTGCTCGCCTTCAGCAGGAGAGTTGTCGCGCTTTAAGATGATCTATTTCCGGGTTTGGCGAAGGCGGAAGGGGATGATTCGACCCACCCGACGTCGGGGCCACGATTTAAATGAAGGAAGTCGCGCCGCGCATTTAAGGGGGAAGGAGAGTCAACTTCCGCCTTTATCTAATGAACAATGGCAAACCGTTTCCGAGTGTGTGGGTGGAACCTGTCCCGGCCAGAATGACGTCATACATTGTGCCGATCAGAGATCGAAACAACAGCGATTCTGTGAAATAGATAAGTAACAGGGGATTATACAGATTTACATTTGCCCGAGCATGGATGCCATGCACGTTATTATTTTTTTTATGGAATTGATTAAATAATGCGTTAAAAAGATTAACATTGTCGCTGTTGCCACTTTTTTCTCTCAAATAGAATTTGTCAGCTTTAAAGGGGCGCGCGCGCAACCACGATCAACTGGGAAGTTAGACCCGGTGCGCCGCCTTATTTGAGATAGCCATGAAGTGGGAGGGGGGCACCTGCTTCCCGCGAATTCTTGGGCATCTTCCGTCATCGCCGGCGAGTCGATAGTTGGTGGCCGTCTCTGGAGATGGGAGGAAGGGGGGGGTTCTTCCGTTTTACCGAAAGTTTTTCTCCTCGGTGAAAATCTCGGTCGACTTCCTGTGTTGTGCTGGAATCCCCCTCGCCACGATTAATGTTGGGCACGGAATCGTCCTCAGGTGGCGGCGGCTAAGCCGACCATGCCCGCCATCATCTGTTCTCAACACGATCTGTATTTTAAATTCGTTTGCTCTTCGCCTGATAATCATCCAGGTAAAATTCTTTAAAGATGTCGGTATATGCTCTCTCTCTCGGCACGGATTTTCATAGCCGGCCGGTGGGGGGTGTTTGTTTGTTTGTTCGTTTTTTGCGTTGGTTGGGCTGGGCCTCGTGTTCTAGCTTGGTCGGGAGCCGTTTCATTAGCACTGTTCGTACGTGCGGCTGGCTCCGATCAATAGCGCACCCGCCGAAAGTCGCCTCGTCTAACCTGCGCCGATTCCAGGGAGATTGGCTGCTGGCGCTGCCGCGGCATCCTCGTCAGGTAAGTCCCTTCTTCTTCCTCCTCCTGTTTTCGGCGTAGCGCGAACGACAACCAGCCGGTGAGTTTCGAGAGGACTTGTCGGGGGGGGGGGCAAATCAGCCGGGGCCGCCAGAGATGGGTCCTCGACTCGGTGAAACGACGTCGGGGCTGCACGGCTGGGCCCCCACTTCTGAGCTCTTAACCCCCCCCCGGTGTCACTCGTGGTGAAGCTTCTCCGAAAATGTCCGTGTCTAACGTGACGCATTTCGAACTCGATCTACAACAGATTTTGGGGGTTGGCGGTGGATTAGCGGGCGCTCGCTCCCTTATTCCGCCCGCTGTTAGGACGTTTACTGGGTTCTAAAAGTGGCGGTGTTTGGCTGCAGATGTGTGTTGTGGGGGTGGGGGAGAAGCAACAGGGATAGCATCCCGGAAAACAGCCGTGACAACTCGAAATGCGCCGCGAATCTTTGAATACACCGGGGCCCGGAAAGGGTTCGTCCTCCGAGAAGTGGCGCTGTTTTGTACCCCCCGGGGGGGAGGAGGGGCCCCGGAAAGCGCAGGCTGCCTGGAAGAACCCGTTGGGTTGTCATTCAACAGCGTCCTTGCCTCTGCCGAGCGTTTATTTGATCGAAATGGTGGAGTTTTGACGATGCAGCGCATTCATCGGGAAGTTGGCACGGAACGAGGGTGCGGGGTACGGCTGAAGGAAAGAAGAACACCTGGACCCATCACGAATCCTCCAGCAACTAACTGTTCCCCCTCTTCTCTACCCGCTCGGCTGCTGCAAGACGGGCGGGAAGTTAAATTATCTACAGCCTCTAGAAATTCCCAAACCAAAGAAGCAAAGCCCCACTTCCTGATCGATTCCTGCATTTGTTAAAGTTCCACCCGAGACACTCTGAGCTGTCCCCTTCCCTCGGGTCGTTTCTTTCTCTCTCATCCGTGGGGGGAGGTTATGTAAATTAATCGTCACGTGAGCTTCGGAAATGAAAGCCCGAGGAGAGGATCTAACCCGGAAGTAGGAGATTGCGCGGCGGAGAAACGATTGCGAGATGGTCACATGTTTAAAATAAACTATTTTCATAACTAGCTAATTTCCCTTTTAATACTCTCTCTCTCTCTCTCTCAGTAGTGACTGGCCCCCCCCACCCCCTCCGTGTGCCCTGCCCTGCTAGTTCCCAACGATCTTTACTTTTGCGAGAGGTCTTGATTTTGTCCTCCCAATTAGGCGCGGTCGGCACCTGGTCACCCGGGGTCCGTGCTCCATAACGAGTAGACGCCAAGCGAAGGAAAGAAACTTTACTTTCGAATGGAATTTGAAGCCTGATTTTTTTTTTTTCGGTCAGTCGGGTATGTTTCGAGCTATTTCAGCGAACTGCTCAAGCAGCCAGACAAACGGAAGTATCTGGATTCTCAGGAGGTGCAGACCTCTCCGGCTCGGTACGCCATGAGATAAGTTAAGTCGTCGTGTTCCCATTGTCGCGATCAGAGAGAAACTTCCTTGGGCTTCCTCACACCCCCCTCCACCCCGAACAGGGTTATCATCTATGGAATATGTCTGCAGTAAGCACTTTGGACAGCGACAACGTGTTCCCGAGACCGATTCTGGAACTGCCTCAAGCCTCGACAGGAAAGGGGAACGCGCTGCCGTCGGACCGCGTCTCGGGAGCCTGGTGAACAGGGGAGACGCGGGTGCGATGCTGCTGTGGCGCTGAAGGTCACGTGACTTTGGGACTCGTCGTCAGCGGCTATTGGTTCCGATAGTGATGTCGGCGAGAGGACAGCGGCGTCCAGCTATTGCGAAAAACCAACTTTCGTATCAAACCCCCATGGTCGGTTATGACCCGAAACAAACTGCCAACCCTTAACACATTCGAGCGAGGCTGAGTAACGATACCCCTATATCGTCTCGGTCGGTCCGATATTACTTCAATGTTGCTGCTTCACTCAACAGCTTTTTGTGTCGATTCGTTCGACAAGTGAACAGAAACTCTCTCTATCCGTCGATCTCCGGACGAACTCGCTCCCGAAGGGGTCCAGCGCATCCTTAGGGACCGGTAGACGGCTGTGTCAGGTGCTTTTTGTCGGAGTCCCTGAACCGCTCCCGTAAATAATCGAGTTTTAAAAAAAGACAACACTAAATGCAGGGGATGCGATCGTCGCTTCTTGCAGTGTAAGCCGGAGATTAATATTGAGAGGAATATACATATAGTATGAGAGAGATGTGTGTGTGTTCAACCTGTAACATATAAACCGAACTTGCCACAGGTGCGAGACGTCGCTGCTGTTAATAGAATAGAGAGCAAACGTCTGCTAACCAATCGTTTATGTCCCCCGTCGGGATGTCCTGGAGGAACTCTTATTTATTTTGATTTGTTGTTGTTGTTGAAGGTTTTCATCAGTATCTGCGCATTTCGAAAGAGTTGCTGCTGGGTGGGTGGGGGGGAGAAAAGTAATGGTTGAGAGGTGTCGTCAGTGATTATTCGATGAAAGCGTAAGCGTCAAAGGGGTCGATCGGTCCTTCTGGCTGGCGCATCACCGACTCGCGGTTCGAGTCCCCGTCTCGGTTTAACGAGGCTCTCCGCAGAATTTCGTGGAAGTTTTCTTTTGTACTTGAATCTACTCAAATTTCATGTTAGAAAAAATAAACGCGCGCGCACACCCGTTCCACATACCCTACTGTAAAATCCTCCCCTTTATCCGATTAGATCAGCCCCTGAAGGACCACTGGGATTTGGTTTTCAACGTTCCGCGACTATTTACGACCGTGTTTCAGCGATAAGACCAATAACCAAACGTTATACAGTCGATTCCGCTTATTTGTTTCGCCAGTTAACTCGGAAAATGTACGGGAAAAAGGAATCAGAACCCTCTGATTCATGCTAAAAGGGGACAGTTATTCGGGGAGGGGCAGCTCAGTCCCCGCGTAGTTTTTTCCTTTCCTGTCCAGAAGTTTCCTAGGTTCTTAAGTGCCACGATCTCACGCTGCGCGAGAAGGCTGCTCTATTCGACAAGATCAGAGGTCAAACAGGTCAGCACGAGTCGGAGCCAGACTTCTGACTTTCCGGGTGTCGACTCCTGAAGGAAGAAGATGGACCGCATGAGATGTACGACCAACATGGCGAGCTGTCTAAAAGCAGAGAGTGCGAGCGAAACGGCAAAAATCCCAGAAGCTGAGTAAGCCCCCCTAACGAACGGTTTAACGCCATAATCTCTCACGGTCAGAGATTCAAAGGGATTAAAGCGACCGACGTTTCCCAGCTGCTTCAAGACTTTAATCCTGAAGACACTTTCGAGGAAGACGATATGGGTCTCTATCACAGGGCGACGCCTGGTGGGCCATCGTAATACGAGCGCGACTGGTCCAAAGACAGCAATAGATCGAGTCACTGTTCTTGGCTGCGCGAACATGGCCGGCTCTGACAAACGTAATCCCCCACAGAGCTTTAAAAGAGTCAGGCCTGAAAATCTTCCAGCCATTTGTCACCGGGAACGAGAACGCTCGCCATCACCACAGAGTGGGTGTCCGGATGGGACATGCAGCTCGCATCTCGTTGCTTTGCGGACAAATGTTCCGCTCCCACCCTCAGCGCCATTGACCCGACGTCGGCTCCGAGGCGCCCCTACCACAGGCCGTCCAATTCCTTCCTTGATTAAAGCTGGCGTCCGGTCACCTGCTAAGAGCTGTTGTCGCGACGCGAATCGAGCCGCTAATGAATGAGCTATCTCACTAGGACATCAGGCCTGTATTACGGAACTAAGCATCAGACAGGTTAACTTGTGTGCTACATGTATTGACACGGTTAAGGTTACTAACGGCTCTACCGCACCAAAACAATCGGAATCGACTGTAGACCATCGTCGTGCGTTTTCTCTTTAATGTCGCTCCCTTGCTGCAGTGATTAACTCTTTTAAATGCTATAAAATAAAGGATGCATACTTTCATCCTAAAAAAAACTGGTTTCCTATGTTAATAATTATTATAAAGTTAACACGAGAGCTTCCCCGACCCCCACCCCTTTTATTTTTTTTGGGGGGGGGCTTCTACGCTTTCTTTCAATTAATTACGGAGCTTTCACTTTGCGATAAATGAAGTGGGAGTAACCTGTCACCCCGAATCCTCCCACAGGTGCTCTTAAAGGTTAGATCGAAATCGATCAGATAGCTTTTTTGAACACTTTATTTGAATAGCTGGTCTTTGTTTGGCGCTTTAAATAAAAGCTTAAATCGATACAACTTTAAAATAATATTATCTTTCAAGTCAGAGTTAATGCGCTCAGGGAAGAAAAGTTTTTTTTTTAAAAAAAATATAGTACTTAAGTTTACTATAGCGACGTTACTTTGTTTGAATTATCTTTTCGCCTGTTGTTTTCGTGCATCGAATGATTTTCTGCAAAGTGCTTAAACATTCGGGATTCACTTAAAGAAATCCCTTGTGTTTTGACACATCGATTTTCACAATTTTTTTTTTAAAAGCAAAAGCTGTCTGGAAACACGCTGGGAGTTATTCCACTGCGAACCTTCAATCTCCACCGTGTACCGAAGAAGGTGGGGTGATTATGTGGTGGTATAGTCGGACGATGCTTTGCTTTAAAGAATTCTCACTACTGATGACGGAGAGATAATGCGATTTTCCTCGCAATAAAGGACAAAGGCCACACATTGTCTGCTCCATCAGTTCACCCGCACGTGTTTTTACCCTTTAAAAAAAAAACAACAAAAACATTAGATTATAACGATGATGACGACGATGGTGATAAAGTCTCCGATAGAAAAGTCTGACTGATTTTACAGCGGGATACAGGGTTTGTTCCGATGTCGATGATAGCCCACTGCTCGAGTCTGAAGGGTTAGCAAGTGCACGGTCGGTTCCACGCCAGTAGAGTAATTTCCAGACGACGTAGATTCCCCGGACTTCGGCACCTGGCAACCGACGTGGCGGCTACTGCAGTCGGGGATCCAAAATCTACGGGGTTACGTAAGGGTAGTTGGTCCCAAACCCCCCGAGGCCCGGGAATGGGCAGCGCTTGTCAGCGGTAGCCATGGCACTGCGCGACATCACCATCTCATCTGCAGCTATAGATGATGATACTGTTCGTAGGAGGGAGGGACTGCTGTTGTCGGCTTCGTGCTGTGACATCTGACGTTGTTGATTTCTGTCTCTTCCCGTGGCAAAGGAAATTATATTTAAAAAAAAAACAACAACAACAAAAACTAATTTGGGGGGGTAGATGGTTAGTGGGAAGATAACGCAGCACACAATTGAGGTTTCACATAGCAACACGTGCTTGCTCAGCTGTTTAAATGATGAAGAGCACCTTTTATCGTGACCAAGATGCTTTGCTTTCCTATCAGGCATCCGGTTGGTCGGCGACGTTCTGGCTCGAGGCTTTGCTTCATTAAAGCTGCAAATCGACTCTGTTGGGTAATGAAACGGATTAAAGGGTGTTCTGGTTTTTTGGGGGGCGGCAATACCGACGGAGAAGGAAACGGGTGAGACGTGACTGGTACTTCGATTTACCCCGAGCTGTTCGAAGTGCGGATACTGCATTTCACTGGCACGGTTGCCATGGGAAACCGGGTTCTTTTCGCCTTAACCATCCACCGGGAATTTTTTTTACCATTCTGAAGAAACCGCACACCTGAGTGAAGCGTCATTGGGGGGGGAGGAGTCTGCATATTCACTTATTTAATCTCCGATAACAAAAGAAAGGCATTTAAGTATTCCTTGTCTCTCTGCCGGTGACGGGATTTCAGGTAGCAGCGCGTGCCCAGATAAACACGGGAATTCGACCTTGACCTAATTACTCGACGCTTTCACATATAAAAAAATGGCTGCTACAAGAAGTAGTAGGTTGCTTGTTTCCCCCCCCCCCTTCTCTCTTTTTTTTTTAACGATAAACGAGATCGTAGGAGTCAGGGAGAAAGTGAAAGGCGAAGACCGATCTAACAGGGCAATGAGAAATCCCGTCTCTCGGCGGAAGTATACAGGCCGTGCTGACCTCGATGTCCTCTTGAGTCTCTGCAAAGGCGGTGACGAGGTGTGGGCGCGGAGAAGACGGAATGGAATCTGGAAGTTTCTTTTCTGTAGCCGCGGGTTGGTCTTACTCATATAAATAAACGCAAGGGCCTTTCCCGTTGATTGCAATTATTAGGAATACTGGTTTTAATTTTGTTTTTTTTTTCAAAAAACGAGACAATATTTCTTTCCGTTTTTTTTTCCTGCACCGTAAATCCTGTTTTTTGGTTTTTTTTTTCGGTTTTCCAATCGTATCGTGTCAAAGCCCGAAGCTTTGGCATCCATCTCCTCGCCTTCGCTGTCCTCTAGAGTTTTCCTGTTAGTGGGGATGGATTTGACCGTTAGGACCGTGTCCGGATAAACATTGTGGATCTCTTCTGCTTTTCCCTGGAGGGGCGTGAAATGTATCCAGCTGCTGTGGCCAGCACGATTTGTTCTCCTGGGCTGTAAGCGGCCTTTTGTAGATAGCGTCGCTTCCAACAACGTAGTCACCAAAAATAGGGATTCGTTGGCGGGGGGACGGGCTCTGGAGGTTGGGGCCGAACACGAAATAGCTGAAAGCTATGACGCTTTGGGCTAGTGGAGCCCCGGCGTTATGGAACTACTGTACTCCCTACATCTTTAACCCTTACGATGCTGAACGCGGACATGTTCGCTTGGACATTTATAGCCATTCGACGCTGGAAGCAGTTTTACTTCCCTCCTCTGCGATAAGCGGGAATACTCCCACCTCACCGCCACCTCTCCCATCCATCTCTGAAAGCCCCGCAACTTTTCTCCGATCAAATTCCTAATTTCATTTTTTTTTTTTTTGGTGGATAATCGAAAAAAAAAAACTTTCCAGCCCGACATTTAATCAAACAACGAAAGGGTTAAAGTAACGTGACGCCGTCAGCGCGTGTACATTCCAGACAGCAGCGTCTTATAACTAGCCGTCCGGATGTAGAAGAGCATGCATCCTGCGCCGGTGCAGCCAGCATCCTCAATGATGCTTGTGGCGGGCGGGCTCTTCCTAAGTCGTAACACGGTTGCTTAATCGAGAAGAGAGGTTCGGCGTTGGGCCGGCTTGTATTCGTGTAAACGCCCAACACGTGAGTGGCGGTGCCCGCCGGAGCTGCTAACGTACGAGGATGTTACGACAATAGCTAATTCATAAATAAAACAAGTGACCCGGGTATCATTTATCGGACGGAGCCGGTTCTCTACACCGTCCCTTGTTTTGCAACACGTAATCCAACAAATTGCAAGCTTCCCCGATTCTGCCTCGGTAGAAGGTTTAGCTTGTTGTAATATCACCGACAACTTTCGGAAGTCCGAAGAGGGGGAAATCGGACGGGACAGGGTTTGGACTGTAGGGAGGGTATATGGCAGAGGGTCGTGTGGGACTCTCGTTGTCATGCTGCAGCGGAACACCTTTTGGCCTGCCAGTCTTCTACGTCGTTTAGCTGGTTGTTCTCTATCATCGCAGTATTTTTCACCGGTGATTGCGACTCCCACGCTCCATGGATTTAGTAAGGATTGATCCCTGAGCGTCCCAAAACAAGATCAATGTGACCTTACCAGAGGAGGGTTGGATTCTGTATTTTTGGGGGGGCGTTGATGACGCTGGTTGTCTCCACTCTATTCTGTCTCTTGCTCTCCGGATCTAAATGATGCACTTATGTTTCATCATTTATATACCCGTCCACCCACTCATATACTTCGCTTTGCGCCGCTCAGTTCCCTCCATTATTACGCCAACATTCTCCGGTGTATTTCAGTCGAGGGAACACCTTCGGCCCACAGAAATCGAATTACAGAGCACTGCTCTTATCTGATGCACACTGGCAACTGCACGGCCACGTTACTTACTTGCTCGCTAGCCGGCACGAGTGCGCGATGCGGAAACAAGAGAGTGCCTTCAAGTACCCGTACATCATCATTGCTAGGCAGCATGGCGTTTACCAATCTATCACGCGCACAAAGCATTGATGCCGGAAGGTACCGGATTAGATCCACATAGTTCAATAATAGGCACACTTTACCTATAACGCGGGAAATCGCGATGGCAACAACTCACCTATATTAGTGATGTATGGTAAAACATACTGAACGATGTCTTGGTATAAACTCGAACAGTTCTTTCCCCGCGTACAGTACCCCGGTGGGGCTAATGTCTCTTCCTGTTCATTCCACGGCTGGTTGAAGGGCCGTTCTTTGACGACAGTATAGTAATTCAAGAAATGAATGCTTATTAGATAAGTAACATAAGATGTTTTCTTACAGAGCGTTAAATATCCAAACACACGCACCGGCAAGTGTGGGAAGGTGACTGGTTCACAGTGCCACATAGCGGCGATAAATTACACTAGTTCGGCATGGAGCCGGCACATTGGAACTGCCGGATATAAAATTTACTACATATCGTTTTTATTTTCTGAAACGCCTCCGTACACCTGTGGCCATTATAAATGGTTTCTCGCGCTACTGTTGGCGACAAATTCGTCCTTGTAGCCGCTAATGAACGAATTCGCAGTTGGGGCTTTAAACCCCCCCCAACAAACTACAAACAATATACGCACTGAAAAGTATCTCTTACTTTTCGTAAATAGTGCGAAGTTCGTTTTTTTAAAAAAAACTGAAAAAAAGCATCTTTAAAATTTATTATTGTTGTTATTCAGTATATGCTACATTTTAACTCTCGGTACTTGCGGCCCAACTGTCCTTCAAATCTGTGTCAAGCTGAGCCATAGGGGTCCGCGACGAAACAATAAACCGTCCCCGTTAATATGAAGGTGGAAAAACAAAACAACAACAAAAAAAAAAATTCCATCAGTTTATTGCAGGAATCTCGATAACACTTTTGCTGTTGCTGCTGTTGCAGAAGATAATTTGAGAAGGCGATACAGTAAAACATCGATTTAATGGACCCCCGCCATCCAACAGACGCTGTCTGGTCTCCCGACAAAAGTCCGCCGTTGAGCTGGTGCGCAAAACTCTTTGCTTGGGCGCCTCTTGCGCATGTGTATGTAAACATCCGGGTTTTTAATGGTCTCCCGGCAGTAACAGACTCTCCCCCCCAAAAAAATCTCTCCTATTAGTCCGTTAAAAGGAGGTCTTACCGTGTTTTTCCTCGTTCTAGCCCAGCCTGTTGGCCAAGCAGTATTTCGATAACGACCTCGAGAGAGAGAGAGAGGAATTTATTCAAGATGGTCACTTAACAAAGCGAGTTGTGACGGAGATTGTTTTTGTTGTGCTGCCTTTTCAAGAAGTTTCCACCAATAGGATGCGCTTCTTTGCATGCAACTTTCCTCCTTCCCCTCCAAAAAAAAAAAAACATGGAGAAGGTTTCATCAAATGTTTTAGATCGGTTGGGTATTTTTCACGAAAGAAAGCATCTAGCAACCAATCATTGGAGGAGCTCGTTCGCTCCATCTCTTGTATGATAACGCAGACCAATTTCTTACCGTTTCACCGGTACACTGATCACGTTGCTGCAGCTCACACTAGAGGACGCCACGAGTACGTGGCCAAAACTTATATTAATCGACTATTTCTTAGTTCTTTCATTTGCTTCTTGAGTACCTGAATGAAGCTTTCCTTCTGAAGCTGAAGGCTTTGGTGCGACATTCCATGAAACAAGAGGTTTTGTCGCAGTCAATAAATGCATTAATTTAATTTATTACTTACCGCGGTTACGTCTAATTCCATAGTTTTCACAACGTGGGTCCAAAACACCTGGGGTCGGAGCGATGCGTGGACCTGTTCGTCACGAAGGGTCGTGTTGACGAGGAAGGGAACTAATTTTAAATTACAATTTACCCAATCATTATGTATCACGAAGCATCTTTGGATGGACAGACTTCCACTGTCGCTGCTAGATTCCCCCCTCGCTTGTTTTCTCTACCATGACGCGATGCTCGCAACATCTCTCTGTCTATTGGCGGTTCTAGGCCTTAGTTCACCATAATACTGTGGTAGGGACCACCCCGGGGTGGTTTGGCCGAGTGTGGACCCAGCCTCGGCCGAAATACTTTTAGGTTTGCGTTCCTCCACCTTAGTCTCTCGTTTCCACTTAAAAAAATATTCTTTGTTTTCGAGCAGAAGATGCCGCGGTTAATGCCACGTGGTGTGTGTGTGTGTGTGTGTTGTGTGTGGTCTCGTCTCTCTCTCTCTCTGTGTGTGTGTGTGTCTCGGTCTCTCTCTCTCTCTCTCTGTGTGTGTGTGTGTGTGTGTCTCTGTCTCTCTCTCTGTGTGTGTCTCTCTCTCTCTGTCTCTGTGTGTGTGTGTGTGTTGTGTGTGTGTCTCTCTCTCTCTCTCTGTCTTGGTCTTCTCTCTCTCTCTCTGTCTCTCTCTCTCTCTGTGTCTCTCTGTCTCTCTCTCGCTCTCTCTCTCTTCTCTCTGGTGTCTCTCTCTCTCTCTCTCTCTCTCTCTCTCTCTCTCTCTGTGTCTCTCTCTCTGTCTCTCTCTCTTCTCTCTCTGTGCAGTGAAGTTCTAAGCTTCTAAAAGGAGTAAGAAGAATATTTTGTGTGACCATAGAAAAGGCAAACGTCTCTGTTATCTGTAAATTTATCCTTTGTCTGCGAAAGACGCTCAGAACTCAGTATCTACCTCAGCCCGGCTTGAGCGAACCGCATTAAAAACTAATAAATAAGCGGAAAGGTTATTCGCAGGTATTTTATGATGCTACCCGACAAAAGGAAATGATTTCAGTAGAGCCTTTCGATTTTCTTTTCTTTTCTTTTATGTTCCTGCTGCAAAGCAACAAGTGAGGGTTCATCTACTCGCCGTAGTAATCGGATTACATTATACATATAATTTATTATTACTATTGTTATCTGAACCTCGCCATTAACCCTTGGATTCGGCCGTCGACTTAGTCGAGTACGTTGACCTCTCAGGCGACGGAAATAGAGCAAATGTCTGCACCATGAATGTAGAGATTTTAAGTTAAATTAGATAATTAAAAGCAGAAATTGCCTGCATCACGTGATAGTTTATCTGGACATCGAATCCCAGCAGGACTGCTATTTTCTTTATGCACACAGATGGAGAATTATATCGAGTCACGGGAGAATGGAGACGAACGATTCCACTTTCCTAAGGTGGGCAAAATAAAAAAAAAAAAACTCTTATTTTATTTCAAGGACGCAAATTGATAATTGATTTAATTTTCGTTACTTAACTGAGAATTGATCCCATTTTGGCTATATGCGCCACGCACTATTTTATTCGGCGGAGGAATCTATTAGAGAATCACATGAATCCCGAAGTCTGTCTCTGGACGTTCTTAGCCACGTTTTCAAACATTTACTTGAAAGCAGAAACGCTATTTTCTAATTATTTACTGATCGGTTTTTCGGCTAATATTGATACGGAGTCCTGCTCTCACTTCCGCCATGTATTCTCAACGAATGAGTGTGAGGAGGCCGGCCGTTGCCCAGGTGCGGTTCCCGACTTAATGTTTTGGCACCTTCCAGCCGCCATTGCTGGCGGCAGCAGTATTTCTGAATAGGCCTGATAAACAAACAGAACAAAAATCATCTTGCAGACCTATATATGACCCTCATATAAACAGTTTGTATCCGTCTTAGTCGATCGCGAAATATAGAGTAGACGAGAATCGGGAATGTTTTTGTACACGGAACCCCACGTAAACAGATTCTAAACTCGTGACTAGGGCACGTGCTATTGTTGTGTTTTTTTTTTTTTCTCCTTTCAGGTACCACAAGAGGGAATCATCTTCATGGACGTCATCTTCGGGCGCCACCCTTTCTTGAAATCCTGGCCGTGGTGGCTTATTCTGCTAAGTTTATCGAAAGGTTGGTGCTCGGAAGAAATGAGAGAAGATAGGATACCTGTACCGCCAAGTCAGAGGGAGCGAGGGAGAGATATTTCGGCCATTCGTTTCGAAGGGTTTTCCCCTTTCAGTTCTGATAATTCCAGATCTTTCGTTTCTAGACAGCGTTTCGTTGTTTTCAAGCATGCTCGTTTTCCTCTATTTTTTTTTTTAAAATCACGTGTTTGCATGTATGTATTTTTTAAAAATGTTTCTGAGCAATGCGATATGGGACCTCTTACGCTAAGTACCACGTGTTATGTCCACGGTCAGGACGGAAATAAAATGGCTGCCAGTGCTCAGTTTTAGTACCACTAACATCTGAAGGTGACTGCCATATCGATAACGACAATGAACTTACTCAAATTGGCCTGGGGGGGTGTTGCAAATCTAAAGATGGTCCTGTACCAACTGCCTGTAATATGCATTGTTATTACTGAAAAGTAGACGCGCTCGTGAGTATTTCATCCTGATTAATTAAATGGTTGTTATCCGGTATTGGAAATAGATGTGGAAACAAAGAGAACATGCACAAATGATGATCTTAAAGATGTGTATAATACATGCATCAATGCAGAAAATAAACAAAATGAATACAGTGTACAGTGCAGTAGTAGTATTTAATATGTGAGCCCTTTGCTTTATGCAGAGCTTTACACCTTGTTTTCATGTTTCCAAACAGGTTATCTATGTATGACTGTGGAATGTTGTTACAAATATCCTGTAGCACTTTCCACAATTTATCCAAGGTGTTGTTTGGTGGTGGTGGTTCAATTTTCTCAGTAGCCATTTAACTCCAAGTAGCTTCATTGATGTTCATACTAGGATCTGTGTTTATGTCCTAGATAGTTTGGAGTCATTGTCACCTTGGAAGATAGATGACATGATGGATGAGAGCCTGCCTGTACCTGTCGACAGTCAGTATGCCCTAATTTTATGTGAATCTCCAACACCTTACCTTTACACTTGTATTGATGTACCTCCCCCCTCTCGTGCTTTCCTGTAGCTGTTGCACACTGACTGTTATACCGATTCCCAGTCCACCTTTAAACAAACTGTTATTGGTTATTGCCAAACAGATCAAACTTGGACTCATTTATAAAGAGCACCTTTTTCTAGGTTTGGTCATCTCACTACTCATTTTTGACATCCACTTCAGCCTTGCTATTTGGTTGCCTTTGTTTTCAGGTTGCCACACATCCAGTGAGACCACTTTGCACTAATGTGTATCTTATTGATCTTGAAGAAATGTTAACACTTGTGGCTAGGTCATTCACAAAGTCTTTACTGACTTGCCATCTATCATGTAGAGAATGTATTCTGAGGTACCTAGCATCACTTTGCAGAATTTGGCTGCTTCAACTGCATTTATTGTCAAGTGTACAATATATCCTCCACAGACTCTTGCATACAGCTTCTTTTGAAGCTTGAGGTCAGGCTGCAATCTGCTGTGTGGAGTAACTTTCACTTGCTATGACGTTAATTTATATATGCTTTTCATGTGATATTTTCTTTCAAGGAGCTATAGTATTCCCCACACTACAATGATATCACTGCCTATACTTGTATAGTCCTCCTGCGGGTGTGACACTTTCTGATTGTCTACATGACAACCAATCACGATTCACTATATCAGCACACATGACTATGGAGCATGTCAATTATACACAAGATGCAATTCTGTTTAGTGTTATTTGCATTGATAACAAGTTTTTCCTTGATTGCCATGCTAATTTCCAATACTGTACTTTTGAACAAGTTGTCACCCATTTAGCTTAAAAAGTAAATAAACATATCTTTCAAGTAATGCAATAAAGAAAATTGAAAGTGGATTCTATATCCGCTCCTCTCCCTCTTCTCTAGCGGTTAAGGTGCCTCGTTTTCATTCTTCACGACAGAAGACTGACCAGTCGTCGTTGTTGTTGTTTTGAAACTGTCTTTCTTTCTTTCCTATCGTTCCAACGAACATTTTTTTTTGCCAGCCAGAGTGGAAGTTTTAAAGGCCATTCTTATACAGAAACGTTACGGCTTCTTTCGTTTCTCGCAGGTGCCACGAAGCGGGGAGATTTCCGGTCGCTCTCGTGTCCCGTCGGGACATTCCGGTGCGACGACCGGCTGCGATGTGTAAAGCAGCGGAACGCGTGTGACGGAAAGGAGGACTGCGAAGACGGGTCGGACGAGCATAAATGTCGTAAGCAGCACGCATTTCTATAGTTCCTAATAAAGCGGGCGCCCCAGCACACACACACACACACACAAAGCAACAACAAATATGGTGCCAAATTTTAAAAAAAAACAATTTTCTTTCGTTTGTCTCGTGGACTGAGTTTTCGTATAAAATTTCGTGGTCGCTTCCCTCCTTAAAAATTAAAAATCTGACCAGAAGAGGGTTAATTTTTTTTTCCAGTGATCACCCATACTCTCAGCCCAGATGCTTCATTTTATATTAAATAGCTGACAGCTACCCGGAAGTCCCGTTGGGTTAGCGGAGGCGGAGTAGAGAATCGGTGAGTCGGGGATGTAAGCGACGTTAATCGATTTTCATCGAGAAGTTACAAAATCCGAAACCCATTTCCGGCGGCGGGACGGAAAGTTGGCACACATTTTACAACCGCAGTTAATCTGAATAACTAATACATTCGAGAAATTTAAATTATTAAAGAAGTTTTCTCTTGTTCTTTCTCTCTTTCCTCAATAAGCTGGGTTCATAACGGTGGATTCAGCAACAGGGTAATTTATGGAGAGTCTCGTGTAATGATAGTAGTTAGGGTTAGATTCCCCTTCTTTTTTTTTTTTAAAGATGTTGTATTCTAACAGTCGTACGCTTAATTATGGCTGTCAGTGTACATTTATACAGTAATGGAAAATGCTAGTTATCAGTTTTATGGTTTTATATTGCAGTCTTTTACTTTGGACTTTAGTTATATATTTTTAAAATACAATTTTAAAAGAGAAAAACACACACAGGAAGGTAATTGCTGAGTGTTATAGCCAACTAATGAAGCGTCAGAAGCCCGGCTGCCCTTTTTTTCCTTTATTTTGTCGTCGGAAAACTAATTTATTATTATTCTTTATCTCTGTAGATTAAAATATGATAAAAAAAAACAGGTCTTTTTAAATCACAGAGTGAAAGTAGCAGCTTTGTGGAACAAAGCCTATGTAAAAAAAAGTGCACCATTTTGGTTGGCGACAGTAAAATATCGAACCGGAATCTGGAATTTCAGGTCTAGAAACGAAATTAAAAGATGAATGGAAAATTTGCAAAATAGTATTCAAAATAAAATAAATAAACGGAATTGATTGGTGGCTAACACCAGTATCTTGCGCTTTAAAAAAAAACCACTTTACTATTATTCACACTTTGGAATGTGTCCTCGACCGTTTTTTTTTTTGTTAATGTCCCTACAAAAGATAATTAATATTGGTCATGTGGCTGTAAAAAGAAAAGCTAGAGAACAGAAAGGGTTGATGCGTTAGTAACGGAAAGTAGAGGATTAGATCGTGCATTTCACACACACTAATAATAATAAATATAAATAATAATAATAATAATAATAATAATAATAATAATAATAATACGTCTACGTTTCGGTGATCTCGTCATTACTGCCATGGGTTCTGTCCTAAGACTGTTTTCGCGCAGTGGTTTGCTTCGATTGATTTCTGTTCGATACATGTGGACTGATCTGATATTGAACCAAAAATCGGCCGGCTGCTAAATTTTTTGATGTAGTTAAAAAAAAGTAATTGGGCAGCGCGGCAGTCTTGAGAATCAGCCACGATGTTACAATGATTTTGTTCTTCTATGGGGATGCAGATAGGTATTTTGAAATGACAAGTTAGATTATAAAGAGATATTCGTTCTTTAATCAGATAAAAATGGCTTTCTTCTGAATACAGTCTTTCCATATCCTAACCTGCCTAGAAATTCAGCATGGCAGGAAGTTTTAGAGCTAAGCATGCACTCCACTATTTTTTGAAGAAAAATAAGTATCCGATCTCTTCTTTATAAAACGTTCATGTTGTCTTTCTGTATTCCATTATATCGAGCTGAGACAGTACATTTACTATAATAGTATTTATTAATGTTTACTTCAGAACGTTTGTTTTTCAAATTCTAATTAATGCCCTCCATTGGTACAGGAAGTATTGTTTATCTGAGTACATCCTTTACTAGGAAAAAGTAAGAACTTCAATAACATCGTCGCGAAAGCATCCATGGGCTAAACTTGGCAGAGACTCTCTAACACCGTCTGCATTTTTAGTTACGAAAAAACTAATTTTTCTTGTAGGTCACCGTTGGATCAAGTTGTCAGCATCTTTTTACATAATGTGGCTCCATCTCTGATAAAAGGTCTCACTAATTTATACAGTAGAACGAGAATTGCTGGTCGGCTACCGAGTATACTACTCGTGTAGTTTGACTAAATTGCGCCCAAAACTTGGTTGGAGTCCAGACACCTGCTTTAAAAAACAAACAAAACGTTTTTGACTTATTGTTGCTAACTATCGTTATTGCATCGCCATGTAGAGTAATACCAATAATTAGCGCCAACTTGTCCAAAGACAAGGCATTTACTTTTGGATTCTAAATGTTATTTGTCATCTATATGGCCATTTTACTAAATGATTCAAATCGGCCTGGCTGGATTATCCGTAGCATACATTCTAGTATCGTCCGCGAATTTCGGTATCGGAGAGGAGGAGGAGGAGGAGAGAGAGAGAGAGGGAGAGAGAGAGAAAGATGGAGAGAAATTACGTCAGTACAGAGAGAGAAAGATGGGAGAGAGATGACGTCAGTACAGAGAGAGAGAGAGAGAGAGAGAGAGAGAGAGAAAATTACGTCAGTACAGAGAGAGAGAGAGAAAGATGGAGAGAGATGACGTCAGTACAAGAGAGAGAGAGAGAGAGAGAGAGAGAGAGAGATTACGTCAGTACAGAAGAGAGAGAGAGAGAGAGAGAGGAAAACTGAACTCTGAGGAACTCAGATTGTGACGTATTAAACTTTAGGAAAATCGCCATCTGTAACCACTCTGGACGGTTATGTTCATACATCCAAACCCAGCGTACAACAACAATGCCTTTCCATGCCAAAACTCATACAACCAGTTGTTTGTGTGAACTGGATCAAAAATCCTAATAAAATCAAGATGAACAACCCTCTGTGTTATTATCTACGTCCGGTAAAATCTTTTAGAGACTCTAGTAGATTTGTCGAGCAGGGTTTTTCAGAACGAAAAGTGTCTCGAATGTTTCTCTGCAGATTTCTTCTTTTCTTATACTTCTTTCTTGCATTTTGCCTACAACTGACAGCTAAGTCCTGTAATTATACGAGTCTGCCTCCTTTACGAATGCATCGTCTGACATCCGCCTTGTTCCCATTCTGACGGTACCTTCCTCCTGGTTATTGATTTCTCGGAAATCTCTCTTAGAGAGAAATATATCTATCTGTTCGCAGGGTTAATTTCAGTAGGCTGGAAGCAACTCCACCTGGTCTCGGTGACTTATCCACTTTTAAGTTGGCTAATTAAATTTCTGTTTCCCTCTTCCGTAACCGTAACGTCGACTAATCTGGCACTAAACTATTACTGAAAACGTTTTCCCGAGGACTGGCCTCTAGCGACACTGAATGAAGTGGTTAAGAATACCGGTAGCTGTTTCTCATACACTATCATCCGCGCTACCTCCCCTCCACCCCATCTCTCTATCTCCTCCCTCGCAGCTTTCTTTAACGCGTTTAAAGGTGTTTTAGGCTTCCATTATCTGCCAATTTGCTTCTCAACTTAGTTTCACGGCAGTAACTTGATCACCACATTCGTTGAACAGATTTACACGCTACCTAGTCATATAGTTGCCCATATGTTTGGCTTTTAATTTTTTAAGAATACTTCCTCGTTCTGCCGGAAGGGTCGTCCCATCCTCAGCTTTACTGGCTTGAAATGTCAGCGTTTGAGGGCAACCACTACGAAATTTAGCTACGTTGGTGTTCTCAACTATAGAAGCGTCTTCCCACGAATTCCTGATTTTACCGAAGACCTCTTGCCATAGTATCCTATTGTAGAACTTACTGCAGTGAAATTCTTAGGTTCGGACGTACAGAGGCTTCCTGGAGAAAAAGAGAAATGGACGTCAATTTTCTTTAAAAAACGATTCGTTTCCAACCATTTTATTTGCTTACACTTTCATTGCTCTCTCTCTTTGGTTAAATTGTTTTTAAATAACATAATCTGTGCTCAGTTTAGTCCTGGACCCCGGTTTTGTTTATAGGTGCAGGTATGTTCCGAGTCCAGCCTGGCAACTACCATGATGGGAAAGTAACTTATTTTTCTCTCGATTGCCATATACATCAACACAATCGTGGTAAATGTCTCGTGTCCGCCCATTTTCCTTTTATGGCGACAATCTGATAGACACATTCCAAAATTCTGTCTCTAAAGCCCAGTTTTTAGAGATTACTCCAGATAGACAGATCACGGTGGTATTGGTGTTTGGTCGCATATCCATAAACACCAATTGCAGCCTGGTAGCGCGTATACACGGAGTCCACAAGACGAATGATAACGATCAGAAACCTTCGGACGCCATCGTCAAGCAGTATCTTACAGATCAGAAAATTCCAGTTCTAGTGGACGGCTCAAAGCCCTGATTTGAAATCCAAAAGAGAATCTATGGAACGGTATAGACAAAGCTTTTAAAATGATATTAAAATGCAAAAAGTCCAGAAACCTGTATTAATTGTTCTAAATTATTCCATCGACTTTGGCCGATATTTGCATAGATCTTCGGATTTTGAGTGAGTTTCATTCTTTCTTAAAGTTTTGTCGCTATGATTGGTCACAGTGGAAGAAAAACGAGCGTGTGCAAAATATTACTTACAATCATGTTAATACGTGTGTCGATCGAGAGAACAAGAAATTGCTTTTCTGTCAGTGTAATGTCAGTTGTTTTTTTAATTAACATTTTACCTGTCAATTTCTGCTTGTTCCGCGGTCGATCTTAAACAGTCGTGTCAAAAAGTCTGAAATTACCTTTGGCAGTCTTACGTTTTACATTTCCAAGCCCCTGATTTTATCCTGATGGCATTGGTTTGCACATTAAACCCTAACTGAACTTGCTTTTATTTGAATACTGCCGCACTATGGGGAGGTGAAAGATTTATTAACTTAAAAAAATAATTTTTTCCCCTACCTTTTCAAGTACTCGGTTTTTTTTTTAAAGCATTCAAAGAGCTGACTCATCAATGAGAAGAGTCTTTATTTAAAATTGTGCCTTTAATTGGTGGGTAAAAATCGATTGAACGAAGCTTTTAGGCTCTCGGTAGCAAAGGATTGTCCCCAACAGTGCCTCAGTACGTTAATGAACACCCGTCTTTAGCCATTGTTAGGGAGAGCTAAGCTAATCCATAATTATCAACTTGTAGGCCAGTGTTCTTGGAAAGGGGCTACAAACCATGGTGCCGATCCAGCGAATATCGATCATCTTGGAAGCATCAGTAATACGTTTTTAAAAGACATAGTACTGTAATTTGTTTGGCGTGTATAAAACTGCCATTTTTTTTTGAAAAATTGTAATCACTTCATCTTGGCGGCAGTAAACGAAGATGAGAAAGAAGTACGAAGTAACTCCAAATACTACAAGCAGCCACTCGTCCGTAAGCCGGTTGCGATAAAAACTGTCGCGCTGGCCCTCTGGTGGTTACTCCCGGATACAAGATCAGCGCACTCGTGTGTTTTAACAGCCCGCGCGCCGTTCTGTCCACATATTCGCCAAATCGAAGTTTTCGCTTCCCATGATTCCACAATCCAAATTTAGTTGCCGAATGAATTTCCAAGCCGCTTTGTGCTGCTACGTCACGCCATGTGACTACCGAATGGCGGACTACCGCGGAAACTCATCGGTGGCTTTATCACCCCGCGCGGCAATTGTTCCCGGGGCTCTCCTGTGACCGTTTGGATCATCCTGTTTCCACAGGTGTCTTTCTGCGGTGAGCGGTTACGACAATAGAAGAAAGATTGCCTCGCACTTCTATTTCTTTCTGATATCTGATTAAGCACCTACCCTGATAAGGGAAAAAATTATAGTCCAAAAACTGCATTAAGACGGAAAGGGGAAGTAACCTCTCTCCGAGCACCCACCCCCCCTTTTCTGTTTCATTATGTTTAGCTTTTAAGGTAATCGGAAGCTACACATTTCTGTATATCTTTTTACAAAATCGAATTGTAAAAAAAGAAAAAAAGGTTGGGGGGCAGGATGTGAAGTTTCAGTGGGAGGAGTGGGGGTGTTTGTTACTGAATTACGTTGGGTATTGTGTGGTTGTGGAATGCAGGAACGAACCGGAAGATGCCCACATTATTCCATGCAATTCATCGAAATAAAGTTTGAAATATGCTGTTTTTCACAACCACAGCGTATATATCTCTCTCTCTCCCCCCTCCCTCCCTCACATACAGATGGCAGATAAGATTTTTTTTTAAAAAGACAAGCAAAACTCATCACAACTGCGGCTTTAAGCAGGAGGGATGTAATCAAACAGACAGCAGTGAAGCTGCAGACGGACTGGGGGCCCTTGAGCGGAATCGAAGTTAAAGGAAACTTTACGTCAGCCTTTCCTGATAAAGCAGACTGGCATCACCAAGTTGTCTCATTGTATAATCTTTTCAACGAATTGGGTATCTTCATCTCCTCGCCCAACGTTTGACTGGAGAGGCAGGTCGATTTTTCTAAAACGGGGGGGGAGGGTTGTTAATTGATGGACGGCTGGAAATCGGAAGTAAAAGTTGTTCCGGTGTTCTCGTCGTTTTTGAAAATGCTATTGAATTAGTCAACACCCCCCCCACACACACCAAACCCAAGTTAGTTAGTTAATTTTTTTCTTTTAAAATATTTAAATCTAATCCGCAACAATTATTTATTTATTTTTTTAAAGTTTTTTTTTTAAATGAATCCGTATGGCGCGACTACAGACGCCGTCCTCGGACTGTCGTCGTCTGTACTCGGCATGTATCGTCTTCCTCATCAACGCCGCGCCGCCCCCCCCCCACGGTCGGGTCTCTCCGGTGAGCGATGCTTTCGAGTTAAAGTTTTTACTTGAATTTTTAAAATCTATTTATTGATATTTTAATTTTAAACAAACCAAAAAAAAAAATTACTAACTAATAAAAGGAGTGAAAAAGAATTTATTATGTATACTACGGTTTTCCCGGGTCACCCCTGACCGCTAATCGGCAGACGACTCTCTCTCTCTCCATTCGGCGCTCGCTGGTCTGCTGAGACGTTTGCCGATGTAACGTAGCCATCCCCCCCCCCGACACCTCTGCAGGTCCTTAGTCGTTCCCTGACTCTGCGCTTTTATTTGAACAGATGACAAGCAAAAAGATGAGAAATGGAACTCTTATTTTTACAAACGACCAGACGCCGACAGGGAAGGGGAAAGCGAGGTCTGCGGTAAGGATTCCTCCTCCCCTGCTTCGCCATTCTTGCTTTGCGTCTTCATCGTCAGCGACACATTCTGCTGAAGGGGCTCCTGTCCCCCCCCCACACACACACACTTCGTCTAAAAGGGAGCACGAGTTCAAGCGGAACAGAAGACTTGCCAAAAGTTTAGGTTTTTGTTTAAATCTGGGACAGCAGATGGGATATTTCCATGATGTAAATGTGTTGGAGCAAGATACCAAGCCTTTTAGGGTGGCTAGCATCCATGTCCGTGATGTAAATGTGTTGGAGCAAGATACCAAGCCTTTTAGAGTGGCTAACATCCATGTCCGTGATGTAAATGTGTTAGAGCAAGATACCAAGCCTTTTAGGGTGGCTAACATCCATGTCCATGATGTAAATGTGTTAGAGCAAGATACCAAGCCTTTTAGGGTGGCTAACATCCATGTCCATGATGTAAATGTGTTGGAGCAAGATACCAAGCCTTTTAGGGTGGCTAGCATCCATGTCCGTGATGTAAATGTGTGAGAGCAAGATACCAAGCCTTTTAGAGTGGCTAACATCCATGTCCGTGATGTAAATGTGTGAGAGCAAGATACCAAGCCTTTTAGAGTGGCTAACATCCATGTCCGTGATGTAAATGCGTTAGAGCAAGATACCAAGCCTTTTAGGGTGGCTAGCATCCATGTCCATGATGTAAATGTGTTAGAGCAAGATACCAAGCCTTTTAGGGTGGCTAGCATCCATGTCCGTGATGTAAATGCGTTAGAGCAAGATACCAAGCCTTTTAGGGTGGCTAACATCCATGTCCGTGATGTAAATGTGTTAGAGCAAGATACCAAGCCTTTTAGGGTGGCTAACATCCATGTCCATGATGTAAATGTGTTAGAGCAAGATACCAAGCCTTTTAGGGTGGCTAACATCCATGTCCGTGATGTAAATGTGTTGCAGCAAGATACCAAGCCTTTTAGGGTGGCTAACATCCATGTCCGTGATGTAAATGTGTTGCAGCAAGATACCAAGCCTTTTAGGGTGGCTAACATCCATGTCCGTGATGTAAATGTGTTGCAGCAAGATACCAAGCCTTTTAGGGTGCATCCATGTCCGTGATGTAAATGTGTTGGAGCAAGATACCAAGCCTTTTAGAGTGGCTAACATCCATGTCCGTGATGTAAATGTGTTAGAGCAAGATACCAAGCCTTTTAGGGTGGCTAACATCCATGTCCGTGATGTAAATGTGTGAGAGCAAGATACCAAGCCTTTTAGGGTGGCTAACATCCATGTCCATGATGTAAATGTGTTGGAGCAAGATACCAAGCCTTTAGGGTGGCAACATCCATGTCTGATGTAAATGTGTGAGAGCAAGATACCAAGCCTTTAGGGTGGCTAACATCCATGTCCATGATGTAAATGTGTGAGAGCAAGATACCAAGCCTTTTAGGGTGGCTAACATCCATGTCCGTGATGTAAATGTGTGAGAGCAAGATACCAAGCCTTTTAGTGTGGCTAACATCCATGTCCATGATGTAAATGTGTTAGAGCAAGATACCAAGCCTTTTAGGGTGGCTAACATCCATGTCCATGATGTAAATGTGTTAGAGCAAGATATCAAGCTTTCTAGGGTGGCTAACATCCATGTCCATGATGTAAATGTGTTAGAGCAAGATATCAAGCTTTCTAGGGTGGCTAACATCCAATAGGTTTCCTGATTAGTGGGACATAGCTCGCACTAGTGCTACAGATTACTTAGCCTATTGCCATTTCCAGTCAGTTTGTATTTTATTAACTGCTAAGGGATTAAAAGAGAAAACATGTAATTATTTTAAGTTATTAAACCCTGAAATGTATGAAATGCTGGCAGGCAGGCCTTAAAATTGGTAATAAACATAGAAAAAAAGCACAGCAATTCTTGGTTTTTCTTTCTGATTTTTAGCAGATTAAAATGGTTAGTCTTTTTTTAAAACCCAGTCTTACAGGCTTTTCCCACAACTTGTCAATGTAAGAATGGGACGAGGCTTTACTGTGACAACGGCAGCCTTACTGAAGTTCCTGGTCATTTACCAAGCAGGATGACAGTCTTGTAAGTATATGGCTACCTGTGTGTGTGTGTGTGTACACATTCTGCATTAGAAATGTCTTCTAGTCATATAACTTTGCAGACCCTTGAAAAGAAAGCAGCAGATACAAACTGTCAAATTTTTCCATTGTACTTTTAGCTAAATCTCAGGAATAACCCTAGGCCAAAAACAAAACAAAAACATTACAAAATCGCATGTGTGCACACAAACACACTGATTTTTGGTTGTAATTAAGATTGTATAAAATGACACTGCGAGGAGCAGCCTGCTATTAGCATATTTTCTAAGAATTAATATATAATTTAAAATAGAAATGCAAACAGATAATATCAGTGGAAGAAACAATAAAACATGCCTATGGATAAAGTTAGTTGTAGCAACAAGAAGTACTGAAATTAAAAGGAAGTGTTTCTAAAAATGTTAGAAGACAGAGGCTTAATTAGGAATTCTGCACACAGTCAAGCATTGTAGAACAACAAGCAGATAGCCTGTTTGTGAATGTATTGTGCTGATGATGAGAACTGCTGTTCTTTAAATACAATTATTATTTCTGTCCAAAATGAAAACTACTGAGTGCACAAATGTATTATTCATTAGTCTGTTCTATATTGCTGGTTAAAGGAGAAATCTGGAGCAGTGTCCAACCTAACAGCTGCTGGTGCTAGATAGACTGTGACCTAAAAGATGATAATTGCTGGAGGCGCATGTCATTGCCTGCCAAATATTACTTCATCTTTGTGACTTTCCCTCATCACTTACCATTATCCCTGTACTTCCCCTCCCGTAACTGCTGCTGGCACATCCTTATATATCTCACAGACCAATTGTGTATTTATGTATGGATATATCACAGTATTGGAAATAATTATGGGAAAACACTGAGAACAAGCTTAAGTAATGGGTAATTTCAATTGAGAGAGATATATAACAACACAATGTATTATCACAGAAAATATACAAAAACAAAATGAATATGATGTATTGTACATCAGTATTTGGTATGTGAGCCCTTTGCTTTATATAAAGCATAACATCTTGTTTTCCTGCTCCCATACAAATTATAAATGTATGACTGGAATTTTGTTCCAAATATCCTGTAGCACATTCCACAATTCATCCAAGGTGTTGTTTGGTTGCCATTTGACTTTCTCAGTAGTCATATAACCCCATGTAGCCTCATTAATGTTCATACTAGGAATTTGTGCAGGTCATGGCATCTTTGTGACTGCTCCATCAGCTTCTCTGTTCCAGAGAGTTTTTTGCCACACTGGCTGTATGCTTTGAGTCATTGTCATGTTGTAAGATGAATGGCACGATGGATGAGAATCTACCTGTACCTGTCAGTAGTCTGTATACTTTTGATTTTATGCAAATCTTTGACACACTAGGCTTAAATCCATCCCCATGCCTTATTATAGTTGTTTTATACTAACTGTTATAATTACCAAAAAGTTCAAACTTTGACTCATTTATAAAAAGAACCTTCCAGGTTTGGTCATCCAACTGTCTCATTTCTACTGCACATTTCAGCCTTGCTGTTTAGTTGCTTCTCAGCAAAGGTATTTGGGCAGCTACACATCCATTGAGACCACATCATGCTACTGTGTATCTTACTGTTCTTGAAGAAAGGTTAATGCTTGTACTTGCAGCTAGGTCATTCACAGGATCTCTACTGTTCATTGTTTGTTACATAAATAACATATCTCAGAGTATTTAACAACACATTTTCAAAGTTTGAGCTTTCTTCCTTGACCATGTTTATGTATTTTCAACAGTGTACCACTTTTGTGTATCCTCCTCAAATTTTCATACAGCTCCTTCCAATAATCAAAGTTAGTTTGCAATCTGCTACATTGAGTAGCCTTCACTAACTAAGACTTAGATTTTGTGTGCTTGTCAAATGATATTTTTTCCTCAGGAGCCATAGGTATTTAACATGCATTCACCACACTACAATGATATTACTTCCTATACTGTTATAAACCTTCAGGTATGAAACTTTCTGATTGCTTACATGACAACCAATCATAGTGAACTATATCAACACATGGCTGTACTATGGAACATTTTATTTTTAAACATGAGATGCAATTCTATCACATGTTGTTTGCATTTTATATCCAGTTTTTTTCTGCTGCTGTAATTATTTCCAATAATGTGCTTTTGATATAGAATATTTCTGAGCTTACTCCCTCTCACTTCACCCCACCTGGCTTATACAAAACAACTGTTTAGCTTGATGGTTTTCCTGCAGACCCAGCTTTTAGAAGCAATTGACAGAATCTCTTTCTGACCACACTAAAGTAACCATTATAATTAAGCTATGGATAAACAACAACAATGACAATAAAGTTGATCCATATTTTCTATATTAACAACATTGCTTGTTATTGTAGGCATACAACAGGTAGATTTTTAGTACAAACTGTTAACTACATGAGCAGATTTAGGTACTCACTGATAATTGTCTGATAGAAGCATGTATCACTACTGTAGATGTATGATTTTTATTTTCATTGCAAAAACTACTAATCACAAATTATTAAATGCATATATGGAATAGTTAACATCTTGATGCTACTAATTTAAAGACAGCTATCTTTGTCCATCAGTTTTTTAAAACAAGAGATGAGAAAGCAGTGATGTCAGTCTTTGTAGCCCAACATCATCTTGCACAACTAACAACTATAATGCATGCAAAATTCTTTGAGACTCTCTTGTGACTTTCCTTTACTTGTAAAACTTTTGAATGGTTCAACCAGATGAACTCTTAAAAATATGGTTTAAGGCAGGCCAGCTGGGCCTTGATAACTATAATTGGCTACCCCTAATCATTTTGTAAATATCCATTGCATTGCATTTTATCCAGAGAAATAATGTCTTTGATAATGGTTTTTACATGAGCCACTGTACACCAGTATCTTCATCTCAAGCATCAGAGTTCATTTACTGCAGGTACTTGTGATGTCACAACAGTTGGCCAACTTCTTTTGAAACCAATTCAATGTGAATCTATAGGTGTAGTTCTAAACATACGGAAGTAAAATATAATTAGCCCCATGAGAATGGCTAAAAGATACCTGCACCATGTCTAGCCTGGAGTTGTGCTGTTGTTTTCTGTGGGATTTTTCTTTGGAAAACTGCTTTTGGTCTGATGGCTCTCCTTCCTTCAATCTGTCTATATGGATGGCATTGTCAGTTCCATCAGCCTAGATTCAATCTTCTTCACCTGAACAAGCCACAGCTTACGAAGAAGGATACAAAACTTTATATGTGGCCTATCTTCAAAAAATTAAAGCAATTTTTCTGTGACTTCTAATAGATAAAGCTGGGCTTTATTACACAATTTTATACTAACTCACTTTCCTTTGCTTTCACAGAGATCTTTCTGGCAACAACATTCCAAGTGTTTTAAAATCCCAGCTACAGAATGTTTCAGAGCTGCAAGAACTGTAAGTGGAACCTTTCTTTGTTCCTTCACTAAATCTGTTGTGATTTTTCCTTCAAAAGAGCAAATATGTTTAACTATGTTGCCAGTTTTGACTGAATACTTTGTCTGAAGGCAAGTTAATATGAATCCTTTAAGGTATGGGACTATATTTCTTGGTGAAGCGAGTAAGCATACTTCAAGTCAACAGTAAACAAAGGCACAAACTTAATGAGGAACGGGATACTGAACATTATTGGGGGTGGGCTTAAGTGACTCAGCTAATAAGACTAGAGACTGGCAAAGGGACTTCAGCATAGATTTTCTAAGGCATTTTCAGAAGAGTGTATAGGAAGTTTGGATTTTACTGCTTTGGAGTTCTTACGTTGGCTAAATGCACAACATCCCAATCTAACATTTATATTGGAGAAAGATGGCCAACTAACTATACTTTCATGTAATGACTTGGGCGTGGGTACTTCCATTTTTAGAAAATCTACAACTACTGCCTTAATTATGAAGTGAGACAGATTCATCTCTAGGCTTTATAAACTCTGATTTGTTATACCTGTGTTAATATTTAGAGTTTATAGGATCTGCTCTTCATATATTAACTTTACTCCTGTGGTTGAATTTATTACTAAAATGTTAAGACAGATTGGGTTTTCCATTTCTATTATTTAAACCTGCATCAGCAGAATTTTAGGTAAAGTGCACAATTTAAAACTTTTTTTTTAAGTGTTATATTTGGTCATCCTTTATCTTAGTTTCCATTCTATTCAGCTTAAAAAACAATTGATGAAAGCTTCCAGCATTTGTCTACTTTGAATTAATAATCTGTTTCATTAATACTAACATTGCTGGGATTTTATTATTTTTTTTTTAAGATGAATATTTCACTTCCTGATAGCTCACGTGATCTGTTTTGTCCAATTTTGGTCTTACGACACCACATGCTTCACCAAAACCATTCTGCAAGTTTAAACCATTTGGAACTTGATCCTGGTCACAAATTTTCATTGAATGATTTAAGGATTCTGGACAGATCCTCCACTGATTTCAATGTATAAATCATAAAAAATTTATTTTTTCTTCTGCTTTTGAAGATATGTAAGATTTTTCTCCTCATTTAATATATTAACTTGTGTTTGATAGACATACTGTGGCAGTCGTTCCCCTTTTGTTATATTGAAAGTTCTTTTTTTCTAAATTTTGGTTGAAAGTGAACAGCAGTGTTCAAAACATCCTAGGTTGTATGTTCTTTTATTGTTCGTTTTTGTAATATTTTTCTTTGTTCCTTATTTTGGCCTTTTTCTCCTCTTTTTTGTGTATTGATGCTGCTTTGCACTGTTTATATAAGAAACCAATGGTTCTCTGTGATTTTGCTTCTGATCTTCCCACTATTTTTCTGGCACCACTATTGCTTTGAAAATGCTACACTTTCCATCCTTTCATCTCAGCTTCTTGCCACAAGTCTTCATACCTTGTCCTTTTCCTTTTCCGTTTTGTTTTCCCGGGTGAATTAACTCCATTAACAAAACCTACCTTGTCATCTTTGATCAAATGATATCAGGTCTTGGGTTTGTTATACCTACATCTTGGGGGTACACTAATTGCTTTCCCACATCCACTAGTACTGTCCAGTCACTGACTGATGTCACGATACTCTTTTCCTAAGCTACTTCAGCTTGCTTGGGTACTTTTTTCTCTTTAATAAATTTTATGAACAGGGCTGACTTCTTAACTGACCTACATATCTTCACCTTCTTTCCTATTTTCTTTGCTAAATCTTCTCTCAAAAGGAATGCATTGAAAATATTTAATAAAAATTTTTAAAATCCTGTTGGCGCATAGAAAAGCTGAGGAGAAAGGACAACAAACCTTATACCTTCTCTGTGTGTGTGTGTTTGTCTTAACCTAAAAAAAACACGCTAAACAACAACAAACTATAGTTATTAAATCCAAAGCTTCCCAATGTTTCTGTCTGTCTGTCTCTGTCTGCATGTGTGGAAAAAAAAGTCTATTTTTTGTGTGTTCTTTTTTTTTTCAGGATTATCACAAACAGCCATGTGAAGTCACTAGAGGATGGAATATTTGATGGTTGTCTGAATTTAAAACACATGTAAGTAAAAGAATTATTGCATATGAAATTTTCTTATATAAAAAATGAAGAGAAAAATCATAAGATGAAATTCTTGGAGAATCTAAGTGGTAATATTAAGGAAATTGCAGGAAAACAAATATTTCTTTCGTTGTTGGAAATCTCATAACTTACATTTCATGTTGAGTATCTATTGCAAGCAAAGTTGTCTTGTCTTTAATTCTATACACGCAGACAGAAACATTGTTGTGTGGTTTGTTGCAATGGATGTAAAGATTTTTTTAAAAAATTTAAGTGTCAGTAAAGCAGGGAAGAGTCAAATTAAAAAAAAAAAAAAACTCAAGATTATTGTTACTAGCCTGCACATGAATGAAAGTCCAGAATGATTGTTTCATTTTGTTGGGAAAAGGCAGTAGTAATTTTTCCTCATCTTAACTTAGTGTCATACTGGGATTCTGAGTAATGTGAAATCAACATAAGTGACTATCAGTTACCTTGGTTTTTGGCACTATAAACAGCATCAAATAAAAGTAGTGACTTCTGGATCTGGGCTTCTGGAAGTTCTAAGATTTCAAATGAAAAACTTCAAAAGACAAGTAAGCAGAACTCTCCGGGCAAGGAATATGGCAGGAAATGAGCAGGATGAAAAAAGTAGCTGAGGGGGGGAAATTCTAATGTATTATCCAACAATATAATATAGTTTGTGGCTTATAGCATTGTTTAGTGGCAAAAGGAGAGAAAACCAGGGACTTATTTCTACAGGGAGGAAATTATCACAGATGGATTGTTAGAGTAAATGATTGTAGCTGTACCTGATAAAGGCTGCAAATGCAGATAGATTCCAGTGAGCAAAATTACACACAAACTGGGTAATAATGAATGGAAAAAAGAAAATGTGCTGTGATCAAATGATTAAAAATTTCAATGTTCTGGTCCAGTTTAGCATTCATTTGGCAACAAGGTGTTGGTGGTGGCATGATTTGGATTTGTTTTGGTGTGAATAGACTAAGAGATGGTTGCAGAAATAAAGGAATGGTGCATGAGGAGCATTATCTCAATGATTTTGAATAATGTTATGTGTACCCTTTGGTATATGACTCGTTGGTCAAGGTATTTTTTTTCTTAAGTTGTGTTGAATATGAGTTTAAAATATGTACATCATCAAGAAAAACAAGAACAAATTTTTAAAAAAGATTACAGCTTTCCAGTGAAGTCACCCCTAATTATATTGTGTGAATTATTTAAGAGACTAAAGAGAAGAAATTAAGAACATGCATAATGGAGAAAAAGTGTTTTGCTTATTTAGATATGACTTTTGATATTAAATAAACGATTCACCATGTAAGATTTTAGCCAGAATATTGATGCCATCAAGACAAAATTTATGCTAGTAAGGTTGAATTCTCACAGATGGGACTGAAATTTCTCATAGATACATTGAATAGTTATTCCAATGTATTCAAGACTACATTTGTGACTTAAATATGTGCAATTTCTTGGGCAGATATGCATCCTAATCTAGCACTGATGTCGAAGCATACACTTACTAAGCAGATCTATGCACCACCTCAAGTTTTTTTTTTAAATACTGAAAAATTTTTTTTTTTCCCTTTAATAAAACTAAAATTATGAGTAAAATCCTAATATTCTAAAATTGTATTATATCAGATCCTAAAACTTATTTTTCATGTGGTTTTGTCTGGCAGTTATCAGGGCAAGTATGAATCTATAACTGCTTATGCTATTGAACTGCATACTAATTTGTGTCTGTTATTTACTGTGTTGTTACCAAATACTCACCAAGGTGAAATTATGTTTTCAAAATAAAAGCAACTGATGGTGAAGCGTGTGTTGTTAATGGTAGATACCAAAGGGAGGCATAGATGTCCAACTAAGGTTATTGCTGACTCTTCTAAACCAACATCAGCAGATACAAAGGTCTTAATTATTACTACAATAAGAAGCAGTGTCTTTGTCTTTTTTATTGATCTTCGTGGAGTTTTTCTGGTTTTAATTTTTTTTTGTATAGAGGATGACAATTTCTGATGACCATAGCAACCAAACAGATATTGTATGAACGTATCTGTTAAGGTCAGGGTTATCGCATTTCATTTGTCAACAATCATGCTATTCATGACAGAATTCTATTAAATATCCAGAGCTACATTTTGTTTTGTTGTTGTTGTTGTTTTTCTTTTTAAAGCAAATGTCAGATTTGCTTTAAAAATAACACTGGTCAACACAATATTTTTGGCAGGAAAAGTGAGACTGGTTTCTGGGGTTTTCAAGGGCGCTGAATCCGAATCTGACATTTGTTTTTTCAAGTTGGCTCTAGTTTTGGAGATATCACAGGGGGGTCGTTCGTCTGAAATCACCCATTCGCGACCATAACTAAACGTACAAAAACGGCTAAATAGTGCAAAAATGTCAGATATTGATTTTTATGATAATCCAAAACCACAAAGACAGTGTAAAATCTCAATCTAACAAGTTAAGTTAGATATAACATCATTTCATTTATTAATAAATGAACACTTTTCATATATTTCGAGAATATACAAAAAATTTGCTAAAAATTTGCTGAATTTTAATTCTCCAAGGGAAAAAAACATTTACATAATCAGTTATATATCATAAATTAATGCAAAGCATTATTATACACTAGATTCTTAGTTACAATGACACACAAAACAATATTTTATTCAAAAAGTGAAATTGACGTTTATACGATTTTTCGCTTGTGAGAAACTTTCGGGCAGTCTCTCAAAAGGTTCCAGCAGTAGTCTGCCATCATGTGCTCATCCCATTTGCCTTGATACCTCTCTTCCATTGTTTTGATGTCTTGATGGAATCTCTCTCCTTGCTCCTCACTGTAATCACCAAGATTACCAGGAAATCTGTCGAGGTGGCTAAACAAGAAATGAACTTTGATGCTCACATTTGCCCCTAGTTTTTGTATGCAGTAAGCATCTTACGGACCAATTGCTTGTAATTGTCAGCTTTGTGATTTCCCAAAAAGTTTGTCACTACATCTGTGAAAGGACACCCAAGCATTTAACTCAACCATGTTCATATGATTAGTGAAGTCAGAATCCCTCATGAGCGTTCGAATCTGAGGTCCATCGAAGATGCCACCTTTAGCTTTTTCGATGGAAAGACCTGGAAATTGCCTGCATATGTACTTGAAGCAATCCCCATCTTTGTTCAACGCCTTAACAAACTGCTTCATGAGCCCTAGTTTTATGTGCAAACTGTTTTAAAAACACTACATACATAATAATTATTATATTTTCTGATATTATTGAATCATTATAATGATATAATCATTATATGATTCAATAATATCAGAAATTTATTATTTACTGCTTCTATATTGAAGTATTTCAGGGAGAATTTTAGCAGTTTAGGCTTATTTGAGGCTATCAATATCTTCTAAACTAGAGCCAATCAGACAAAACAATGTTATATTCGTAATCAGCGACCTTCAAAACCCCAGAAAACACTCCTAGATGGTCTGCCAAAGAAAAAAATAAAAATTTGTTGACCAGTGTAATTAATAAAATGAAACAAAACAATCTCTTTTTCGTCTTTATATGTACTCAGTTCATTTTCCAAAGTGCAACATTTTTTTTCTTTTAAAGAAAAATAAACTTAAAAAATTTTTTTTGAATGCCTAATGTCCTGATGGATATTTTAAAGACTTTTATTGCTTAAAAAAAAAGAAGGGTAAAGAATGATGCAGTTTAATGGTACAAAAGCTTAGCCTTTCTTTGAATGCATACTGTGTTTACCATCTCAATAATACATTATTACTGAAGGATAATCCAAAGTTACAGCATCAATTTTTGGAAAAGCTTAGGCTTTGAGAGAAAGTAGATTGGAAAACTGTTAATAGACCCTGGGTCTGTTCTTTTTTTCCTATTTATTTTATATTTTATTTTAAAACTATTTTCTGTTATATAACTTTAATAATTATTGCTTATTTCATTCTTGCTTTTACAGACACCTTTAATGTGGAAAGCATTTGAATATTTTGTTTTTTAAAAATGTTTGTTATTATTAATCTTAGTGTTTTGAAAATATTCTAAAGCAAACAACCCAACATTCTCTGAATTTCTTCAAATTAATTCCTGTTTATTAAACTGGAGTTACTCCATTCCTTCCATGCATGGAGGTAAATCAGCCTCCTTTCCAGTGTGAAATTAAAGGTTAAGTCTGCTTCTGTGGTGATCTAAGCTGGATTGGAAGAGGAAGCACCTACTTATATTCAGAAAATATAGATGAAGACCAAATGAACAATAAGTCAGTCAGTCAGATATAGGCTAACTGGCCAAACTATGCATGTTAGTAAAACCTTCTGTGATATATAAAAACAAATCAATGGGTGGCTAATGAATTGGCAGGTTTTGTTACAGCTAAGAACTAAAGGTCCAGCAGCATTTTTATTAACTCAAGGTGGGGATTGAGGATGTCTTCCAGAGTTGCCAACATGTTTTAGCAGTTTGGATTGGTCTACAAAAGATATTTGACTAGTTGTGGAAGCAAACAGTATTAAGTTCCAAGAAATAGTAATAAACCAAAACCAAGACCAGTGCAAGGTGTTAGGCTGTATTAGAAAAGTATACTCAGTGGCTTCAGCTAAAGTACAAACACCGTGTTTATGTTCACTTTTGCTAGTTTTGTGCAGCTGCACTTGGCTTTGAAATAGTTTCACTTTTGAAAAAACTCATTTGCTGCCAATTTACTCTTTTTAGTTCTAGTTTTTCCTTAGTCTTTCACTATTAATATTTAGCACCCAGCAGCTGTTTTCAACCCAGCATCATTAATACTCAATCAGCTAAACCAAACTGGCTGCATCTTTACTCAAAATCTAATGCTGCTGTGTGCCCTAAAATAAAATGTGTGAAAGTTTGCCGCATGGAAAGATGTGAGCTGAGATAGATCAGAATTCTGAAGGAGATAAATAGCCTTCATGAGGGAACTTTAAATCACTGACTGAAATCAGAAATGTTACTGGCTGTCTTTTTTGATCTGTGGTAAGACTGTCTTGACGAAAACTATCTCTGTCAGAACCTTTATTTTGTCTGGTGGTTGCATCTCACAGGTGTCATTACTGGCAAATTGTTTTCGTGCACAGCAACTTTATTTCCCATAGGTTAGATGTTATTATGCAATCATAGATTCTTCAGTATGTCGCTTTTAATTGTCTTGAATTCAAGCCTTTCCCCCTAGATCACCTGTGAATTTGTGCATTCTGACCAAAATATATGCAGATGGATTATCTAGTTTCTCTACAATAGAAAAGCAAGGAGTCTCTCAAGGAAGATCAGTGATCCCCCCAGCATCTGATATTTATCATTGATGTCAGAGCTAAAATTTCTACAAGTGAAAGCAGTACTTTGCTGATGGCCATAGAGAAAGAACTAAGCACGCTCCACTATCATATGCAAGAAGCATTAAATGAAGCCAACACTTGGGAAGCAGACTGGTGTACTTATGTTCCAGGGTGATGGAACTCCCATTTATCTTGCTGTCAGATGTGTTAAATGCACAGCATAGCAGAAGCATATGAAAAAAAAAGAAGGAAAATCAAAGAAAGAAGATAGCTGTACTGTAAATGCTTGCAGGAACTATTTGGGGAACTGGTGTCAAAATTTTTAGAAGTTTATGGGAAGAATTCACACTAAGATGTAATGACTTCTTGGTCAAACAACCGCAAAAGACTAGTGTCTGACAGTGAAATACAGAGTGAGGGTTTGAGGATTAAAACTAGAAGGGGGGTGGCTAATGAGGTCCACAATAAAAAAAAAAAAAAGGGCTAATAGACAGACCAGAAAATAACATGAGAGCAGGAATCGCGCTTACTGGTGAGATGACATCAGTCTGATGAGAAGAAACAAACCATTTAGTAAAAAGAGCAGATAAGCATCAAAATTATGATCATCCTCATGATCTGATCAAATTAGAATCAGTAGCCAAAACTAATGATCATCCTGTAGGGTATCTAATAATAAGTGTAGGGATCAAAAAGGAAGGGAGAGAATACATAGTGCTGGAATCTCTTAAAAGTGGAAAATTATAAACCAGCATTGAAATGAGTCTTGTCCATTCTAGAGGAGATGTCAGCCAGGTAATTATCCACTGGATCTCTGCACTCTGACACAAATAAAAAGAAAACAAACAAAACAATAGTAATGTGGAAAAACTATCCAAGGCCATCAGTGTATGAAGAGATATCCACCAGTAAAATGACTGCAAACAGAGAGTTGAAGTGAGCACTGGGGATAGATGACAATAAATTAAAGAAGTTGGAGACTGGTTTTCTTTGTGGATTGTCTCCAGAGATGACAGAGCAAGTTCTGTAGGACTGCCCTCTTTGTACATAAAATAATGGGGAATTGATGCAATTTTACATTCTGAATATCTAAGATAATTGCATAGCCTATTGAAAATAAAAGGAAAAACTTGCCTAATGCATTAACTGGATTATTGAGATGAAGCAGCCATTTGGCATTTTTATTAATGGTATATTCTTTAGTCTCTGTCAAATAAGAACGCAAGAAAATACTCTGAGCATTTATTTATTTTTATTATAACTCAACTTTTGTATAGCAGCATCAACATACAAATTTTGTTTGTATTTTTAAATGTATTTAACACATTTTGAAAATCTTATTGAGGAAAAAAATTTAAATAGTAAACACAAACCAATTATTTACTGCATTCATCTTTTTTTTTGTATGTTTTATCTATAATTTTGAAGAAAAGATGGTTAACATATATTCTTATTTTTGTGAAATATCTTGGTAAACAGATTTAACAAGTCCTATTTTTGTGCCGTTTACTTTCAGTATCATTTAAAAAAATAATTTGTAGAATGAGTTTACTGACAGTAAAATTTATGTGAACATCTGATTACATGTCATCATCAGATAGGTATTTTTTTTCTAGATAAAATGCATGCAGTGCTCCAAGACATTCTTTAGAATGATGCCCTTGTAATGGAGTAAGAAATGAGGACTGAAATAATTTGAAAGATTTCAAGTGAAAAAAATTAAGAGAATTTATTAGACAAGTCAATTAAACTGAGTGAAGTTTTACAAAAAAAGGGATTTGTCTGTGAAACTTTAATGTACCGAAAGGCATTAGAAAGGGCAGTTTCTATTTTTGTCAAATTCATTTTCCAAAAAAAAAAAAAAATTGTTTAATTCTTGAATAAAAATTATATATAGTCTAAAATTTTAGACATGTGAGCATCTTTATTGAATTCAAAAGCCATTTACAATTTCATGGACAGAGCCTTAAGTTTGTGGTTTTTCACTTACCCATTTGTTTTGTGCTCGCAGGTCCTATAAAAAAATGTTGCAAATGATTCTTTTACACTCGTGTGTGTGTGTGATGTTATGATTGACAAGTGCTGAGACGAATTGTGTTTTGAGAATGCTGAATGCTGGTGCATCAGTGTCTTCATTGTCCATTGATATAACGTCAGTCAAACCACACAGTACCATCCCTGTCAGTGTGCGAGAACAATATGGGTGATTTGATAGACAATGATCAGATACCCAGTGGATGACCATTTGAGTGCAAGATCACATCACCTATCTGCAACAGTTTTGCAAATGATTTCTGGACTACAGGAAGCACTCGGTCAATTGTGTTATTGCTACTACTGACAGAACACTATTTTCTTACAGAATGAAGTATTTGTTGTAGATGCCCTTATCTACCAACAGATCCTGCTTCATCACTGCCAAAGATAATGTTGAGCTTTGAGTTGAGGAAATCTGTGGTAAAACACTATCTTTTCTGTAAGAATCTTCCAGAGTTTATCAGTTACAACATGAGAGATTTGTTCAGAGCTGCATTCTTTAGAAGGGTTGATTTAGTGTTCACGGAATGATAGTGTGGATCATCATTAATTCCAGATCCCAATTTCAGCTTATGGTTACAAATGGCAACATGAATGCTTGAAGTTACATTGACAGCATTCAGCAACCTGTTCTACTCTCCTTCTAAGCAACCTTTTTTTTTCTTTCAAAAGTATTCAGGTATTAGACTGGCTGTACAAATTTGATTTTAATCTCATTGAGCAATCTGTGGGATGACTTAGGGTGCCAAGTGCAACTACTACATTCGCTGAAAAATATTGGAGTTGATGCAAACATTACTTCAGCAATGGACAGCCATGCAAGCAGCTCAAGTGTCACGTGTGCATATCTGGACACACCCCTGGTATTGGAAAATGAATAAAATTTCTGCTTGTATTGAGCACCTGTGTAGAAACTGTCCAGCTTCGTCAATAGACTGTCGGTGCAACATCTGCACTGAACTGTTATTTGTACAATTTTATTTTAATGCCTTTTGGTAAGCACCGGCTATCTGTTTTTCATCATGATTAAATTCTGTTTTGTTGTCTACAGCCCAAATAAGAAAGTGATGGCTGTGAATAGTATGTACACAACTTTGTAGTTATCACGTAGATAATCAAATAGCAAAACTTCTAACCATTGCATCAAGTTGTTATTTTCAAAACTGGCATTTATCTAAATATACTAATAATTACTAATCTAGAAAAAAAAAAATTTTTTATCTTTATTCCCTTTGTAGATTTACAAGAAGCATTCTTCTCTGTATGTTCCATCCCCCCTACCTTACCGATCAGTCTAGCAGCTTTCATCTGACTGCTACTTCAACTGTGTGAGCATAGACCATTCATAAAATATAGCTCATATTGACTTAAATTCTAAATTAAAAAGCTGAGCTCTTCTTAAAATACAAACATCAAACTCCAGCTCATTTTTCTATTTAATGTTTAATTTCACTCTCAAAATTCAACTTGAAACTACGGTAAGAACCTGGCATTATAGATTTAATTGGCTGCAGTATCTGTTGACAGATGTTGTAGTGGTGCTATTTTAGTTGTCTTGGAGAATTCTGGACTACAAGGCACCATTAATATAGAGTGTATTAATGTTTGTTCACTTTGAATAAAATAGAGACCTGCATGATTTCCTCGGTGTAGCTTTTAGGTCATTTAGAAAATAACAAATACTACGGCATTTCAGCCGACATTAATGAGAGATTGCTTAATTTATTTTAAATTGACATTTCACTGAGTGTTCTATGAAAGAGAATGCTGCTTTAACACTATAAAAAAATCTTAAGAATTCATAAAATTTAAGTGTAAAATGAAATATTTCCTCTCTTTCTTTTCAAAGTCTAATGTCAGAAATCCATAGGAATAGTTAAAAAAAAAAAAAAAAAGAACCACTTAAATAAGTTTTAAGTTTAGTTCGTAGTCCTTAGGATGCCATTTTGGTTTGTCTACTACTGTTTGCTTTTATTAGAAAACTATCCACCAAAGTTTAAAGCTGCCTCGCACTGTCTTAGAGTGGATCGAACATGTTTTTGTAACACTTGCAGAACTATGATGTTTTGCTTTGTTGTTTTTATTTGTGCTACTCTAATCATTTTTCTTTCTTTCCAGTTATCTCCAAACAAATGAGCTTGAAGAATTGCCAAACATCCTTGTACTTGGAGAAAACTCAATATCATTTATGTAAGTATTCTGTTTAAATTTGAATTTGAGTGTGTATCGGATTTATTCCAAAACCTGTGTGGTAAAACATTTTGAAAAATAAATTAAGCATCATTAATAAAGAAAGTATGGCAATTGAGATGACACTGCTGCTAACCCACTTTTGTGTAAAATCAGCAGTACAGGGAATTTATAACAACTGTTATTTAAAAAGAAGGGGAAAAAAAAGTTTTCATACCAGAAGAGAGTAATAAGCTGTTTATTATTCTAAGAGATGCAGATTATATATATGATTATTGGTAAAACTTCTCTGTTTAATTCCTAGCCTTCTAAAATCAGTTTTCTATATATACGATAAGGGGGTAATTTGGATAAGGATCATTAGCATTGACACAAAAATTGAAGCTAATTGGAAGCTATAATCAAAGATTTCCAATACTTTCCTATGTTTAGAATCTATTTTAATGTTCCTGTCCTCCAGTTTCTTTACCTATAGTAAATTTTTTTAAAAATTGTAAAGGTTAAATTTTCTTAGTGTTTATGCCAGAATGTTTCTGTTTCCATATGTCAGTTGTAGGTAGAAATTTTAAAAAGGGGGGGAGGCAGTCCTTTGAATCTTTTTTTTTTGGGGGGGGTCCTTTGAATCTTATACAGTCTGGTCTGATGGGGTCATATTTGGTTTATGTACAATTGTGGTACTCTTAGGGTTAAGCCATCTATGTTGTTCATTAGACTTGTCACTGATCTTTAACACAATGGCCTCCTTTATTGATTTGCATCTCCAGCTGCTATCCTTATGCAGTGCTTTTGCTTCAGAAAGATGGATGTCATGACAACCTGTTTTAGCTGTGATGTGCGTGTGTTTTAGCTCCGTGCTTGTCTGGCCATTGCATCCCATTTTACACAATGTATACAAGCAGCACAGGTGGTAGCAAGATGTACTCTTAGATTGAATTTTTTATTCTTTTCATTTTTATCATGCATGTTACTTAGCATTTTTTGTATTTTCATGAAAATCAAGAGGTTGTGGCCAAACATACCAGCGTACTCTGCCTCCACCCCTTCACACACACACACACACAACTGACTGGAGATAAAGTTGTTTTTTTATTTCTAAATGTGAGGCAAGCATGATATCCTGATTTTAGCAGATTAATAGTGGAAGTAAATCGTAGTGTGAGGGGCAAGAAAAGGTAGTTGCTACTGCCACAGATGAGCACTTGACATATTACTGTTACTTTCCCTCAACGAGTCACTTTAAGTGTTTGTTACAAGTAAGGGTAAGGAAACACTGATGGTGAGAGCTGCGGCTGCCATGGCAGCAGCGATGCTTTGGACTGTTTTGGCAGCGTTTATTTTTTTAAAAAAAGCTTTGCTTTTGAATTAATCTGTTTATTAACAGAAGCTTTTCCATGTTTTTAGTGATGTGTCTGGTAACAAACTGCAGCATCTTCAACAAGGAAGTCTGAGAAATCTAAAACATCTGAAAGAACTGTAAGTGTATTAAAAATGTAAATATTAATTACCACAAAGCTTTAGCATCAACTGGATTCATTAAAATATGATAACTGTGAGTCTCTTCCAGCAAGTGAACACAGACCTGTCTTTTCTTTTATCCAGTTCTCATTCTTTAGGGATTCACAGAATTGTTGCATTGTGCTATATATATGTGTGTGTGTATATGTGCATATTTTTTTTCATATGTTTATAATGCTTTGTATATTGAATCACATATGTTTTATATTGCACTGTATGTATTATAATATTTTATATTATGCCATATATATTATTTTGTACTATGGATGTTCAGTGAAACTCAAATGAAATAGCATTGATATAATGGTATCTGGCTGGGTTTTATTTGTAACATCCTTAGTATTTTCATTACATTGTTACATATTTTATATTGAAACATTTTAGCATTGTGCCATGTATACTCTCATATGTATGTTTGCACTGTCATGTTTTTTTGCTTGTTAAAGTTAAATAACCAGTCATTAATTTAAGCATTTAAAAATGCTACCGTAACAATATATTAAAAAGTGAAAACAAACAGAAAATACATCATTAGACATATACAAATGCATAAGGTTTGTAAGCTAACCTAAGATGATTGAGATTTCCATCCTTTATTCTTAACATTCATAAATAGCAGTAAATGAAATGTATTGGTAACTTGCATTTGAAAACTTGGAATAATTGACAATCCAATCACTGTGTGGCATCTTTTTAAATTTAAATTAAATAAGTTTTGCAACATTACATTAATAATTGGTGATGCCATGCATATATTCCAAAAGTAATGTTCTTTACTTAAGTTTAAAGTAGAAAATTCCATCTTGGACTGTCAGTTGGGATGTCTTTGTATTCATAAATGTTTTGCACTGTTTTCCTCATCTACTTGTGAATTTTTTAAAAATCCAACAATCTGCTCTTGAAAGACATCTTGAAGAGACTGGCCATGTGATGTACTAGTGCAAATAAGAGGACTATTAATCTACAAGAAAGAAAGAAATATCCTCCACCAAAAAGTATTGTAGTATAATTCTTCTGTGTACTACATGAAACTCTTTTCTGTAGATAAAATTGGGCAATCTGAAGTTTAAATTAAAAGTAGCAGTGTATGCAATTTGAATCTGGTTTCTATTAATGATTTATGGGAAACCAGCTATGAAAATTTGGAATTGACTGCAAGTAGAAGTTGATAAAATGTCTTTGCTGTTCTTTAAAACCAGATCCATGACTAATTTTCTTTTGCTTAAGAATTTTTTTTTTGCAAGATTTCTTTCTGCAAAAGTTTTGTTTTTTTTCTTTGCAACCATTTTACTTTGTTTGCCATATTGATTTGAAAGTTAAACATTTGGAAACAATTAGCAATAAACAGAATCTAATCATGTCTTTGTGATTATAGCATTGTATTATGAGAAGGTTTCTTTTAAATTATTGACAAATATCATTCAGATTGCAACCATAACTGTTTTAGTTACTGAATTTGAAAAATTTAAACAACATATATCAAAACTGTTTTTGATTTAAATTGATATGTTCCTCTGAAAATATTAATATATGGTTTTTTAAAAAAGAAACTGATTTGATGGAAAAATGTCAAAACATGTAATATACATCCCATAATGTAACAATATCTTATATTGTCATGGTTTGACTAGAAGTCACCTCATTTAGTAGTATAAAGGACTTGGCAGTTTAATGTTTTAGAATACTTAACCCCAGGTGTTTTGATCCCTAAAGGAAAATTGTTATATCTGCTTGATTCTCAACTCTGTCAATAAATAAAGGTTTCAGAATACACTGGCTTGCATTCCATTCAATAAATGATGCAGTGGAAAATGGAGAGAATGTGGGTATTAAATTTCATTGTAATAGAAAAGGCTCTGATGGAATATATTTTGCAAAAGAAATCTTGAGAACAATATTTTAGGAATAATCATCCAATATTAAAGCTCTGAAATCTTACATAATTACTTACTTATTTTTTGTGCAGGTTCATATTGGGATACAATAGTAAAGTAAAAAAATGAAAATTATTAAAAGAAAAGTTAATTTCTAACAAGCACAAATTCATTGCAGGCATTTGTCAGCAAACAATATTAAAGAAATTGATGATGGCGCCTTAACTGACCTAGAAACACTGGAATCACTGTAAGTGTTGCAGGATTTGACACACTATTTCTTTTTGTCTTGTGCGTTTTTTTATTTCTGATAAATGATGAGAGGTAGTACTTATAAAATAAAATACTTAACCATTGCTTGTCCCAGATTAAACTTTTTATTTTACTTTCAAGAACACATTTACAGTTTAATGCAAGTAGTTTCTTCATTTTGATGAATCTCCCGCTACGCATCTTTCCATTTGGTTTTGTTCTTGTGCTGTTGCTATTTTCTCACTGTTTCCTTAAATATTTGAGCTAATTATTTACTTTGTACCTACTTTCATTTTTGTTCAAGACCCATGAAAACATTCTGTAATATTTTCTATTCTTGTGTGAGAATAGCACAGACTTTAAAGATCACACCGTCTATGAGAAAAGAGGCCTTAAACTTTCTTGTTGTTGTTTTTCTTTTACCTGCTCTAGAATGCTAAACCAGAACAGACTGACGAGCATCAGGAGAAATTATTTCAAGAATTTGACAAAGCTCAACATATTGTAAGTTAAGCTACCTGCTCAATTATTAGGCTATTAGTAGTGTACACTGATGTCTACAAGGTAGACAACCCTGGATAAGGTTGGTAGTATTGTGGTGTGGAGCCCAGTACTTCCACCAGTTGCAAAATCCTTATTGGAGATTTCCAATTTTAGATGTGGGTGGAAACTTGAGTGGCCAGCTGGTGAAGTGTGAGAATTTGGTGGCCAGCAACTCTATTTGTCTACTGGATTGCCAAGTTTCAGGGTCAAAGTTCAATTTTTGGTTGCTTGGTTTTGCATATTTCTTTGGCATAGTTTTTCCTACTCTTCTTCATCAGCTGGTAAATGTAGGTTTCTATAGAAGCCTCACCTCTAAAAATGATGAGTTTTTGAAAGGATTTCCCCAGCAAAGTCAGTATTACTGGGCTCCCCCGGTCAAAGTGCACAATAATGTTCTCTAGTGGGTAGCTGCAGCACAACATTCTCTTGCCAGGGTAGTCTCCCTTGTAGAGACCGGTGAAAAGAATCAAAAGAGAGGTCCCACAGAAAGAGAACTCTGGTATTTAATCTTAGAAGTCAAGTAACTAACCATTATTATTATTATTATTATTGTTAGCTTGAATTATAATAAGTAAATCATTTCATCAAAAAAGAACAAAACCAGGAAAAAGAATTTGATGAGATCTGACATGAAACAAAATTTTATTTTGTGCAGAGCCATATAAATGGTCTAGAAAAAATTTTTTTAGATTTTTGTCTGTTTGACCATCTGAGTCTAATCTTTCCCCATTAATGTTGAAAAAAAATATGGGAGATCATGTGAAAAAACACACATGAAAAATATTTATTTAACAATGAATCCTGAAATGATGTCAGAAAGAGTTAAATAAATTTAGGTTTAAATGTTGCAATTGTCAAATCATATCAAGAAAACAGGAAGGTCAAATAATCTAGCATAGCTTTTAATTTCAACTTTCTTACTCCTGCATTTTTTATTGGCAAATTGAATTCACAATGTAATACTGTTTATTTAAACACAAAAGACACTCCTTTCACTTGGGAATTCAATGCCAAACCAAATTTATCACCAGGGTATTATTGTGTTAGTGGTGTTTATCACTGGAATCCAAATGCTAAAATATACATATACATACATTGTATACATAAGGAAGAAAACGGGATATGCACAAATAATGAGTAATTGAATCTAAGAGATATATATAATACATACATACATGCATTATTAATAAAATATGCAAAAAAAAATGTACAGTGCAGTAGTAGTCTTTAATATGTGAGCCCTTTGCTTTATGCAGAACTTTACACCTTTTTTTCATGTTTCCAAACAGGTTATCTATGTATGACTGTGGAATGTTGTTACAAATATCCTGTAGCACTTTCCACAATTTATCCAAGGTGTTGTTTGGTGGTGGTGGTTCAATTTTCTCAGTAGCCATATAACTCCAAGTAGCTTCATTGATGTTCATACTAGGATCTGTGTTTATGTCCTAGATAGTTTGGAGTCATTGTCACCTTGGAAGATAAATGACATGATGGATGAGAGCCTGCCTGTACCTGTCAACAGTCAGTATGCCCTAATTTTATGTGAATCTCCAACACCTTACCTTTACACTTGTATTGATGTACCTCCCCCCCTCGTGCTTTCCTGTAGCTGTTGCACACTGACTGTTATACCGATTCCCAGTCCACCTTTAAACAAACTGTTATTGGTTATTGCCAAACAGATCAAACTTGGACTCATTTATAAAGAGCACCTTTTTCTAGGTTTGGTCATCTCACTACTCATTTTTGGCATCCACTTCAGCCTTGCTATTTGGTTGCCTTTGTTTTCAGGTTGCCACACATCCAGTGAGGCCACTTTGCACTAATGTGTATCTTATTGATCTTGAAGAAATGTTAACACTTGTGGCTAGGTCATTCACAAAGTCTTTACTGACTTGCCATCTATCATGTAGAGAATGTATTCTGAGGTACCTAGCATCACTTTTGCAGAATTTGGCTGCTTCAACTGCATTTATTGTCAAGTGTACAATATATCCTCCACAGACTCTTGCATACAGCTTCTTTTGAAGCTTGAGGTCAGGCTGCAATCTGCTGTGTGGAGTAACTTTCACTTGCTATGACATTAATTTATATATGCTTTTCATGTGATATTTTCTTTCAAGGAGCTATAGTATTCCCCACACTACAATGATATCACTGCCTATACTTGTGTAGTCCTCCTGCAGGTGTGACACTTTCTGATTGTTTACATGACAACCAATCACAATTTACTATATCAGCACACATGACTGTACTATGGAGCATGTCAATTATACACAAGATGCAATTCTGTTTAGTGTTATTTGCATTGATAACAAGTTTTTCCTTGATTGCCATGCTAATTTCCAATACTGTACTTTTGAACAAGTTGTCACCCATTTAGCTTAAAAAGTAAATAAACATATCTTTCAAGTAATGCAATAAAGAAAATTGAAAGTGGATTCTAGTACAGCTCGGATTACCTGGTCCTTTAGTGATTGTACAGTTGCCAAATGGATTCACCAAAGTGAAAAGTAAAAATAACCTAGATATTCACATGACACAAAAGGTGTGGTTTATATATTGTGAAAATTTCTTCCTTTTTTTACTTTATATCAAACATTTCAATATAGTCATCTTTTTAGGGGTTGCAAACTATTTTACAAAAGAGGGATCTCTGAAAACTGTAACATGTAAACTCCAACCAGATCAGGGGAATCAATCCTGCAAAGCTTACAAACAGGCAGATTCAAAATGACAACTGAAGCTGATACAAAAGCACTATTCAAAGTGAGGAGGATAAATGCATTGAAATAAACTAATTTTTAAATATTTTGTTTTACTTTTAGCTTAAAGGAAAGAACCACAAAGTTTTAAGATTTTGAATTCCCTTAATTTATACTGTTCTTTGGTACACATTGACATTGTGGTTTTAATAAGTTCAACATGCAGAAATTTTAACAAATCTTCTGTTTTGTTCTGTTCTAACAAGTAAAAAAACTAGAGTATACAACTGCAATAAACTATTTACTGCAGTATAATAGTGTGTGACCTGCTTGACTGTCATCGGCACAGCTGTGACTTATTCACAGATATGAAGAACTGGACTGGGCCGTTCTGTGGGTTTAGAGTCTTATATATAATTCAAAGAGTCTCTTAGTAGAGGAATTTCCTGAACACTTTGCTTTGAGCAGCAGGATGTGCCATTGGTATCCTGCGGTGGTTGGTCTTATCTGGCCATGAATGACAATAGAGCAGCAATATACAGCAATTGCAAAGAGGAAAATATAAAAGAATTGGATTTGGTCTTTTCTTTATGCATATCAAAGAAATTTAAACCATTTTTTGTATGGTGGAAATTGTTTGGCATCTGCAGTGTCCATTATCTACAGTACTATTGATTATAGACATTGTAATACTGTTATCTCTCCTTCCCTCCCTCTCTTTTTCCATCTCTCTCATTCACACATGTGCACAATTTAATACACAGGTTATGAAATAAATGGTAACCATATTAGATGTCTTCATAGATATTCCTGTATGGTAGTTTTGCATTAAATTCCATTTATTTAATTAAATAAAATGCTTTTAAATTAATGACAGATGGGAAGGGTAGAAATGTTGAGTTTTATTATTTTTTCTAATCAAAGTAAATAGCATTTTCAGATAAGTGATTTTTAATTAAGATTTTGATTTTTGTTATATTATGGAAAATAAGTAATCAGTTGAAATATGTTATAAAAGCACAATTATATTTTCTGATTTTTATAAAAAGAAATTAATCATTATGTGATAGTATTTTATGTGTTGGTGTGAGCTTAAGATTTTGAGGTGCCATCTTTGAAAATTTTTAAAAAATGTTAACTGGTTTGGTTCACAAACTTAATTTTTTTTTGCATTTTGAGCTATTAATTACTTCAATGTCCTTCACATCTTAGAGAAATGCAGCAGTATAGTGGAGCATGTGTAAACAGCATGTGATACAGTAGATGAAGAGTAAGCTTTGAAATTTACAATTTCTAGCAGAAGTTGGAACAAAAAGGTTCACACATCATTTGAAAGCAAATAAACTCATAGGGGCGATTTTGTCTACCTAGGCCACAAGCACCATAGACCAAATGTCTAGTTTATATTTTCTATGGTGACACTTAAATGCATTCAAATTTACAACTCTCTGTTGTGGGCTCATCTTCCCTGGTGATGCTAAACAGCAATGATTCAACAGGAGAGAGGAGTTTGCTGAAAGCTTAGGAAACACATCAATCAAAATAGTCACTGGAAGGTGGCCAGTGGCCATGTGATCTTTATAAAGCAGATAAATCTCAAAAAAGAAAAGCATTGTTTTTGTTGTTGTCCCCCCCTCCCGAACTAAAATACTGAAGATGCATTTTATTAAACATTACTTTATGAACATACATTAGAAGTGTTCGCCATAGTTTTATTTGTCTTAACATTTATAGAGAAAGAGAGATAGTGAATCCTTAGCCACTTAAAAATGAAAATTGCAGGGTGGGGCCAGAATTGGTTTATCCAGTTTAAAAGCTATATCATTAAACCAGAGGTCAGGTTTTTTAAAAAAACAACAGAAAAACTCTAAAAGCTGCTATGGATGAATGCTGACAAACATTTTTATTCATTGGGAATGTAACAGTAGTGTTTCCAGAATGCACTATGAATAAAAAGCTAATGCTAGATAGACTAATCATTGTTGGCACATGATTATGGATTTTATTTCTGAACCATATTTTGTTGTTCTATCACATTTTCGATAGGTGTAGTTGATGAATATTGTCAAACATCCACCTACCCACACAAAGTTGCAATTGAGAAATGGCATAGTACATTTAGATAAAACATTCATTTTATACATGGTGGCTTTAATTCAAAATTATAAGAATGAATTTATTTTTCAGAGGTGCTAGTGAGATACACTTTTTTCAACATTCTTTCCCTCCAAACACTATGCATTTTTGCAATCACTTTTCAGACATCATTTTGGCTTCATAAAAGTTGTGTACCCACTGACAGATCGCAACTAAAGTCTGTTAATAACTCAATGTATTGGCTGAAGAAATTCTCTCGAGACATCTGTGCTAGGTTAAAATTGTATGGGAAATAGAGAAATGTCTGACAAGATAATCAGAACAAATTGCTCTATGTTGCATCAGTATTGAGCTTTCTGTTGGCATGCTGTAAGAGAAAATTTGCTATTAGTAGACTAGATTCTTTCCTGTGAAGAGAAGCAGCAATTTTATTTCGTATTGTCAAGCAGCATTCTGCATTCACAGCAGTGTCAGGCTGGTGGTACTCAATCTTGTAATGCCTTTCCAGTCTTGGACCATTTGCTGTAATCTTAGGCATTGATGGCACAGCTTTAAATCTCTCTTGATAACACTGATGAAGCATGATGCCATTGCATATGTTGGTGTTTTTTCTCTCTCTCAAACTGAAAGAATACATGCAATTTACTTTCTTATGGATTTATATGCAATTCTAAAAAAAAAATTTAGCATTTTGAAGGGAATTTCTTTGAAAACAATTTTCTTTTTAAAAAAGTGATGGGAAGAAAAGGGGGAAAAAGTTTCACTGGGTAAACTAACAGGATGATATTCAAGGATGAGGTTGCAGAGATAAAAGAAAACCATGATTTATATTGCTATTGCTGAATCTATAAAGGTTCATGTGGTTTATTTTTTTTGTTGTTGCAGTAATTAACTTAATAAAAATGCTTTCAAATCAACACTGGCAGCCATAACTGTGGATGTGTTAATCAAATGTAGAATACATGATATGTCATCAATTAACAATTACATACAGTGACATGGATATTAGCATGCAACTGTTAGTGTAACACTTTTGTTGTGTATAATTCCCTGTTTGACTTTTTAATTAAAAAAATTGTTTTTTTTTTATCAGCATGTGTACAATTATGGTAGCCAGAAACACATGGTATATGTATTACTTTTAGCAGTGGCTCTTTCAGTCCAAAATAAAGTAAAACATTTAAAGTTTTTATTTATAAAACAGTTAATAATTGCTCATTTTTTGTAGATATATGTTTTTTAAATAAGCATTTAAATTGTAAATTGTATACCAAATAATTTATTAAGTATTGAGTTGGCAATTTTAAAAGTGACCTTTTGCTGTCAACAAGCAGCAGAAAAAAATCAATGGGATGACATGTATTCATAGTAAATGTTCAGGTTATTGGTTGGACAAAATAATCAAGACAGAAAGATGGGACTCCACGTCCTACATTAATCCACAGTGAGTAAGCACATCACTGTTGTAGACAGAATGCTGAAAATGGTTGGGTGATGGGGAGAAATGGTTGCAACTTGTGAAGAAAATCATCTATAATCAGCTTTAGAAAGTGTTGCAAAGTATGAATATTCTAAGGTTAATTTTTTTGTTTAGGCATTTGAACAGAAATGTGCCTATGCATGACAGCCAGTAATGTTAAATTTACTGTATTGTTAATACTTGCAGGAACCTTAAAGGAAACAACATCAAATTTATTGAAAGAAAAGCATTTTTGCATCTGGAGTCTTTGAAATCACTGTAAGTAGAATTGTTCATGACAACTGGCTTAAACCATATTTGTCTAGTATTTTGTATGCATCAGCTAATTAGCCAAACTTAATGCACATGTCAGTAGCTCTTGTAATTACCATTGCAGAGATGTGATGAAATTTCTCTGTTGTATAGAAGCATTCTCTTTACTTTTAGCTGACTTAAGGTAGTAATTAGCAGCTTGTGAAAGCGGAATAAAGAGTAAATTCAGACTGGTTATGAGAAAGAGAAGATTTTTTTTAAAAAAAACTTCTCTCATAATATTACTAGCTGCAGTACCTGGTGATGTACAGGAAAAATGGCTTTTATAAAATGTTTTTATATCAATTTGAAAAAACAGAATTTTATTTGTTTAAACCCAATGCTAATACATCTTTTAACAATCTATAAGCTGTACACAAATTTAAGTTTGTTCCATAAAAGTCTCTTTATAAACAATTTTTTTTAAAGTTTTTTCTTGGGATGAAAAGCAAAACAGATTTGTTTTGGCCAAGTTTTGAGCACATGATATCAAAACCTGCTGTTGGTGGTTTTCAAATGGCCTTCAAGGCTGACTGCTGAAAAATTGAAATCTGTGGTCACTTCTGAGCTGAATGAAGCTGCAGTAACTCTGAACCTTGAAAGGTGGCCTTTGTTATCATTTAAGGTCAGACTCTGTTACCCTAATCCTACCTTTGATCCTGAGGTACCTTCATTATAATTTGTTGCAGCTAGGTTGGCTATTTTTAAAAAGTGCAGTGAACTAAGTGTAATCTATAAGGCTTTTGAAAAGCAGCCTTTGGTGGCCTCATAATATTCATCAAGGCTGATGTGTGGTAGCTTAAAATGTTGCCCAGATTCTGATTGGCCTCCAGGTGCTATGGTTCAGCCATGAGAGAGTAACGAACAAACACACGAACACTTGAAAATATTTATTAGATGATATACAAACCATTTCTAAGGATAAAAAGAGTTGATGCTATATAAATTAGGCAGTTAGTGCAAAAACAAAAGTTTTTAGGCAACAGGTTTGCATTGAAATTTGGTAATGAGCAGTAGCTACCCACCTGTATTTTTCCATTAGTTTATAAAAATCAATAGGATGTGATTTTCATTATTACTATGAAATTATGTACTGAAGGAGAAAGATGTTACTCTCAAGAGCATTATCTGTTTTTTGTGCTTCAGGTTAGGCATTTGTCCATAACCAAGTTAGTGCAATATGAGTTTGGCTAGAGAAAAAAGCAAAATGAATGCAATTCCTCAAAAATACCAAGCAAGAAAGAAGAAATAAAAAAAATTTTATGTTTTTATTTTAGGTTGTTCTTTTTTTTTTTTGTTCAAGCCAAAACTGTTTTCTCTCTGTCTTGTTATAATGGCCTGATTGAATATTGTTTTATCTCTCTCTGAAATCAGTTGTTTAAGACTGAAATATTTCTGGGTCTGATTATGATTTTGTTTTATAGCATTCTTGACCACAATTGCATTAAAAGGTTAACAGCAGGAAGTTTTGATGGATTGTCAAAGCTGACATTTTTGTAAGTATAAACGTTTTTGTGTATAGATTATTGCTTATCATTTACCAAAAACAAAAAAAAAAAAAAGAGCAATCCAAATATCCCCAAAACTGACAGTAAATGTATGGCAGCCATAATTGTGGACTTGCCAGTTAAATATTTCATGCCTGAATTGATTTAATGAATACAGATTATGTTTTATTTCTGTTAAAAAAATGTGTAAAAATAAAATTTATTTATCTTCCATATCACAAGATTGTTTCATTAGTCATCCTATTATGTTTTGGGTCATAACGTTTGTGTACAATATCAGTACTAGAAAAACTAAATGATAGCACAGTTTATTTCTCATGTGTTCATGACCCTAAACTACAAAATGTTGCAAAATGCCCCAGGATTTTTTTTTTTTTTAAAGTTGTAAAACTTAATATGAGAGTTAAAATATCTTCTATGTTAGATGAATCTATTTTTGGTGAGTCTACATTTATGGCTACCTCTCTGTGTGTGTGTGTGTGTGTGTGTGTGTGTGTGTGTGTCTGTGTGTGCATGCATGCATGCATTGATATTTAATGCCAAAGCAAGCAGGCCATGGCATTGAAAGGGTCCAAATTCTAACCTAAAACTATGACAAAAAATCATTGATGAAGTTTTAAATGCCTCAGCTGTAATGCAACAACTGTGGGAAGAGCTCAGCCACTTGGTCTATCACAGAGCTAATAGCGGAACCAGGAAATCCTCTTTTTTGTGTTTTTTAATCCTGGCTTATTAGCAAAATAGAGAGAAAAGAAGAAAAACTTTTTGGTAAATGTGAAAGAGTTCAGTAATTTTTATAAAAGTTGACTTGGGTATGTTCTGTTTGTTTATTTATTTATTTTTTTAACAGAACATTTATATCACTTTCCTTTCTCAGGGAATGTTTCTAGATATGATTAGCTCTTGTTCTGGCTTAGAGAGAGAGAGAGAAAGATTGGCAGAACCGAACAAAGTATTAAATAAAAATATCTATTTAAAAATTTTGTGTGTGTTGAAAAATGCTTACTTTGAGAGATAATGAGATGTAATTTACATATTGTGAGCATTTGTTTTGTGGAATAAGAGGAAACAACTGGACTGTGTTCTCTTACATATACTTACTTATTAGAGAAAGAGAGTTCAGCATAGATTTGCCAGAATGTTTCCCTTTCTGAAGTGTTTGTAATATGCTGAATACTTTTAAACGTTGTTGCATCTACCAAATCTGAATTTTATGTGTTTAAGAGGAAATAAAATGTGTTTCAAGATTATGAGTTCTGTAATACAAGGACAGGGACAGATTCTCTCTTTTTGGCTATATGGGCCACAATTACAAATTATCTAGTATTCCAATCTGATTAGATATCAGAATTTATTTTAATTAATTTTTTAAATATACATATTTTTTCTGTGCAACATTTGTCAATGAGCAGAGTAAAATGCCAAAATACATAGTAATAATGGTATTAATTAATTTTAAGGATTGAATTGATGGTCATTGCTCTTTCTCTGGGGAAGGCCCTTGTATAAGTGAGGGATGACCGAAGCCTTGAGACGATTGTCAGGCAAAGACAATTCAAGAACTTGAGGGAGCTTCACAAGGAGTGGGCTGAGTGCATCAAGAGCCACCATGCACAGATGTGTCCAGGAAATGGGCTACAAGTGTCGCATTCCTAGTGTCAAGCCATCCTGAACCAGAGACAATGTCAGAAGCGTCTTATCTGGGCTAAGGAGAAAAAGAACTGGACTGTTGCTCAGTGGTCCAAAGTCCTCTTTTCAGATGAAAGTAAATTTTGCATTTCATTTGGAAATCAAGGTCCCACAGTCTGGAGGAAGAGTGGAGAGGCACAGAATCCAAGTTGCTTGAAGTCCAGTGTGAAGTTTCCACAGTCAGTGATGATATGGGGTGCCACATCATCTGCTGGTGTTGGTCCACTGTGTTTTATCAAGTCCAAAGTCAATGCAGCCATCTACCAGGAGATTTTAGAGCACTTAATGCTTCCCTCTGCTGACAAGCTTTATGGAGATGCGGATTTCCTTTTCCAGCAAGACTTGGCACCTGCCCACAGTGCCAAAACTAGTAGTAACTGGTTTGCTGACCATGGTATTACTGTGCTTGACTGGCCAGCCAACTTGCCTGACCTTAACCCCATAGAGAATCTATGGGGTATTGTCAAGAGGAAGATGAGAGACACCAGACCCAACAATACAGACGAGCTGAAGGCCGCTATCAAAGCAACCTGGGCTTCCATAACACCTCAGCAGCGCCACAGGCTGATGGCCTCCATGCTATGGCACATTGATGCAGTGATTTGTGCAAAAGGAGCCCTGACCAAGTATTGAGTGCATAGACGAACATACTTTTCAGAAGTTCAATGTTTCTATATTATAAATCCTTTTTTTTATTGATATTATGAAATATAATATTTTGAGATGGTGGATTTTTGGTTTTCATGCGCTTTAAGCCGTAATCATCAAAATTAAAACAAAAAAAGGCTTGAAATATTTCACTTTGTGTAATGAATCAAGAATATATGAAAGTTTCACTGTTTTAATTAAATTACGGAAAAAAAATGAACTCTTCCATGATATTCTAATTTTTTGAGATGCACCTGTAGAGTAGCCATCCATATTTCTAAATAAATACTGTTGTATTCAGTGCATTGGCCAGTGAGACCATATGCATGTGTTTTCCTTCAGCTTTGGATCAGTGCAGAGATGGGGCCTCAGCAGGATGTCCTCCACACCACAGTTTCTCCCTCGTCCCTTCCAAGCAGTTTCCACAATTAAGCCCAAGGAAGCAATGAAGAATGTCCTCCATGACTTATCTCTTGCTTTACTTAAAGGGCGAGACTGAGGAGATTCAACCATGTTGAAGCGATAGAGTGGCTGGTTTCATGGACAATGAGCAATTTTGAGGTGGCTTTTAATAACCTATATTTCCCATAGTATGTTTCTGAAAGTGAATGTGGTTTGTTTCTACAGTAGTTTATTGCTTTGGTGCTATTTTTCTATATGTTTTCCATTTCTTCTTGAAGGTGTAGTCTATTCGTTTTAGTCTGAAGTCTTGCTCTAGCAGTACACTCAGCTGGTTGGAAATCTGGCACTACTTCAAGTTTATCAGCTTCCTCATTTCCACACAGCTTCATGTGGCTTGGTAATTATTGTAAAACTATATTTTAAATTTATTGTGCTGGATGATAATTGTTAGTGTATAGTGTATAGCATGAATGTGGTGATAGTCTGTATTTCGCAACTGCCTGTATGGCTGAGAAGTAATCAGAATGGATGATTGATTTCTTTTGTCATTATTCTATGGCCTTCACTGCTTTGTATAGTGCCATCATCTCTGCATCCACTATGGACTGACAAGGCAAGGATATGAGAATACTTTCTTATGGTTCTGTAATGTAGATTGATGTTCTCATCTTGTAATTTTTCGTATTTGGGGACCCATTTTTATATTTGGTCATAATCAGTATTTGGTTCCCACTATTTCCAAGTTAGTTGTTTTATTTGATCTAGCATACCTGTGTTCTTTGTTCCTATACCTGAAATTTTTACATTGATTTCAGGTGGGTTTCATTACCAAGGCAAGGTTTTCACTTACCACTAGGATAAAAGCTAAGTTATCTGGTCTATTATTTTTATTGCAGCTCATATCCTGAAAGTGATAGTTATATTCTTCAATTACTTTTGTTGCATGAAGATGATTAGGAAGATTTTTCAGTTCACAATACTGTCAAATAGCTTTTTTTTTTTTACTTTGTAGTCTGAGAGGGAGGGGAGTATTTGTTTATAGGTGAAATGCTTTAATTAGTGTTGATTTCATGCAATCAGGCAGAGTGCAGTGTTGTTGATTCTCTATAGTTTCTGCAGCACCCCCAGAAACCTCTGCTGCATAAGTCACCTTTGATCAGAATGTGAGGTACAGAGAATGCAGAGTTGGAAAGTCAGCCCCCCCCATTCCTTGTTGGCAGTAGTCTTCACCAAATTTAACTTTTTTGAGTCAAAATTATTAAATCTTCATTGTATGCTGACCATGTTAACTTTTTGGTTCAGCATTATGTTTATGAATTTAGGGTTTAAATCATATTGTAGTCTGTGACTGGATATGCAGATTTATTGATTTTGGGTTGTATTATCTTCTTTTCTAGGTAAAGATAGTGTTATTTGGTTTTTTTCTCTTGAGAGCTTCCATTTTTGTGCCTAATTTGCATTGGTGGTCAGAACCTCTTGTACCTTGTACTCTTATGGGATATTTTGATTTGATGCTACAGTATAGATTGTTCCATTGTTTGTGGAAAAAAAAAGAAAGAGAAAAACTGCTTTAGAGATCTTTTTGGTTCCTTCATGTAGATCAGATAAAAGGATGTTAAATAAAGCTGGACTTGTGACTGATCCCTGCAGAATTTCTGCTTCCACTTCTACTTTTGCTGACTTGAAAATTCATATCTTGGTTGTCAGATATCTTTTACTAAAGATTTTTGAGAGCCATTTTAGCATGAGTCCTTGTACTCCTTTTGTTGGTAGCTTACCATACTTCATCAAATGCGTTTCAAAGTCTAAGAACTGCCACCATTACCTGCTATGTAGTCAGTGTTTTCATTATTGCATCTGTTATTCTTATTAATGCCTCTGTTTTTTCTGTGCTTGGTTAAAATCAATATTGCATTGATGATGGTCTTTTTAGTTTCCAACTTTCACAATATTCTGTTCAAAATCATTTTTCATTGTGTTCGCCTTTTAGGGATATTGGGTGGTATGATTTAAATTGGTGTTTTGGGTTCATTCAGACCTTATTAATTTCCTGCTAAAAAACTTTTGCAGATGCTGGTAGGTTGATAAGCATCACTTGAATCTGATCCAAACCTGGGGTTTTCTTACACAATGTATCCAGAGTTATTTTTAGTTCTATTATAGTGAATGGGATAACACAGATTTTCTCCCTCCTCAAATAGGGTCTTTAGCTTGCTCACCTGTATATTTTTTTGGATCCTTTTCTGATTTCTTCAACTGACGTAATTGTTGAAGGCTTGCTTTTTTATCATTGTTACTTCATTGTTCAATAGAATGGCAGGATAACTGGTCGCCATTGATGAATCTACTGCTTTAAATTTCTTCCAGACTACTGAAGATGTTCATAGCCTCCATGATTCTTGTTTTGCCAGTTTTATCAATTTTCATAAGATGGCTAGCTTTTTGTTGAACTCTTGTTGGTATACACAGCTTTTCCTTTTCCTTTTTGAAATTCTACAGGCATTTTTTTCTCCCTTAAATCCTTTCCAACATCTTTGTTCCACTGTGGTTTGTTTCCTGTGCGGGCTTGCTGAATTTGGTCATGAAATTTATTGAAATAAATATTAAGTAACTTTGTACCCACTTTCTGCTGGATTTTATAATAATTTCCCTATATTAATAAGAAAAAAATGAATGCTGCTTGTAAATTTTTTAGCATACCTAAAATTTGTTTTTTTACTATTTCTATGATATACCTTTTACTTTACTCTCAATGAATAATCTCATTGTGCACAGTAAATTTGTTAACACATTACAGTAAAATCATTGATTTATTGAACTAATAGGAGAGAAGAGGTTGTCTGTTAATGCTGGGAGTCTGTTAAACCTGGATGCTTACACACACAAAACACACATGCAAAAAGGTGCCCAAACAAAAATTTTTTTGCACAGCTCAACGTGGACTTGTGTTGGGAGACCAGACAGCATCTGTTGCTTCTGAAGTCTATTGAATTGGGGGGTCCATTAAATCGAAGTTTTCCTGTATAATCATTAATTTTTTTTTAAAAAAAAAAAACAAACAAAGACAAATACCAATTCTAGAAGTTTTGGTTCACTGGAAGTCAGTGGTTCAGAAGAATTGTTACATGAATTTCTGATTCCTATTTACTTGTATACTGTAATTGCCATTAGTCAACAATTTAAATACATAAGCTAGAAAATTAAATAAATAGAAACAAAAACAGGTATGATAGTTAAGTTAGAGGTAAGGTATAAAATTATTCGGTTAGAACATAGCTGCAGATACATAAGATAGTGAATTAAATAGGTAAGTTTGACATTATATTGTGTTGGATGCAGTCTTTGTGCTAAAAGTTCTGTAAAACTTCCTTAACTTATTCAGTATTCTTACACTTAATTCTTTCCCATTAAGCGCACCCTAAAAAGGGTCACTTGCTGCTCATGACACGTAGGTTTGCTGGACTATTGTAAGGAACTTCACAGACTAGCAACTTGCCATTATGTTTACTGAAAGTATTCAAAAACTAGTGCAAGAATGATGCAGATCTATTTCTCATTGATTTACGCTATAGAGCCTTTAAATCTTGTGCTAATTTATTTATTTTATGCAAAAGTAGAGTTGAGGATTTCTGATAAACATCTAAATCTGAATTTTTGCACTGAATACATGAATGCCAATGAGGTTTGTTGATGCATCAGGTGTTGAAATATTTAAATATGGCTGCACATTGCTGGCATTTAATCATATTGTAGTAGCCTGAAACACGAGTAATCAAAAAGTTCTAATTGTAACACTCCACCTTTACACAACTACTCATATACACACACACACAAATTCTGATGTGTGTATACTGAATATGAATTAAAATACAAGAATAACAAAATAATTGCTTGCCTTAGTCTGCACTTTAATGTATTCATAAAAAAGACTGCATATTTTCTCTCTCTCACCACCACCTACTCTTGAACAGCTAGAATCAATTATTTGCTGGAAGACCTGTCATTTGTTAAAGCCAAAGATACCAGAACAGGGGGTGAACATGGATCCCCCTCCCAGATCCATTGCATTTCAGCAAACATATGCATATACACGTTATTGTTTTGTTTTAAGATGTTTCATTGTACTGCACATTTCATAAACACACATGGCTCCTGTCTGTGCAGGGAAATATATCTGTTTCCATTTCTTGGTCCCTGTCAGAAATTATTTACTTCTGCCACTCATAACAAAACCTCTTGTCTGGAGCAGAAGGAAATTTCCATTGGGGTATACATGTTCTTACAGTTTGAAATGCAAGAATAAATACAAATTTTAAAAAAATTAATATTAATAGAAATGGAAAATTAATTATAAATCATCAAATATAAAACAAAGAGAATCTCTGACAACAAGAACTAATTTTTAAAAACAGTATTTTTACTTTAACCATTAAGCTAAAAAAAAAAATGATTAGTCTCATAAACTAAGGTACACACAAAAAAATCTGGCATTTTGGTGTTGGCGACATCATGTTTTCCTAAAGTGTGTCCCTTTTTTTGATTTGCTATATGCAGTGTACCAGTTGTTACTTTGACCTCTTCATTGCACATCATAGACACAATGTATTTCTATTGGTGCTCTTCTGATTAGACAGAAAATCACCATCCAATTTAGTTGGAATATGGCTCGGTATTTTCTCCATTTCTTTTGAAATTATTTTTTAAAATCTGGAAATAGATCATCTTTGTCTCAGTGTTTTGTAGATTCTGCAAACCTCACAGGAAAAAAAACTGGCTGTTTAGTGGTAGCGACACACTAAGGCAGATACACTAGAAGTCAAGTGACTTAACTGTTGTACTCCCTTTCTGAAAACTGAATATACACACACAACCAACTATCTGCTAAGAACCAGAAGTGTCCAAAATATAATGTATGTATGGTTAAGTGAAAAATCATATTTCCAAAAGAAAGAAATGTATACAATGGTTTTAATAAAATTTCTGAGGTAGTGTTCAGAAATGAGGCTACTAAGTTTCTGAAGTAAACTAAATGGCTTTATAAACTATGTTACTGTTGTTATTGTTAAAATTAAAAGAGTCCTCTCACTGATGGGTTAGTTCTAACATTAGCAACAGAGAGACTAATATTATTGGCAACTGAGAGAAAGCAAAGATTTTTTTTACTCCTTAAAGATACGCTTTCATGAAATGATCAAAGTAGATTGTTTGTAAAGGTAATCTCTCTCTCTCTCTCATGATAGTAAAATAAAATTTAAAGACGGTTTAATAACAAACCTTATTTGATTTCTACTAATGACAAAAACTCAAACTTGGAGATACAGTTACATATTTACAAGATGTGTATTTCTGTTGCTTCTTTTTGGTGGGTAGAAGAATTGTCCAATTAGAGAACAGTAAATTTGGATTTTTAATGTTTACACTGCAACAACTAAATGACAATCTGGAAATTTTGATTAGTTAATTTTGTTGAAATCCTTTTGAATGAAGCACTTTATCTAAATTATCCCCCCTAAAAAAAAGTGTCAAGCTCAGTTTTTACAGGAAATCTCTATATTTTCAGAGATTTGCAGAATAATGACATTTTACATATTGAAAGAGAAGCCATTTTACCCCTGAAGTCTTTGGAATCGCTGTAAGTTTACTGTTTTGTTATTTTTTTCTCATTGTTTGCTATTGCAAAAAAAACAGTACTTCTCCACTGGGAACTCTAAATTTTATCACTTTAAAAAAAAAGTCTGTTCTTTCTTTCTGAATAACTTAACATTAGGTAGTTGTACATGCCAAAGGTTCTGTGAGTGAAAACCAAACTAAATCATTTGTGGTTCTCTCTGTGCACATGTTAGCCATTGCTGTGACACTTTCACGAACAGGGCTCTACACCCTAACTCAGGATACCACAGAACAGTGGAGCATAATACACACTTCATGGTGGCAAAAACTCTGCTTCAGGTTGTTTAGAATCCTCTGTGTTGGTTTTCTTCCACCATCTTGGGTCTTCCTCAGCTGAGGCCAACAAGGGCAGACCTACTATGAAATCTCAAGCAAACTTGTGTAGTCATGATTCCGATGGTCAGCTGCATGCAATACAAGAGGAGGGGAAAGGGACAAAAAAAAAGTAGTATTAGAGGAGTTCAGCTCTTAATAAACTCAGTGGAGAGAGAATGAAATGTAGTCCAACAAGATCAAGTAGTTGCAGACAAATGTTTGAATAAAAATTAGATTGACGTATGTGTCAGCTTTTATGTGCTAAGAGATAGGAAAACAAAATATGATGCAGAATTGTTGTTCAATTAATTTTTGCTTCTTTAATGTTTTTAAGCAAAACTAAACTGAAAACTTTTTCACCTCCATTACCAAAACAGGATGCAATGTGTAATTGCTGATTTACTTTTCTTAAAGGTGTGCTTTCTACAAAAGTACAGTCGTTTTATTTGATTACATTTGAAAGAAAGTATCAGATCAATATCTGTTAGGATGTTTGCTAATGGACCAAAGAATATTTTCTCTCTCAGGTTAAAACTCATCAAATGTTTTTGCTGAAGAATCTTGGACCATTTTCATTTACATTTCTGCAATGTCAAATCAGTGCTAGTTCTGCTCATTGTATGTAACCAAATCCAATACTGTATGTATATATATAACATCTTTGGTTGTTTTCTCTCTCTCTCTCTCCCTCCAGGAATTTGCAGCACAATTCATTTCAGACTCTAGAAATTGACACACTGCAGTCATTGGTTCAACTCAGTCATGTGTGAGTAACATCAGCCATTTCAGCCCTCAACAGCTGCACTAAATCAAAACCTGTTAGCTTGCATTTGTTTTTCTACTGTTTTTTCCAATGCAAAGTTCTTCACAATCAAGAATTTTATTTTCCATTTTTAAAAGTTATTACATTTTTAAAAATTCCTTTTCTTTATGTTTTTGTATATTTTTTATAATGCTATTAATCCAGATAACAGGATTATTTTCTGCTCTTACAATAAATACACTTGAATAAAATGAAGGTAAATTATGGAACTACATTCATTTTATATTCTACAAAATAATGAGTGAATGGCTAAATTCCCATCTGTATAATGCCAATTTTTTTCTTTTTTTTTCACAGATATTTTGACCATTTCTATATGTGCATATATGCTATTCATGTCCGTGACTGCTGGCCAAAAGGAGATGGCATTTCAAGCCATGAGAACCTGCTGGAAAACACCATTCTTAGAGTTAGTACATGGATTATTGGCATCTTGTCCTGCTGCGGAAACATCATAGTTCTTCTAAAAAGATTTTTTGCGAAAGATAATAACAAGGTTCATTCCTTTTACATTCAGAATCTCGCTATTGCTGATCTGTTTGTGGGAGTGTATCTTCTTCTTATTGGGACACGTGATCTGATATTTCGGGGCGAGTACCTGAATCACGATGAGAAATGGCGGAACAGTTGGAAGTGTGATGTCACTGGAATACTGTGTACAGTCAGTACTGAAGTGTCTGTTATGACCTTGACAGTGATCACTCTAGACAGGTACATAAGTATAGTCTACCCTCTGAGCTTGAGAAGGCAAAGCTTAAAATTAGCCTTGGGCATGGTGGTATGTCTGTGGCTCATTTGCATTGCTATGGCAACCATTCCTGTGACTGGGATAAACTATTTTGGCAAAACGTTCTACAGAGGCAATGCTGTCTGCATCCCGTTGCACATTCACAACCCTATTGAGAGAGGATGGCAGTATTCGGCATTCATTTTTATTGGGATTAATTTTGCAGCATTTCTCCTGATTTCCTACACGTACGTGATCATGTTCTGCACAATCAGGCAATCAACGATGTCACTGCGGTCAACAAAACAGAATCAGGAACGAACTCTAGTGAAACGGTTCTTCTTTATCGTTATCACTGATTTTGCATGCTGGGTACCCATCATCATCATCAAACTTGTTTCTCTAGGAGGTAGGCATTTATATTCCAGGGATGACAAGTTCCTGAAATGTTTATATTATAGATTAAGTATAGACTTTGACAACATCCTGCTGCTTTTATCAGTAGAGGTGGTGGTGGAAACACTTATTTTTTTGCATACTTATCTTGAAAATTAATGAGTGCTCAGATTCTGGAGTCATGCAAGGAATGATAATATCTTTTCTGAGATAATGGATGCTATTATTGTAAAAATGTGTAAATCATATAGTTCTGCAAGCTACATTCAGACTAAATAAACTATCAACAAGAATGTTATTCTCTTTTCCTAGCTTAGTTTAATTAATGTTCCCCCTTAAGCAACTATAGAGAGGCAGGTAGCCACAGCTACAGTTCCTAGAGAAATGTAATTCTCCTACCATGGTGTTTCTATTTGCTAATACATAGAAAACCTTCCTATAATACAGTGCTATGGAAATCCTATGACTTTCAGCAGGTCTGTAAACTCTGATAAATCCAAAGCCCATTCTTTTTTATTTTTATATTATAAAGGTTTTATAGCACATTTTGCAGTAAAGTCTTGCATTTTCTTCACTGATCACTTCCAGATGTTTAGCTGTCCAATCAGCATTGATTGGAACCTAAATAAGTTTTTGTAGCATTGCATTATGGGAAGATTTTCTAAATTATTCGCAGATAGAAATCTGACTTGAGTCACATGCAACAGCCCACTGAAGTTGATTGATGCAGTCACAAGTAACCACTCCTGCCAGTAATTCATTTCAACTCATTAACAGCTGTAAAGGTGAGTTTTTTGTGATGCTTCACCTCCAGAAACCACACTGCGAGAAAGAGAGAGAGAAATCAAACTCTCCAGCTGGACTGAGATAGAACTCTCAATGTTGTTTCATCCTGGGGAAATTTAAACAAGACAATTTCTCTTTTTTTAAAAAAAAAGCTTCCTTGGTTACCATGAATCTAATTAACTGGAGTGAGTTCAAGAGAGATTTACTTGTCTCACAATATGACAGTTATTGTTAGCTGTTGAAAAGCTCACTGACTTGGCCCTTAAAATGAGAACCCTAATAGGGTCAGGTCAAATGAAGTAAAGCTGTACATTGTGTAAGGTCCTGATACTAAAGGACTACTATATTTTCAAAAATACAACAAAAAAACTAAGCAATTTTTTAAAAATTTACTTGTTGGTTATAGCAATTGTGCTACCATTATTCACAGGAAAGCTTCATCCAGACATTTTTTGCAGAGGGGAACTCATATATGTATATAACTTAAAAATAACTCTCTTTTATTTGTTCTGTTTCCCATTTTCATAATTCGCGTAAAAAGCATGGTTTTATTGTGCCATACTTAATTATTATGGAAATAAAGGTAAAAATAAATGAGTTTGCTACATATAATATATTTTTGAAGCTGTCCACTAGCAACTAGGTCTAAAATTATTGATGACACCACCACCTCCCTTACTTCGATAATTAAAGGATAAGACAGCATGTAACAATTTACCTTTTTGGTATCCAGTTAATTATTTATGTAAGTGTTACTAACTGCTTGTTTGCCTTGTAGGAGTTCCAGTGAGTTCTGAATTGTATGCCTGGCTAGCTGTTTTCATCCTACCCATCAACAGTGCACTGAATCCCCTTATCTACACACTTACCACAACTACCTTCAAGAGAGCAATGACCATGAACACCTGCCACAATACTTGCCACAGAGTCTGCCGCACCCAGCCCTGGGAGACCTCCTCTTCACTGATACAAAGGAAAAGAGTGGACCAGGACACAGAGGCAAGGTTTAATTAATGCCTAGTAGAAACCTCTTAACTTCATTGTATGGAGCATTATTATTATTTTTAATACTTCTTGTTAACTGCAAAAGCACAAACTTAGTTTTTCTATCTAAAGTTGTAAATATGAATATTAAGAAAATTAGTACCCAGAAGAGGCCTGCAGTATTTCTGAAGTCCATAGAGATTGTAACAAACATCACCTACCCACCCTTCATGATTTGGTTTCATTACTAAAATTAATAATTGTGGATTATTAAATATTCATACATGAATACTTTCCGAGATGGCTGTCTTATATTTGTCAGCTCTTTTGAAGTGAGTGGAAAAGGGGGTAGAGGTGATGTCAGAATCTATACTACTGCTCACAATAAATTGTTTGTGGATTTCTTGACAGGAGAGCTGCAGTGTGGCACATACCTGACTGAAAAGAATCAGAAGTTTATGTAAATTTCTCTTGAAAGAAACAGCCTTCCAATTTCTCTACTGCATCAAGGTTGTCATTAGGTTCTTGATCAAACAAAACATTGTACATTAACCTAAATATCACCAACCACACTTTGTCACTGTACTCTTCATTCTGATGGTGATATTCTGTTCTGATCACTGTCACCATTCAACATAATAATGTTGTCATGACATCTGCATCAGTACAGACCAAATCCTGCAGTGCTTTTGCTCCCACATGGAGAATTAATTGGTTTTATAATTTTCCAGCAACAATGGCATGTAAAGCAGTTTTTCTCATTGATGAAGTACTTTGGCATCAAGCATATTGACATGTAATTCCTCCCCCTTCTCCACAGAGTGGATCAGTTGGACTGGGAAATGAGTATGATAATGCTGCTTGATCCATAAATTGCAGTTTGGATGTAGTATCATTGGCTGGAAAATTAGCATGATATTCTGCAGAATGAAATGTGTAACTGTTGTTGGTGTTAATTTACACCCATTTTCTCAAATGGTTTGACTAATCCTCATACTTCATAAGCTTGAAGCAGCAGGGCCATTTCTAATTTTCCTACATTGGAATTTGGTCGGTCAATTCTGTTTGTACACACACAAACAAGGACTGGTACTTTCTTCACAGTTTTGTGCCTTTAAGTAAATGATAGCTGGCATTTTTTAAAAAAAAAAAAAAGGTCTGTCTCATCAGCACTTTCTGCATGTGTATTCTTTGAGTGCACAAATTCATTCTTGTTTTTGTCATGGCTGGTGTGACTAACAGTTGCCTCATTGATAGACTTATGGAATTGTTTAAACCTATCCAGTCCTAAACTACATGCAAACTCATTGTGACCAACTAAGTAATTAAAATATTTTGTCAGCTGGTCATCTTCTGAGATTGGGACATGTCAGGTGGTTTTGTTCAAACAAGTTGTTCTGATGATTCTTGAGTTAAGTTTTTTCAGAATGGTTGATAAAGTGCTTGCCAGTATTTAGAACTCTGCTGCAATTTCACATTTCCTTTTATTTTGTACATCTTTCTATAGCCTCGTTAATTTACTTTAGAGGGAATGTCTTAGGTGTCATTTTAGCCAATTTAAAAAAAAATCCTAAATGAATGAGAATCAAACAGGAAGCATTTAAATAAGACATTGGTCATGTCCAGCTACTGGACATGCTTTTGACAGGAAACACCTGGCTGCTGCTCTGGGGTCAACACCCCACTGATACTTATGTAGAGGGATGGCCACATCAGCCTGCACAACAACTGGCCTAAGAACTTTTTTTGTGCATACGCTGATGCCTTCTACAAAGTAGACAAGCCTGGTGAGGAAGTGTAGTAGTGCAGTTGTAACTCCATGAAGGCGCTATCACACGTACTTTAAATAATTTATCTTCCCTGCACAGTAAATCAATTTTTTCCAAGAAATAATCAGTGATAGGCCAAGTTTCTCATGACATTTATCTGCTTCTAAGCTACAACATATCTCTTGCAATAGTTGTGGAAATGAAACTTCAAAATTCCCTTGTGAAATGTGCTGATAAATGTTTATGGCTCCTTTGCTTTATCTGAAGCTGGATCATTGTTAATCTAATAAATAAAAGGGGATCCTATCTGCTGTGGCTCAACCAGTGTGTTCTCTTGTGTAGTGTTGCATTGTGGCTTTGCTTGATAAGGAAATTCTGATCACAGAACAATCACATTGTTCTAGTTCATCTCTCATGATAGAGTAACAGTAACCATGGTCCACTGTTGAATGAGGCTTTAATTAATGTGTTTATTTATTTGATGATCCTTCTGATTTCAGATAAAATTCATAAAGCTAAAATTTGTTTTAGATTTGGAAACAGAGTACATATTATTTAGTATTTTGGAGTGTAAATTTTCTTTAACTCCTTCATTTCAGATTGAAACCATCTCGCTGCATGCCTTCAAAGGAGCACGCCTTGTCTGGAAAACGTCATACCGACGTTCGCTCTCTTACAGCAATGCTTTTGCATAACAGTTTTAAAAAAACCCAGCAGCTAATTATGTATCAGGTGAAAAATAATTTAGTTGAATATTGTGATAATGTGATACATAGATCGTATAAGTGTTTGTCTTTTATTATTCTAAATTTTCATTGTTGTTGTTATTTATATCTCCTCTTTGTTTGTGATGTTGAAGTGTGCTGTTTTTATGTATTGCATTTACAGAAGTGATATATTTACAGGTCTGTTGTGACTGGATATTTACTTAGACTGGAATATTACTAAATATAGAATTATCCTTCAAGTGGAAAAACTGTTCCTGGTAAGGACTTAAAACTTTTTATTAAGAACACAATTAGTTAAAGGCCACATCAACAGGTTGGCTAAATTCTATCAATGTACAGACCCCTGCCAGAAGAAAATGAGCACCCTTAAAGACTTGAAAGTTATAAATAATAGCAAAAAAATATGGAATTAATATCTAGTAGGTTTTGTGTATGCCTCACAAAGAGCTAGTACATACTGAGAGTTTGTATGATAGCATGGTTCAAGTTTTTCTTGATCAGTTCTGCCACAGATGTAGATAGGTCTTTTTTTTTTTTTTTTTTTTTGCTTTCACAATTGCTGCTCAAGGTGCTTGCAGAAGTGACAAGTGGTGAAAAGCATCTTGAACTTAGAAATCCCATGTTATAAAAGTGGCATATTATTAGGAATGAATATATATGCAACAAAATTCAGATTTCCCAAATCACTGATCATACCATTAAACTAAAATCAATGTTGGGCTATAAACTGGCCTTTCTCAGGGAAATGATGAAACTGAGACTCATCAGACAACAGAACAGACATCCCATTTCTTGAGTCCATGCAAGTCTGTGGTCTACATTGGCTTCTGTACATTTCTCTCAAAGCTATGATGCCTCTATTTTGAGAGATTAGGCTACAGAGTTGAGTTGTATATTGCATCACATCTGCACCATTGGCAATGTCTGCCCTTGTGTGTGGAATGGACCTCACTTACTGAACATGGGCTTTTAGTTTGTTCTGTAACCATTGTTGGCTGTCCCAGTTGATTATTAGTTGTTTGTTAATTTTCATGAGGCAAATGAAAGATGATGTTATGCAATGCCTAATAAATGGTGATACATTACTAGTGTCAACTGTACAAGGCATCTTTAACAGTCTACCCGCTTTATTGCCTCATGATGCATGCTATTTACAACCTAAGTGCACATTTAACCTTATCCTAGTAGGACTCAGTATATTTAAGAAGACCCGTTAAGTCCTGGGGAAAATAGCTCTATTGTACTTGTTTTCCTGAACTGAGCAGTTCTAGGGGAGTTTGTGTGTTTTACGTAGTGTAATTTATGTAGTATACTGAATTTATCAATAGCTCTCTGTTACAAAAGATTCTGATAGTCAAAAGAAAGAAGAAATTTTTGTCACAAAACCCCAATTTTTTAGATATTACTTAAGATAAGCGATTAGCAGAGTATTAGTATTTGGTGGCATAGCCATAAGCATCAACAGACTGAGAGTGCTTATATATGGGGTCCACAAGATAAACATTAGCCAAAGTTGACTGAATGATTTGGAATAATTGATACAAATTTTGGGGCTTTTTTCATTTTAATAGCTTTATCTATAGATTCTTTATTGGATTCAAATCTACAGGTCTGCCTTTCCCTTGAAACTCAGGGGGAGGCTGGCATTGATGATTTTTGATTAAGTGGAGAATTCTTGCAAAGTGCTGGGTCACCCTCCAATCATGGTTTCTTTAACCCTGTACAGCTGTTTAGTGCTTTGAGGCAGCCACTTTAGAACTGGAATTTTCTGATGAGAGATACTGCTTGATGATGGTAGCAATGTTTCTTATCATTATCATGTTGGAAAAAAAAGGCAGTTCTCAGAATATGGTACTAGTATATTGGTAAAAATGTCTGGATACAATATGGCCTCCTGCCCCTGTTTAGGAGAAATAGCCCCATCTTTGTCAGTTTCATACACCTTGATCTGCAGATAAGTCCAACCATCTGACCCAAACCTCTGGAACTATGATTCATTGGACCAGAGTTTCCTATCTTGGCTTACACTTCCAGGGTCCATTGGAGATAGTGCTTGGCAAAGTGAAATAGGGCCTTCAATTCTTCAAGAAAACAAATGATTTCTTCCTGGCATCACACCCCATCTCTCAACAGTTCTCACAGAGATTGGTAGGTTGTCCCAATCTTTTAAGGTGTCAAAAGAAGTCTTGTACCAGTCCATTTTGGACAGACATCTGATTTTCCAATCGGTCCAATCCTCAGTTTTTCAGTTTTCCACTTCTGTAGTGTTCGATGTAGCTGCACGTTTGTTCATGCAAATTCTAACTTAGGTGACAACAAGCCGTTTTTTTCCACTTGACCCACTCAGCGATCTCAGAACACGAGTCTGAGCTTGTTTTGTTGGACTACTGGCTTTTTCACCCATTGTATAATAAGCAGCTGAAGTTGGTGTTCTTAAACTTGTCAATTCTGTCATAGTGAGAGAAACGCGAGTGCATGCAAAATATTTACTACTGATCATGTTGTTGTGCGCGCCAGTCGAAAGAACAAGAAATTGCTTTTGTCAGTGTAATGTCCGTGCTGGAAACTTTATTTTTACACGTTTGTTCAGGTATTGTTCTTAAACTTCTGCTGTCACTGACATATGTATATATGATTGGCACAGTATTTCTGAAAAGCTGTTAGAATATTTTATCTTGATCGCATTTATTTTTTAAGATTAATTTATTAATCAATCTTCACTCATGAATAATAAAAAAAAATGTACCTGATTATTAGGGAAAGGTTTTAGATTTGTTCTAATTCAAGCTACAGACATCAAAATTTGAATTACAACTGAAAAAAAAAAAAATTTTTGTCTTCCTGTAAAACAGAGAATAAATGTAAGTCTAGGCAGCACAGAGCATTGTTATCTGCTGTTCCATGATATGAATCACTATTAAGACATAGCTGCAGAATCAAGGGTCAAATAATACACCAAGATGATTTTGAAAACCACTATGCTCAGAATTGCCTTCAGTATATGGTAACAGCATTTTTGTGTGGCTTCTGAGATTGCTTTTTTCCAGCTAGATTGATGTGTTCCAAGGTTTCACATGTAACTCATAGGCACTGCAATGGTGACAGACTTTCATCAAGTTGGAAAGCAAATAAGGTAGATTCAAAATGTTCTTTACTTGCTAAGAAATGGTTAATACAAATAAGTGTGTGGTAGGGGAAGAGTACATCTGTGCATCCATGTATTTCCAACATTATAAGAGTTGGGTCTACCAAGCAAGCAGTGTACAGAAATTAGAGTATATTTATCGAAAAATTCGTGATTGAAAAAAATCCATTTCACATGGTTTGGAGTGAAAAGATGTAAATTAATTCTGTTTCTTAAAATATCTTAGTTGAGACCCTTCTGATTCAAAAACCATGTTGCTACTCAGTTGAAATATGAACATTGTCTGAAAACAGATCAGATCTACATTAGTGAAAGTTAGGTCTGAGCGAGACTATCAATTAAAAAAAATAATTATTTTTATGTCTGTATTGGTAATGAAAATTTATATGAGCTCTGATTGTTTCCAGCTGGTCATGGAATATTCACTTATTCAGCCATGTGAAGTAACTGTTAATTCTCTTAGGCCATTTGGTAAAGATGACCCAACTGAATCCACCAACTTACAGCTTAGTCTTAAGTAAATGTGCTTGTAGTTTCAAAAATCTTACTAGTAGGCCCACACATACTGTTTTTCATAGCTAATGGATATAGACTTCACTGGTAAATCTGAAAAAAAAAAAAAAAAACTTTTTTGATAACATTTAAACAGAACTTAATGTGACTAGGTTGGCAACTTTGGCTCATATTAAACTGAATGAACATTTAGACTAGAGAAGTGTTGCTTTTGAAGCCGCACCAATTTAATTATTTTCTTTTATCCAGTAAAAAGACCAACCCACCTTTTTCGGAAAACAATTTGTCATGGTGGTCTTGCAGCTGCTGCTGAAAGATTAACCTTGCTAGAAACTGCAAAAGAGTAAAATAAAACTATTTAGTCTGTTGGGATAAACGACAACAACAATGCATTGATATTATTTTAAAAAATCAGTGTCCCACCCCCCAGTTTGCTGCTGCTGCTGTGAGTTAGTCCCTCAGCCTCTTTTAATTATTCACCTGAATTTCTGCTAACCCTGATATCGAGCACAACACATGTCAGTGTATTTCCATTCGAATAAAATACATTTGCTGTACCCAAAATTCTGTTGTCATTTGATAAACTGTTAATATTATTTTGGATATGTTTAAGAAAATATTACTGAAATGTACAGGTGCATCTCAAAAAATTAGAATATTGTGGAAGAGTTTTTTTTTTTCCATAATTTAATTCAAACAGTGAAACTTTCATATATTCTTGATTCATTACACACAAAGTGAAATATTTCAGGCCTTTTTTTGCTTTAATTTTGATGATTACGGCTTAGAACTCATGAAAATCAAAAATCCACCATCTCAAAAGATCAATAAAAAAAAAAGGATTTATAATATAGAAACATTGAACTTCTGAAAAGTATGTTCGTCTATGCGCTCAATACTTGGTCGGGGCTCCTTTTGCACAAATTACTGCATCAATGTGCCATGGCATGGAAGCCCAGGTTGCTTTGATAGCAGCCTTCAGCTCGTCTGTATTGTTGGGTCTGGTGTGTCTCGTCTTCCTCTTGACAATACTCCATAGATTCACTATGGGGTTCAGGTCAGGTGAGTTGGCTGGCCAATCAAGCACAGTAATACCATGGTCAGCAAACCAGTTACTACTAGTTTTGTCAGCAGAGAGAAGCATTAAGTGATCCAAAGTCAACACAGTCGTCTACCAGGAGATTTTAGACTCGATAAAACACAGTGGACCAACACCAGATGATGACATAGCACTCCAAATCATCACTGGACTTCAAGCAACTTGGATTCTGTGACTCTCCACTCTTCCTCCAGACTGTGGGACCTTGACTTTCATCTGAAAAGGGGACTTTGGACCACTGAGCAACAGTCCAGTTCTTTTTCCTTCTTAGCCCAGATAAGACGCTTCTGACATTGTCTCTGGTTCAGGATGGCTTGACACTAGGAATGCGACGCTTGTAGCCAATTTCCTGGACATTTTGTGCGTGGTGGCTCTTGATGCACTGACTCCAGCCTCAGTCCACTCCTTGTGAAGCTCCTCCAAGTTCTAGAATAGTCTTTGCTTGACAATCCTCTCAAGGCTGTGGTCATCCCTCTTGCTTGTGCACCTTTTCCATGAATATGCTTTGATACAGCACTCTGCGAACAGCCAGCCCTTTCAGCAATGACCTTCTGTGGCTTACCTCCTTGTGGAGAGTGTCTTCTGGATAACTGTCAAGTCAGCAGTCTTCCCCATGATTGTGGTTGTGTGTACTGAACCAGACTGAGAAATTCAGTGATTTACTCAAACTGGAATTGGAATATTTTGAGATACGTTTTTTCTATTTTCATGAGCTGTAGGCTGTAATTATCAAAATTAAAGCAAAAAAAGGCTTGAAATATTTAACTTTGTGTGTAATGAGTCTATAATATATACAATTTTCACTTTCTGAAATAAATGACAAAAAATATTGAACTCTTCCACGATATTCTAATTCTTTGAGTTGCACCTGTATATTCTATAAATTTTAAGAGTAATCTAGTTTTGAAAATGATTGTATTGACTGTTTTTCTTCAATTAAAATTATTACTTTATTAAATTTTCAGGTGTTATCAAAGTTAGCTCAAACATTCCCTTTTCCATTAGAGGAGTTAGGATGAAACGTATCCTGTTGTAAAGCAGGCACAGAAACTTGTTATATTCGTGGTTGGACCCTTTCTTTGCAATAAAGTCCAGCTATAACAAGCTGCTTTACTCGCTATCCAGCAGAACCACAAAAACCGATGCTACTTTCATTTTAAATGGGGAAAAAAATCAATAATAATAACAACTCACTCTGATTATTTTTCTGTCATCCTCTCTCATATTATAGTTTTTCAGAAATTGTGCAGAAGTATCTTTATACACTTTGGCCTGCCTCTTCATGTTGCTAAAACTTTGGCTGCAACAGAATTACATATACAGACATACTAGTGTTTATGTAAGTAACAGCATTTACAAAAGAAGAAAAATATTTGATTGGTGAGTTAATACTACATAAGCCTCATCTGTGAGCAGATTCCCTTAGCAAACCTAAATGAATGCATACTTTGCATGCAATGGAAAGAACGAACTTCTGAAGTTATCTAGCAGAAACAAGGCTTACAGATTATAGTATATTACTTTTATTAGGGAATGTACAGACAAAGATACAGTAATATCTCAAAATATAAAGTAGCCTAGTCTTCATATTGTAATTAATATTTTATTTTTACTGTGCAGTTTTAATTAAAAATGGATATAAATAAAAGAAACAGTGCATTGTATAATGCATGTACAGCTACTGATGTAGTTTTAAGTGCAGCCATCAAATTTCATTGTCTAACAAACATCTAGACTGTAAATGCCTTAGGAGTAAGAAAGGATGGAAAATTATTTGTGGAGAGCTGACATGATCCATCAATGATGATTGCATAGATTGCATCTTTCCTTCCTCCATTGATAAAGAAAGAGTACTGATTTATAAAGTCGTCATCAAGTGTGGACTATTTTGCCTTCTCCCATTTCTCACTAAGAATAACATTGTAACAGTTGATGCCACTCATAACAGCCTTCTTGATGGCACTGCTTCAATCCAAATTTGGACCATGTTCTGAGAGCATTTCCAATCTACAACACTATATTTGTCCAGCTCCTTAAGGTCTTTTACACACAGCATCTCCTGTACATTTGACGTGTCAACTTCACTAAATCCAATTATGACAGAAGAGTCGAGATAACTTGGCTTCTTCCCAGAGCAAGAGACAGTCCATTTAATGAGATGACCTAATGGAAAACACTGGAAAATTCTGTGGTGCCATGTTTTGTTCTGCGAAGCAGAGAATTAGGGAAAGTTGGACAATATCATGGAGAGCAAGCACTTTTGGAAGTCTGTGGGTTACTGCATGTAATCAGTTACTAACCCTAATGATTCTGCTGTGGGCAACTAACATAGCTTACATAATGCTTCATTCATGTCTTCATCTGAACTACGATGATTAGTGGCAGTGAACCTGATTTTATAAGATACAATTTCAGTATCATTTTACTTTATTTTTAGCTTTCTGTGTAAAATAACTTTGCATATCGAGGTATTACTGTATAGTGGGAAAAACCACTGAATGAGCATATGGCCAAGGACTTATGAAATTAAAACAGTAGTTAATAAGACAAAGGTCTGTTCTGGAACCAGCCTTATTTTTAATTTAAGCAAATGGCATTGATGTTAGATTAGTGAATGAATTAAAGGGTTGTTTTCTTTTTTAACAAATGAAATCTCAGCAAGAAATAAAGTTAAATTAAGAAATGAATAAACAGATCTGATAATTTGTTCTCAGTTGAAAACTATTTTAAATTTTAAAAAAACAAAATTATCTGAACTGTTTTTGGTAAATCAATACAGATGTTTGTTATCATTTCATTTTTTTTTGCTAAATTTAAAATCTGCTGACAAGGTAAAGTTGTATATAAAGATTAAATACTGTCTGAGTTGAAAATCAGCTTTTAATGAGGTAAAAATTTTTACTGCTCACAAAATAGTCTTATTAACAGGAGAGATGAAGAAAAGGGTCAAAGTACCTATCAAAATGCAATCTGAAATGTGATTATCAGCGTAGTCAAGGAAAACAACTTTAAAAGATGTTGCTGGACTTTCTTATTGCTTTGGTTAGACCTCATCCAGAGCATGCATTGATGGTCTAGAAGGGTTGCTACTTTGAGTGAATAAAAAAAAAAATTTGAAGTTCCCAGCTTTGCATATTGAAGACTAAGCAGAGACTCCAGACATTTTTTAAAAAAAATCATGAAAGTATAGAACAGGGGGATAAGTCTCAGGGTTATGTTGTTTTTTTTTAATTCTCAGGTTGCAAGAAAACTTCCTAAGCAGGGTTTAGAGTTACAGAATTAACAGAGCAATTAGCCTAGTATCATTGGTTTGTGCAATGTAACACAGTCAACACATGGAATAGATGGTTTGAAAGAGTGAGGCTTTCATCTGATGCTAATGAAGAAAATTCAGGATCTCACTCAATCAACTATAGTAGCATGGCTAAATGGTACAGAACAGGTGCTGAACTAGGCTGAAACAAGCTTGCGCTGCTGCAGGGAAAATAGTCTGTCTTTCACACTCAAGATCACTATCACTCCAGGGAGTTTCCTGGTTGTAATGGGTTAATTAATGCGTCAACGAAGATTTATGCTTACGTGAGGTTAGCCGAAGAATTCCCAAGGTTCAGGCAGAAGGAATGGTAGTAGAGGAATGCTTTAGCTGACATTTCTTGAAGAATGCTGAAAATAACGAGATGATTAGTAAATATGCATTTTCCACTACTGCAAAGTTACATATCAGAAACACATCTTAACCGTAGCAGCTATTTCTCAAACATCGATGGGTCATAAACAGTCGATCCCTCCCTTCTAAATATATAGTGGAGAAATTAAATTAAAGCTAACAACATTGACTTCTAGAGATCAGTCACCTGTCTCTTGGTAGGTTTCTGAAAGCTTATAGTTGTAGTAATGGCTTGAGAACAGCAAAAGGCTGAGTAGATTTCTAAGTGTGGGAGGGGGGACCTCAGCGAACCTGTTGGACATTTAGCTACTTTGTATTTTTGCAGCCTTGAAAACAGATTTTAAAATAATTAAAAAAGAGAGGAATGGCAAGCATTAAATATGATTATGCCTCATTGCCAACAAATAATTCATATAAATGCATGTGAAGATCATTAATTCTGAATTTATTTCAGTAATAAATCTCCAGCCAATATTTAGAAATCATACTTTATAGAAGTTCAATAATAAGGGGGCAGGTTCCCCACTATGCTCATTAACCTGAAAACCACACTGATGTCCTTGGTAATGTAAACGGGACTTCACGCAACAAAGCTGCTGTAAATCCGTAATAGTTCACGCACACCCGACTAAACAGCTTTTAGTCTCTGTAGGGGTAGGGTAGCCTTGTCTCAACCTGATTCATCCTATACCTTGGTTGTGTTTGTCTGGATTTATAACAACTACTATTAAAAATTAAACTTGCCAAACTGATTAAAAACAATTTGTTTAAACTGATGAAATTTCGTTATTTCTTAATGCTGAAAAATTATATTTTGTTCTTGGTTACCTCCCTTGTCCTTGTCATCAGTTTTATTACTTCTCCTTAAAAGCTGAATTGCCTAACCTATTAATTAGGGATCTACAAACAGTTCTAATACTTCAAGAGACGAGGAAACTTATCAGTGAAAACCCACTGGCTAGTTCAGGTAATTTTGTTTGTTATGTTAGTAATTGCAAAGACTGAAACAGATAAGTCCATCTAAACAGCCCAGAAATAGGAATGTAATAGAATACAATTGGTTTTAGAGACAGGAACAACTACACAATAAGAAACGAACGAATAAAAGGTCAGGCAGGTCGGTCAGACTCTAACTCTGCTCACCTGGTGGCGATACCGTGATCCCACTCACCAGTGGAAGGTCCATCTCCAGCTGATGCGAGGAGGAGGAGGAATAAAAAAATCCCGCGTGGCTACAGTTTAGTGTGGGCTGCAGGGACCCGTTTCCTCAATCGTCACAAGACAAGTTTTACATAAATGGAAATTTTGCAACAAAAAACAGAAACATCACTTTAAAAAAATGTAGCTTGTGTCGTCATGCAAATAATATATTATATTTCATTGTTCACACCGAAAAATAGCGTTTTTAATGGGAGAAAAAAGTCCAGGTCATCAATATTGGTTTATCGTTTGTTTGTTTCAATTGCACTTGTGACACTTTTTTTGTGCACACAATTTAGCTGAGCTTTCAGGGAAGCCCTGTATCAGCCCAACAAACTGCTCCGACAGACAGTCCAGCTCGGCTTGGTGCACCCCTCAGCTAGCCAGCCACCACATTATGCTGCTGAGAGTTCACAGAAAGAAAAAAAACAAAAAAACAGTACAGTTGTGCCCCGGTATTCACGGGGGTTACGTCCCTTGAACACCCGCGGGTCCCCCCCCCGGTATTCGCGGGGGTTACGTCCCTTGAGCACCCGTGAAGAGTGAAAAACCACGAATATCGGACGTGGTCCATAAAAATGGCTATAAACGTCAAAATATAACGTAAAATATAAGTAAATATATAATAATAATTTAATAAAAAATACAACACTCAGAGAAACACTCGAGATAGCTACATGCGGTAAACTGGGATGATGCTGGGCTGCATCTGCCTGAGACAGCGCCTCGTGGGCAGCAGCCAATCAGCAGCGAGGAGAAATGAACAACGCTCTCTGATTGGCTACTTTCAAACCTCCAGCCAATAGCGTTTATTTTATATTGATATTTTGCTGAATTTACGTTAGTATTTATATTACAAAATTAGTAAATTATAATATTGTTGTTAATAATTTAGCGTTAAAAAGCGTAAAAATATATATATTGCCACGAAAAAAGCCATAAATGTTTGCGATTCCGCAAATAGGTGGGGGTTTCCACGAACAATTATTAGTTAGGTTCTAAGGGAAATTCCGCGAATAACCGGGGCCACGAATGCTGAACCACGATTACATGGGGGTTGACTGTACTTAATTATTTGAACTCTTCTAGACATTTACACTATTTCCCCTATTCATTATTTAATGGTATAAAACAGTTTAACATAAAATGCATAGCTTAGCAGCCTCCTCTCTCCATCAACCTGCTCTGTCTACAAGAGCCTCATCCCAGTTATCCTTCCATATTGTTGGATTATGGGAACGTTTTTCTTTGACATTAACAGATGACAATGCATTTCAAATTCTCACCACCACTTTAAGATAACAAAAAGGCTTGATCCTTGTGGGTTTTTTTTTTAACAACATGACTTCAACTTTTGTTTTCCATCTGTGATGCTAATATTACAGCTGCACAATTCATAGCTCAAGCATTTTCATTTCCTTTTCTGGAAACTAACGAAAGCCAAATCAAGTGAATCTGGGTACATGATTCCACTTCTTGTTTTAAAAAATGGCTTGGTCTCAAGTTAGCTTTAACATTTTGGAGCTTGTTCCACCCTCTGGTTCTATTCCAAAAGTTATTAAAAGAACACTTATCAATAGGGATACAGCAAACAGGGCAGCAACATCAAGAGACCAGCTTTCAGTCAAGGCAACAACACTACAAAAAATATGGAATGCTTACAAGCCAAATTTTCAGAAACAGAAAGGCTAATTCTTTTCTTATACTTTTTTGGTTAAGTTTTATTTTTTTCTTTTCTTTGAGAATTTTACTTCAATTGCTAAATTAATTTGATAGCTAAACAACCAGAAGCAATCAGAAATGATCAGAACCAAATTAGTTTTCATAGCACTGCATTGTGGGAAAGTGTCCTAAATTAATGGCAGCCATAAATTAGATTCCAACTGCATACCAGCCACTTTAAGTAACTATTAAGAAACACAAGTAGACTTAGCTTTACAGAAATGGAATCTTCTCTTTGAACTCTGCAATCCTAAATTCATCAGTTTAAAATATTTTGTACATTGAATATAGGACTTATCAAATACTCCTGCCATATGAGCGAACTACACATGAAAATTATCTCCAATGTGTTGGTTCTAGCTGAATGGAGTGCATCTGTGAAATGGTGGTGCAAGATCTGGTGAGTATGAAGGATGTGGGAGTAGTGTACCCTATCATTGGTCAGAAATTTACAGAGAAGTGATGCGTTTCTTTAGAAACAAACACCTGGTGAACAGTATCCCTGATATCAAAGAACACAATAAGCACTGCCTGACAGGAACCATACAAGATGCCCAATGTCACAGCTATAGTACTGAGCTGGTGGTCACTTTAGCAACCTGAGAAAGAACTTGCAGTTTCTTCACTGTTGGCTTGTTGATGGCTGTCTGCAGTCTGTCATCTTCAACGGACTCAGAGTCTTCACAAAATTGGTTATGCCTATCAAACACTCACAAGCAAAAGACTTTCTCAGGGCGTAAGCTACACTTAACACCCACAATGTATATGTGGCAGATCTGTCAACTTTCGTGTAGCACTTGATGGCCACATTGCCCAAACTGACATTTCAAACTTCACTCTAACAGGTGACTTGCAACACACAAACACACCCTTGTAAGATTAAACTCCTGAGGTGCTGCAGATGCAATATAAGCAGTCAATGACCACCGCTGTTCACTTTTATAAGGACTGGTTCTGTAACTTGTTGATAGGTTTGTATATATATCACAACTTTTTACAATTTGGTTTTAATGATAAATTACTAATTGCAATTTATCAAGTGCATACAAGAAATAACTAATTAGATATCTCATACTCCAAATATCTGCATCTCATTTCACAGATCTTTTGAAGTGAGAATGCAAAAGGTAGTTACAGTGTCACCTCTACAGTTTTTAAAGGTATGGAAAGTTTCAACTTTCTAAAATTGCCTAGAAATTAATGATACAGGTAAATTGTAACAAGGTTTTTAATTATGAAGTAAATTAAGTCTGGTCATTATCAGATTTCAGGGTTCCCCTAAAAGCTAAGTGTTTCAGAGATACTATACCACATTCGTCACCTCACGATGGCTGGTCATCCACTGAGAATGAGAACTTAGATGGATTCCTGTTTAGCATTGTTCCTTCTTGCTCTTCTTCACCAGCTACCCATGTGGGTTTCCCCTGCCAAAGTTCAAAGATGTGGAGCCATTGTGGTGCAGGGTAGGCAACGCTCTCTAGAAGGCAGCACATGGACAGCATTTTTCTGATAATTAAAATATTTCTTTTTAACAATTTTCAACGTTGTACTTATTGTTTTCTACAAAAAAAAAAAAATCCTAACCCTTTCCCACCAAGAGGTGAAAAGAACAAAGAAATTGTTTAAGCCAGATCCAAAACAACAACAAACATTTCTTAGAATAATCTTGTGTTTTTGCCTTGATGAAAGCTGACTTTTTCAAAACTGCTGTCTTTATTTACATGCCAGTAATGTTTGGGAAAAAAAGAAAAGCATTATATTTTTCTTAGCAATATCTATATCCTTTATACCTATTCTAAGGGTTTCAATTCCTTGATGTAACCTTTAGCTTCTATAGAAAATGATTGAGTGTGGTCTTGTAAACCTTTGCTGTTTCCAAGTTCTTTGTCTGGTACTGCACACACCAGACAAAGACAAATGCAGATGTTGGGCATGAAGTGAAAGTACTGCACCTGACATGGCCAGTCACATCACTGAGTCCACAGACAAACAGCAGTTTGTTACAACAATGGATTCAGGCTAATGGTTTCCATTTCTATCTATAAAGGAAAACCCTTCATTTGTGTATGGGTTCAAGGCATTAATCAGTCAGATACTAGAGTACAGTAAAACCTGACACCCAGAACCCCCTGTTTTATCTGGACTGCACATTTTTAAAAATTCAGCAAATTTTTTGCTTACCTTGACTTCACTCGTATAACAGCCACACATTAGCCGCATGATATCCATACGCATTATGCCCATATGATATACGCCTGCTGTCTAGAATGATCTACTCTGGGCACTTAAGTACACTAGAACAGTCCACTGTCGCTAGTATAGGGTATTTCTTTCAAACGTAAACATATAGCAGAAAGTTGAAATATCAAAACAAAGAAAAATTTTGGAAAGAAGTTGGCAGCCGGATTTGATCTTGAAACTTTGAGTATCAGCCACTTCCTGTACAGGCGTGTGCTCGCACACACACACAACTATATATGAACGATCCCCACTGGTCACCGTTCATGTTTGTAGGTTTTCAATTTTTTCCCCTTCTTTTGAGGACCTGAGAAATGTCGTAACGACAGTATGGAAATAATCTCATGATGGGGGGAGGGCTTGAATTGAAGAAACAAAGGTTAGATGCCAGGCTCCACCCCACCAAAGCTGATCCGATGAGCCTGCAGATGTGGACAAATGTGAAGCTGGTGGGGGAAGGTTTGACAAACAACAAAACTTCTTCAGCAGCAAATGGGAGTGAACCTTTGAATGACAACAACGATGACGACTTGGCCACACGCATCAGACCGAAGCATCCTGAAAACATCGGTAATAGCGGAAGGAACATCCTGCTCGGATGACTTCACAGAACGGCTTCGGTACGATGACAAAACAGTTAAATAACCGACTTACAGTAAAACTTCTTTACATGCTAACCAAGCTTCTGTTCTGCGAATAACGAGTACATGAAACCCAGCCAGATATCATTGTCGTGATACCATTTTAGTCGGGTTTTATTTGAATGTCTGTCCCTAGTATTACAATTGTGAATAAATGTGCATACAGACAGAACTTTCATTTATGTTGATGCCTGCTATTCCTTTTAACTGGAATTTTGAATATCTGGATAACCAATGGCATCAACTGATCTGGATAGAGGTTCTATTGTAGTCTTAAAAGGAAAAGAAAAGTAGTTATCTCACCTGTAAAGATATGCTAGGTAAGATTCCTTTGATCTAAAAACTTTTATTTTACTAAGCATGGTTGTTATAAATTCCCCCTAAAAATAGAAAAGCAGGAAGAGTGAAAAAAGCCAAACATTTCAGATATTTCATTTCACCAAATAAAAAACAAATATACACAAACCTGTCACAGAATTTTTTTCAAGTGAGCAGATACTTGATCTGATCTGCTCAGAAAGCGTCACACGTTACCGTAACCGTTTTCTAATTGTACGAGTATGTTTCGAAAGTAAAGGCAATTCATAAAAACAACAGGTGGCCAGGGATCAGTTATTGGACTGCATCACGTCGTCTCTACATAGTTCCCCTCTTTTGCAACACGTAGTTCAGCAGCAGTTGACAGGTTTCTTGATACCGTCCTGGCAGCAGCCTTCTTTTTTGTTTCTGTGTGAACTACAGTTGCTTTCATGATCACTGGAAAATCTCCAGCCTCAAGGAGCATCCTTTGGGATCCTAAAGAGAGAAGCGAGATCTGGACTGCAGGGAGAGTGTGGTAGAGGTTCGAGGTGCAGTCTGTTCAAAATGTTGATGGCCACATAAGCACAGTGGTCAACGCTGTCGCACTGCTTGCCGTTTACTGCCTCGTTGCACGTGGAAAGCGCTGACATAAACGTTGCCTTTATCTTCCTTTCTTTAATGTTTTAGATAAAGTTCACACTCCTCGATCTAAGCTTCTTTTTTTTCTGTTTTTTTTTAGTAGATCATTTTCTCCTTAAAATGTCAAGAGTTAAATACATTTACTGCATTCTTTCTAATAACCATGAATTACTGACAGTGGTTTAAAAATATTTTTAAAGTAATTTAAATAAACCTGGTGATGATCACAAACTTTTCAAACGATGTGCAGCATGGAATGGACAGAGACAACTCCACCAGGTAAAGCTGTGGCCCATTTGGAACCGAGAATGTTGCAGTGTCTTATAAAACTGAAAAACGGTGCAAAATGACCACTGGCCAAGTAGAATTTATTTTTGTGCAAATGGCATCATAAAAAAAAAAAAAATTAATATATAAAAGATACCAGCCCTAAAAAATATAAGGTTTCTTTTTAACCCATAATAATATACCGCGTCAGTTCTTGCCTCCCTTATACCACTCCAGCCTAGAAGCACTGGTTGGTATTTGTGCTGGGGGGGGGCTGTGTATTTAGCCAATTCGCTCGTAATACAAAATACCTGGGGTTGGAGCGATGTGCGGACCTGTCGTCACGAAGGGTTGTGTTAACGAGGAAGGGAATTACCACTGTCACGGCTCAACCTGTGCTGAGTAATACAGATATGAGAGGTAGTGGGATGCAAATGCACCCTAGGTAGTATACAGAAGGTTAAGCTGAACACTGATTACAGTACACAGCATTAAAATTAATCTTAAAGAGTTAATTAAAAATGTGTTTTTACCTGATACATTGGTGCGATGATATTTTGCTTCTCTACATCCAGTATCGTTATGTAACCCTAAATCAGAAGCAGAACAATAATAACCTGTTTTGTGTAGACAGTAGAACTGGTTGAGATCTCCTCTCTTTCTGTTTTTCATGGCCTTAAAAAGGGGTTTTCTTTAAAGAGTTTGCCCTACTTAGATTTTAAAAAAAAACATTTAAGTCTCCTTTAAAAAAAAGCAAAAATTACCTTTACATTGGAATTTAAACTACTTAATAAAAAAAAAAATCCAAAAAACAAACAAAGAATATACTCCCCTTTGTTTCTATATTATGTTTATCACAACAAACAAAACTGCATCCCCTTTTTATTGGGATTTAATAGCAAAAAGGACACAGATGGCACCAAAATCCTCTCTGTGAGAAAATATCCGTGAAACAGGTAAATAAGGATTACAGCTGTGATCAGAAACACAAGGCAAAGGTTACAGTTACACCTGTTGGTGGGTGTGGGGAGGGATAGAAGCTACAAGCAAACAAAACAGACGCAGCACACGTACCCTGATAGAAGAAGGAATCATGTAATCTAACCTCCGCTTGTTGGGTCGATGTAGGCCGGCAATTTGAAGTTGTGCCAGATCTGTAAGATGTAAAGGTTTCTTCTGCCAAAAAACGACACTGTCAGAAGCCGATCTGGATTTTTAGAATAATCAAAAAAAAAAAAAAAAAAAAGTAAAGCGAAAAAAGATTTTCTAAATTACAAAATGTACTAAAATGAATATTTTTCACCTTTAACTGGATTTGCAACTTTTTTTGCTTTACAAAATAATGCCAGCAACTGTGTTTATCTTATGTTATAATTTTGTATACAATACTATTCTTATTTAAAAAAGCTCACTAGTCCAAGCAGTTGAGAGTTTCATTTAAAAAATGAACAACAATGTAGTAATGTTTCATTTTAAGTTTAAATTTTTTTCAAGAGAGGTAATCATGTACACACTGCAAAACATTTGGAGACTATGGAAAAAAAGTGGTGGGCTATCAATTAACCCTTCTAACAATTTTAAGAGGCGGCAATACACTATTTTATTTAAATCTGTAAAATGTTCAAGCTATTTTAACTAAGGAAGTATTGCTATTGAAAACTTTCATTTAAAAACAGAAAGACAGCTTTAACATTATCAATATGGCTCTTGAATAGATTTATGACAAAACAAGCAAAATGTGCCATTCGTCCAGAAGGTATGCTCCACCAAACAGTCGGAGAAGAAATGCTGTTTGTAAACAGACTCGCTGAACTCTGCGAGTAAACTAATTTCCAGACACGTGAGAGTGCTGCCATAGCTCTCCTGTCAGGAGAGACCACACACGGTTCTGTGGCAGAACATCACAGAAACACAAGATGGCAATAGTCTGCCAAAGACCATTTTAACTATTTCTTATATACATTTAATAATCTTTCATCAGTAATTCCATCAATAGTAGTAAAATGCAATAAAACTGTGTGGATTTAGCAAGCAAGCTTCGTGCTAGTGGTTCCTGATTTAGACAGCTATAATTGATGGATTGGTGGTGCAGTAGTCCAGTGATTAGCCTACTGGACTGCTAAAGTTGAGGGCCCAGAGTTCAAATATTGGTAAAGACTGGCTCGATTTGGCAAACCTTTGTAGCGTGGTTTCTTCTTGGCTCTTTTTCCCCAGTCTTTCTCCAGGCATCCAATTTATTCTCACATCTAAAAATAAAGACTACTAGTAGGGCTGATGCCCCACCTTCTCTTCCAATCTGGACTGGGAAGAGTCTTGACTGGTCTCCCTTTTCTAATTTATCAATGAAAAGGCTCCATTCCTACAAAAGGGGAGGCGGGTCTGTCTACTGGCTCTTCACAGGTAACAAACTCACCTTAAATAGCCAGGGATAAACAAAGACAGAGCTTTCACATAGGTCTTCACCTCTTCTTCATATCTGCCATCACCAATCACAGCAACAAATCTCCCTGATAGTATGCTTGCCACCACTTTATCCAGGTGAGGACAATGATCAATGACATTTATCAGCTTCAGTCCTAGGAGAGACGGCAGGATATTAAAATAAAGAAAAGAAATTTTCTTTTAATGAAAAATTACTTAAAATTGACAGGATTTGTTACTTGGTCTCCAAATGAAAAAATTGCACAATTTATTTTTAAAAGTTGACCTGCATAAAGGATACACTGTAAATTGCAACAGAATAATCTTTATTATTAAGTAGCTTTTAGATTTTCTGGATAAAGAGCATCTTTAAAACATGATGTATTATATTTTTCTTTTTACCAGCAACTTGATGTTGACATCTATTTTCAGACAGCTATACAACTACAGACTGTATTTATTCTTACCTGGAGCACTACTTCTATTCATGCCCCATTTCTGTCCATCATGTGAAACAATCAGCATCTCTTACCTTCAGCTGCTAGTTCTTTAGAGTCAACCACATCAGCCATCAGACACCAGGACTTTTTCATATTTCTGAAAGCAATTTTAATAAAAAATAAATGGTTGCTGTAATTACCTACCATATTTAAACTAGGACACAGAATCGTACTGATTAAAAAACTATCAATGACAGATTGTTCTTCAACGCTTCCTGTCTTGAAAGATATGGCTGACTGATTTATTCTCATACCTTGATAATGAAGATGACAAAAAACTGGAGAAAGACTGGATCCCATCATCTGCAGAGAATCTTGAACCTACCAAAAAGAGAGAAAGAAAGAAATTTGGTAGTTATTACATAATGCCAACATATTTTAGAGACAGCATCTTCAAATTTAATTTTCAAATTCACTGAAACAATTAACTATATATACACCATGTATGTGTCATCCAAGTCTTCTACAGTACATCAAATAGCTCCCCCTGCCTTTTTGTTTAAAGGTATTTTTTTATTGAAACTCACCCTAGCAACAGAGGTCAGGGTGGTTTTCACATAACCAAAGTTTTATTATAGTCGTCGTCGTCCATGACCAAAGATGGCACGAGTTGTTTATAATAGGGCTGGCTCACATCACACCATCACACTGTCTCACCTGCTCCCCTGCACACCACAAGCAGGCATGCACAGGAAAACTGGCAGGGGTTAGGATTTACTAGAATTCTTCATGTTCAGATGGGGGGGGGGGACACAGAGTTTGGAAAAAGGGACTCATGTGGCTAGCTGGTGTAGGGAGGTACAACAAACTGAGGGCTGTAAGCTGCAGTTGTACAAACTGAGAATTCTGTTTCCACCAAGTAGTCAGCACAAGTTTAAATGTTCAGAAAAGTTTCAACAGCACTGATGAAGTACAAACAAGTCTATCCAGCCCAATTAGGTTTACCTGCTGGTAATATTTAATCATTTCTGTCTCACATTTCATTTAAATATTTAATGGTTTATTTTTATCACTGAAACTGAATCAGAATTAGTCATAACATATCAGAGGTGACCACCCATGGCATATCAAGCCATTATAAGTGGCACACACAAAGCCGCTAGGTTTCATTATGCAACAATAAGCAGGTGAAAAGACTCAATTATTCTTGTAACTTATTTAAATATTTCTTATTGTTATGGCATAGCAGTTTAGCAAGAAAATTGTGTAGCATTTGGGTACAGATGTAAGCCCAAACTATTGGGTAGTGTGCAAACAATCTTACAAGAGAGAGGGGAAGAAGGTATTCAGACAATTCTCTCCCCTCCTCCGAACCCACATTCATATCAGGACTAAAGATCAACGAAGAAGATTCAAGAACCAAAAACAAGCCACCCTAAAGAGATCTACCTTCTACCTTTGTCAAAACAACTAGTCTCATGCCCCATGAACACTGCCACCACTGAAGATCGCTAGAGATAAGTACAATATTGTTGTTTTCGGTATACGGGTTAACATGCTGATTATATCTGTACCCTACTTTACATTATCCTCTCATATATTACTGTAATCTTGTAATAATAATAATAATAGCTTTGGTTATTTTCTGAGATCTGCATTCTGTCTCGATATCACCATTAACGATATATCATAATTGATAGCCACTTTTTTATTTAACTTTACTGCAGACCGTATCTGAAACTCAATCTTGAAGAATACGTTGCTCAGTAAACAAAGCCTTTCATCATAAAAGGAACTACCCTGAAGACATTTCCCTGTGAGAATTCAATCCAGCCTGGGAGGAGCAGTGAAAAGCTTCACGATCTGCTTGTTTAGTCAATGGAGCCTTGGTGCCGGCAGCTAAAATTTAGTTTAGAAAGACATTTCAGGCAGATACATTTGGATTTCAACAGCAAAAAAATTATACATGAAATAAAAATAACCTTTCAAGGCAACGATTACTTTTCACTGGAAGATATAAACAGTGTGGGGAGGTCAGGTATCCCAGGTAATTTTTTTGCTGTTAGGGTTAAAAAGCAGCTGTTCCAACATGGGAGAGAAATTGTCATGGTTTGGTGATGTTTGCTATGCACAGGTGATAGCAAGATTCAGACTGGCTAATGAACGCCTGTCAATCTCCTGAAATACTGTAATGGGGCAAACTGAAGAGACATCCACTGATGTGAGCAAACAAATTAAGCCAGCAGCATCCATGAATACATAATTTTCATCTCCACTGATACTGGGCAGCTTAACCTTTTGACAAGATCCACCAATGACAATTTTGATATTGTCAAAGAGCTTCTGGGTTTGTGCCAACTAACAGACATCTTTGAAAAAGTAAAAAATTGTACTGAAGAAAGTGAGTTAGAGTGGTGAAGATACTAAAGCATTTGGCACCTGCAATGATAGGGAAGGATTCTGGCTGTGCAGCTTCATTGGAGAAATTTCTGGAAAGAAAGTTATTCGTTTCATCGTATTATTTATCAAGAGTTGTTGCTTTGTGCCAAGGACCTGAAGGTTTTGTGTGTACTCAACCCTGTGGTTCACTGTATCGACAGAATTCATGCCCAGGAACTGAATTGCTGAGAATTTCATAGCCTCTGCAGGAGAAATGTTTCTGCATTGTAGCATTTGCTGGTCATCGAGAAAAAAAAATGTCGAAAGATTTTGGAATTTAAAGAAAAACGTTCTCACATTTTTGGAAGAAAAAGACACCCTCAGGAGTGAGAGCTTTTAAAGAACTACAACTGGCTGTGACCTTTCACTTCTTGCAGATATCACCAACCAGCTCATTGCCCTCAATGTGCAGTTACAAGGGAAGGATTTCCTTTTGCCAATGCTCTTCGATTCAATAAGATCCTTCAAAGACAAGCTTAATTTTTTCTACAATAAATTCTCTTTACAGAACCTTGACACTTTTTTCACATGAGAAAGGGAAGTACCTAAGTCTAATTTTAAAAAAATCTCTGTAATGGAGTAATTCAAATAAAAAATCCACTTTACTCGTGAAAATTTTTCTTTTTGTTAACAGTTAACAGGTCTGATATAATTCAACAATCTGGCTTACCTAAGCTACTAGATGTTGGCAATGTTTCACAAGCAAAGTGGCGACTGCACAGATCTTCAGAAGCCCCCTCAGACAGACAGGTATCTTCACTGGTACCAATGGATGCTGTGTCGCTGAATTAAAACAAGAAGTTTCCTTAAATATGCATCGAGTAAATAAGACGACAAATAATAACATCATTAGTCTCTCATGATTTAAAAAAAAAATGTATACTCAAAACTGGTAATAAAGCACCAAAATTTCCACTTGCTTAATTGTAAATTGTATAACAAATCTATGAAACATGTTGTGTGGAGGCTGCCATTTTATCCATAACATCATGAAAGAAGCAATGTCAACACGTGGACGGCGTGCTGCAGTACGTTTCAGTATGCCGTTCCACAATGTTATTAGTAACATGAAAACAGAATAGACAGCTCAACAATCTCTCAATTCAAGATCATAAAGTTTAATTTTGGTGCCTTTTTATTGCCTACATTAGTTTGTGTTTAAGGTGATATATTTTTTTTTTTTTTTTAAATATCAGTCAGTGAATTCCAGAAGTTTTTTTTCTGACATATGTGATTTTATTAATGATTCTGTTTTGATGCTAAAATCACTAATCACAAATTATCAAATTCAAACAATGTTTACACTTCAGAGCCTTGCATTTCTGAGATCTTTTGTAAAAGTAGAAAATGTAGTAGTAGTGCCGGACTTGTGCTGCACACCACCTTGAACAACTATGATCTACACAAAGTTGTTTGTGATCTCCTTAACAGGAGAGCTACAGTGTCCTCTGTACGTTTGAAAAGTATAGAGGTTCTTCACATGATGTCACCAAATTGGAAGTTGCCCATACTGGGGTATTGTAGAACAAATTAAAGCTGTTCACTGACATCTAAATGGCTTGTTAGCTTTAGAATTTTGTAGCCCATACGAGGTGTCCAACTGATCTGACACAGTCCCCTTATCACCAGCCATAACTAACCTTGACATTGCAAATTATTTAGTATTTACTCCAAACCCATTTGCACTTGACTAAATTATTTGTAATGAGCAGCTATCAGGAATTTTTTACTCCACGATAAAGGTTATCAAAAAAAAAAACTTGTGTATTCGTAGAATTATCTTATTTACACTAAATATTTTTCAGTCTTTTATCCTGCACATAGAACTGAAAAGCTTTTCTCCACTTGAAGTTAGCATAATGACATTCATCATATAAAAACTCTACAGGCAGCTAAAATTAACAATAAAAATTTTATGGTTTAATGAAAATTATTTTCATAGTTAATGCACCACAATTTGATGATAAGATTATTTCTGTAGTTGCATGAAAACCTTCAAAAGACTTGTGCATTTAACCATCACAAAAGACTTGTAAATATTATTAACATACACAAAAACGCTTCCAATCAAAATCAAAGCTTAAATCTAATTAAATTTGATGGCAGTGCTGAGTTATTCCTAAAATGCATGATTTCATCTATGTAGTAAATTCAGACCTTATTAACAATTTATTACTAACTTACTACTTGTTATGCTCTCACTTCAAAAACAATTCAGAAATGCAAAGTGGTGATGTCTAAAGTGTCAACATCAGGATAATTAATTATTACTTCTTACGTGCATTTGAAAATCAGGTATTAGCGATTTTAGAAAAAACCAAATCATAAATCAATAGTTAATTTTGTCATTTCACACAAACAGCCAACAGAGAAAATTAGGAAATGGCCGATGTGTTTAATCTTACAGTTAGTCTTTCTTTATCTAAGACAGAGGCACAACTACAAACGTAAAGAAAATCATAATAATGGGGAGTTTATAATTTTCAGAAGTTTACAGCATGTAAGATAATAATTCAACACACTAGTGTGGAATGGAACTCCACAGAAGTTTTAAAATATAAAAATGGTGGATTAGGGACATATTGCCTATGGATAGTAAATTCGAATGTGTTTTAATTTCTCTGCAAATCTAAAGATGGAGGTATTCTCAGTTGTGTCTAATGAAACCAAAATCAAGGATTTGATGGTGTAGGGTTGTTAGTTTTGTTTTGTTTTACTTCCTCCTCTCCTGTCTGCACCAATGTTTGGCAAATCAGCAAAATTACATGGGCTAACTTCTGCCTGATGAGCACAAGAAAACAGATCTCACACCAGCAGGTCGATTCCTGGACTCTGTTTTCACTAGCTGTACTGAATCCTTATCAAACAATAAAATAACTCACCTTCCGCGGCGGTCACTTCCATTATTCCCCAACCTACGCGGCAAGTGCAAGACATCCTCGTCTTTAAATGAGTAACAAGAGCTGGAAGACTTGTAGCTGAACAGAGTCTCATCCTGAAAGTTGGAAATGTACTAACACGTTAAGCACAGCTAAAGAATGGATGATAATAAAGCAACATCTTAAGTCACCGAGCATGTGTGTGAACAGCAACCACCCCATCAGAGAGATATCTCGAATAGCTTGCAAGAGAAAAAGTATTAAATTGCATTCTTTTTTATCTTGAGTGGGCAATTATCAGAAAAGAACATTTCACAGACTAAATACATAACACACAAATATTAAAATATTTCAGCACACACACACACACACACACACACATACACAACACAGCCATGGGAATGGGACTATTTGCTGTGGGCCAGTTTTCCACGAGTTTGTTTGACCAGGATGTGATGGCATATGGACATACAGCAAAAGACAATGGACAATGGAGTGTAGATTAAGCATAAAAGAGAATAAGGAAGCAGTACAATTAGCTAGTTTATAAAGTATATTTTACAATGGTTGACACTAATATGTTTGGGTGCTAATGTCTATTATTGGCAAAAAATTCTGATTGGTTTAAATTCAGATATTTTTTTTATTTTTTTGCATTAACATTTTTAATTAGCAATTATGGACAATTAGTGGCCAGTCAAAACCTACCACAAAAATTGAGAAAAATATTGTGACACAGATAAGCGGATATTTAAAATTACTACAGATTATAACAGCAGGGATATTATAAGAGACCTTCAAGGATTAGCAAACAATTAACAGTGTGGAGTAACATTTGTGACTTAAATTTACTATTTTAAATTATGATATTGACTTAAATTTGTGTAAAAATTAATTTCACTTAGTTAAATTCAAATATATTTCCACTATTTTTAGAGTGATTCCAGAAGCTTTGCCAGATGCTGGCACATAATCCCTCGTGGCGAACAGCCCTAGACCCCACAGCCACAGTGCCATGTTCACAACATCGGCACATAAGTAATGGCGAGTATTCTCTAGACTTCAACAAGTGTTAATGATTACACAGGTAACAACTTCAACACTTGCACAAGAAACAAAAAACCTGCTCATACTCCAGTCAAAAGCTAAAAGAGTTGGGTGAGAACAGCGGTGACTTGTGCAAAAATTTCAGAAACCGTTTGTCTGTTCTCACGACACCATAACATAATATACGCTGTGGTGCTCAAAATTATTAATCAACCATTAGAAAACACTGTTATCAGTCTTTTCAACACTTTCTTGTTAATGAAAATGCATTACTCCAGCAAAAAAATTTAAAAAATAAAAATAAGTTTAAAATCAGATTAACCTTCCATTAGAACTTATACATTTATCAGTTTCACCCTTTTTGTTCCAACTAAAACAGCCATCTTGTATTTCAGGCATTCTGTTCAGTAACTTTTCAAAAGATTATCTCGAAAGTAACCCCAATTCCTCTTGCAAGCACTTCTGCAGCTGACACTGGTTGGAACCTTTTCCTTGACTCTTCAATCTAGCTCATCCCCTTAACTTCAATGAAGTTTAGACCCGCATACTGAGGGGCCAAACAGGTTTTAAGATGTCCTTTCCATTTTTCTCTAGCAAGGTGTTGTGTCGAGATTTATCATTATCTTGTTACAGTAGAAAACCATCACCTATCAAAAGGTGCCCTGATGGAATTGCACGACGTTATCCATGTCTCATTTGTGAGGACGACATTCATTTTTATCAAGTCATCATCAACAAAACAGCTCCATACTTTCAAATTTCCACCATCCCACTTACCCGTAGGGCAAACAGCTTATACCACAAACTGATCAACATGGGAAAAGAAGCTGTTTGAAGCAAAATAAGTAATCTATAAAAATATTTTATTTACAAATTTAGTTTTTAGTTTGTTTTTTTTTTCTGTGACTCAGTTAAATTATTTATCCTATAAATTTTTAAATACTGTGTTAATAGTAATTATCTCACCAGCTTAATATACAGCACTGAGCCATATTAGTTTTATTTATGTGATTTCTCTTTTTGATCAGTGAGATCTATTGTGGTTTCTGGAATACTTCTAGTGATCCCATTTCTGGGCAATGAGGGAGAAAGATAAAAAAGGAAGAAAGTACAGTAGTAAAGAAAAAAATTTATAATAAATTTTAAAATCTTAAAAACACAAATAAAGCAAGACCAAATGGAGCACATTGAAAAATGTTAATTAGTGAAATAAATATGTAGTTTCTAGATTAAGAATATACAAAAACAAGAAAAATGTAAAGTAAATTAACTAATTAATAATTAAGTAATAAAACAGAAAGTAAATGAATAAATTAGAAAAAAAAAACTATTTTCTTTTGCTATTTCATTAGCTTTGAAGTCTCTAGAATTGTTCATTTTGTACTCCACAAGTAATGTAGATAAACATTTGGTAAGACTTAGTACTCACAGAATTTGTCTTTTTAAGTTGGATAAGAGGTAGGATCCAATCAAAGTCTTTGTCCTCAATTCCAGGAGAGTCTCTACAAGATGAAAACAATAACAATTAAGTTAGACAGGGATCTACAGCATCTGTTACTATGAACAGAAGGGAATCTCCATAAACCCTTGATAATAAAACTAAAATAAGGTACAGTTTACTTCCAAATGAGTAAAACTGAGTAATTAATTACAGGGTTGATGAAAATAGTGAAGCTGTTTGTTTTTTTCTTCCAAACATGGTCTTAAACGATGCTGTATTACCATGTCAATACAATCTTTAAAATAATACAGAATGGTCTGATGTACATGTACATCTGATAATGTATTTGGAGGTGGCACAGCTCAGCTGACAACTGTGTAAGACATTACATGTGATGTCAGAAGTTGGCAGACTTTATGAAGAAGCTAACTATACTAAGCCGGCAATTGTTTTCTAGCCAAAACCTGACAGTGTAGTCAACTGCCGTTTACAGTGACAGAGGAAAGTAAGTGATCTAGAGAAGCAAAGATGCTTTCTTATGTGCAGGGACAGAGAGTGCAAGGTTTAAACGCTAGTTATTCAAATGAAACAGTCTAAGCATCCAACACTTCAAAAATTACTACTAAAATGTTGCATTCTCATGAAGAGCCCTGCTGATACCTCCATTATTCTCTAGTATAAGCCCAGACATCAGTCAAGGATAACGACGACAACACAATTTCATTGGCTGAGACTCAGAAAACAAAAACAGACCGCATACTTAAAAGGTTTCTGATAATAATTGCTGTTTATTGATTCTAATGGCCTCCCATGCTCCCATAAATTCCCAATCCACACTTCAGCTGCAAAAAACACCAATTTGTCTGCATTCATAAATATCTCCAATAAATTCCTCTTTTAGGAATTGTGCATTAAAGAATTTTATTTGTAGCCATGATGAACCTTGATCAATGTATTAATGAAAATCAGCCATCTCAGTTTGAATCAGTTGTAGCCAACTTCAGTCCTTTTCACTACATACATACATACATTGTTTTCCTGTAGTGTTGACTGGACATCAGCTTGTCTGATAATATCTTGAAAACATTCTTTGTTTGAGCATGTGACTGTCACATCACTAATCAAATGTTGCTTTGTATTTAAGAGACATGCATATGGTGATTGTGTCAAATTATTATCTGCTGTGCTTTTATCATATTAGATCATTCTACTACAACACCAAATCATTCATTTGAAATTCTCAAAAAGGGACAAAAGGATGGTAGATTAAAAGCACAGAAGAAAGTCAGAGCCATAGCTCTTGATTCAGTGGGTCAAGAATGTGTGAAATTCCTTGTCTCCTGATGTGATCAGAAAAACCTTCAAGATGATGATGGGCATATCTAATGCTCTAACTTGCACAGATGATGTTGTGAAACATGGATTCCAATTCAGACGATGAAATAGAGTTTCCAGGATTCATGTTGTAAGATTGCAGAGTGTCAGTCACGAGAAGCAACTAGACACAACATGGAGGATGAAGAGCTAAAATAAGTGCTATCACTAATTAGTGATATCAAAAAATGCTACTGTAAAGTCGGATTCCATCATATAACTGTCTAAAACAGTGCAGCTGATTTGCTTTTCATTCCTGTTTCTTCTTCTTCCCAGGGAGATCAAGCACATTTTCAAAACAGTTCACTTTTCAGGTTGTCTTTTTTTCTTCCACCGTGTGACTGACAAAGCAACAGTGAGTAAAAAAATTGCTTCAATAATGTTATTTTTTTTTCTCCATTTCATTCTTTGATTACATCTATACTGACTGCCACACATGTTCAATGTTGCTTGACTTGTATTATCATTTGGAGATATTATCATACAGTTTAGTTCCTATAAACAATCATAGGGTGGTATAGATTTCACTTTCACTTTTCAGCAGATTTTGATGACTTCCAATAAATTGCTGGTCATCAGTTAGAAACAGTGCAGCCCTCCTGTTTTTTTAACAGTTGAACAAACAAAAACAAGTTTGATCTTTCCATGTATACTGTGTTAAAATCGTTAAATGTATAATACCACATTTCTTGCAGAAAAGTTCAGCCATTTTTACTTTAGGTGCATCATGCTTGTAACCCTCATCCATTTCCTCTCTTTCTTTTTGTTTTTTTTTTTTACATGAGGAGCTTTTCATGCAACCTGGGCATAAACCCAAGATGATGATGTAGTGAAGCTTATAAAGCTTTTATTTTGTGCAAGGAAGAAAAGATGGACAACAGGTCCCGGGGTGAGAGAGCTTGGACAGGAGTTAGATGCCGCACCTCTGAGTCTTCAACAAGGAACAGAACGAAACCAGGCCGGTCAAATAAGATAAAGCCGCGGGAACCAGAAGCAGATCTCAAACTAAGTGTGAAGTAAGTGCAGTTAATGGAAGTGAAAGAGAAAAGAATTTTAAAAACACAAAACAACAGGAACAGATCATGAGATCATCTGTTAAATTTGTTTCCATGACTGTTTTACTTTGCCAAGATTGTAACAGAGAAGTCTCTGTTTCTACCTAAAATTAATCTGATACAAAATGATTATAAAACTTTTACGATGAAGTCAACCAGCCACATTAAGATTTTTTTTATCAGTCTCTCATCTCAGACAAACTTCCTTTACTTGCAGGTTGCTAAGGATATTGATAAAACAGTTAAGCCTCTGAATACCATCTGGGATGCATTTACCTTACAAACCTGTACTACTCAGCACAGGTTGAGCTAAAGGAGCTCTGACACAGTTACCTTCCTTGTTAATATAACCCTTTGCAATGATAAATCTGTATATCACTCCATCCCCTTGTATTTTGCATTACAGCTATATTTGACCAAACATAGAGCCAGTTCATCACTGACAATAATTAATGCATCTAAGATGGGGTGCAAGTAAGGTAAAAACTGATTTGATATATAGAGGGTTAAAAGCCCGCTAGCTTAATAGGTGCAATCAACAAAATTCAACTCTTTTTCAATAATCAAGAAGAAAACCAATGATTAAAAAAAAAAAACTTGTTAAAAATCAAGGCAATCTTAATCTTTTTCCCTTTGATATCCTCCTGTGCAATAAAATGGTTTTTCCAGGTGTCACTCACCTATCCAGACCATGAAGAAAATTATTAGTGATGCAACCTCCAACGGTCAGAAGAGAGGTGGAAGGCTCTGAAATATAAAAAAAATATATCAAGATCAAGTAGCTGTCCTTTTTATATACATGCACACATTTTTTTTAAGGGAGAATTAATCTAAGTTTAAAATTTAGAAAAACAAAGTTACCTGCCAATAAAGACTCCATTCTGAGCATTTCTAGAATAGCCAGGTCTCTGCTAAAATGCTGAAAAGTGAAATGCACACAGAATATAAACCAATGATCACATACAGACTAAAATTAACCCTAACCCTGCTGCACACAAAAAACTATTCCTTTTTTTTTTTTAACTAAAAGATTCCATGTAGAAATATTAATGGACGTGGAAGACTGCTTTACTCTGGTTTTTCTAAAATTATTATTCTATGCTGTAAGTTAGAATCTCCTGTTTATAGCATCCTTTTTTAAATACTGTGTTCTTAAAGAATTCACTAAATCAATCCTCTTGATAATGTAATGCAATCTGGGAAACTTATGAAAATGCAGTAGTGAAGCACTTGTAGAGCTTAGGCCATGTTCCTCCAAGATGCCACAAGCACATACAATCTGATGACACCATGATTCCGTGTCGAAGCTAAAAAGTC